>CM059191.1:78221009-78339816 GCA_030323885.1 Branchipolynoe longqiensis
CCAGGTCTCTAACCGTTCCAACTCCAACCCAGGTACAGCCTCCACCCTGCCTCCATAAGTCCCTGCCCGTTACAAATCCCACCCGGGTGCAGCCCGCAGCCAGCCTCCTAATGTCCCTACCCGTTACAACGCCCAACCAGGTACAACCCCCACTCCCATCCCTCCAGGGCTCTACCCGCTACAACTCCCTCCTAGTACAGCCCCCACCCCGCCTCCCATAGTACCCGTTACAACTCCCACCCAGATACAGCACCCGCCCCACTCCCAGGTCCCTACCCGTTACAACTCCAGCCCAGGTAAAGCCCCCTCCCCCCATCACCTTACATCCGTTACAACTCCCACCCAGATAGAGTTCCAACACGTTGCTCTCACACCCTTTCCACTCGGCGGCGCTCCCGTCCCCACCCCACCAACCCCCCAGCCTACTCCCTCCTTCTCCCCCTCCCCGTATCCACACGGTCTCATCTGAGTGACACGCAACCCGGGCCTGGCTATACTGATTTCCTATAGGATGTCCTTCATGGCTGAGCAGTGGCTGTCACTGCCATCCGCGTGAGACAGGGAGATTAGAAGATGGCGCATTGATCACAGCGAGACACCTTTATTGATGATGCAAATTAGGACCCGCTGACAATAACCCACTCACCGCAGAAAGGCCACATATCGATCACATTCCTCCATCATCTCGCCTCTCATTTGTCGCTAGCGCATGCGCATGCGCACACTGTCCTTTCCAGTCAGAACGCCAAAGCCGGCAGGGCAGCAGCATTTAGTGCCATGCAGTCCCTTAGGTGGTTTGAGTGTCGAAGTCCTGTTGTAATTACGCATGCGCAGGGTACATCAGGGATTGCTCAGCACAACACTTTGCTGAGTTCTCACTGGCTGGTTGGTTGTTGGAGTTTTAGATCATGGCAACATCTAAGGTCATACCAGGACGGGTACAGACTTGTCACAGTGCAGACTCATGGTGACTTTATAGTCCTGCCCCACTGGGAAATTAGGCCACTGGCACCATGACCCGATATCTCACTCAGTCCCATTATCCTGATACCAAGCTCACAAGTCCTTGGCCTATCCTATTACTGCTGACACCAGGAAAGGAAATGACAAGTAAAACTTTGCATTGACTCGATCAGGACCCAAACTCCCAATCTCCCACATAGGAGGCCTGCGCTCTACCGATTCGGACACGTCTGGTGTTCTCACAGGCAATTATATATATATATATATATATATAATTATACATATATATGTTATTCGTGTTGCATAATTAATTAAATATATATATTTAATTATATACATTTTATTCATAGTTAAGTATATATATCACCTATGCCATATGTATGCCAATTGTGTTGTATAATCAATTATCCATATATAATTAATTATTAATATCTATGACATATGCGCTGTATACTGATTTATATATAAGTAATTATACATATATATATATATATATATTATATATGCAATTATAGGGGCACATATACCATATTTTTTATATACGTGCTGTGTAATTAATTATATGAATATGAATAACGTATAGATCTCCACTATATATGTCTATCGGCGTGTATGCCGTATACGATTTTGTACTATTGGAGGCTAACAACTGGGGTTGTAGTAAAACCTCGACACTAGCGTCATCTATGGGTGTTTTCCCCACTCCCCAGTCGCCACACGGTTTTGTATATATATGTGATCTGTAACAAATTATGCGAGTATAAAGATACTGTAGTGGTGTGCACTGACCTCTCAGGCAAGGAGCCGCATAGACAGGTAGGCATGGGTAGTGTGTTGATATCATGGAGCCTAGGTGGAACACTGACCCGGAATGCAAAGAGATGTGGATTCGAGTCCCGCTCTAGGCACAATATTTCCCATATAGTTGATGGGGTAGGTGGGTACGTGGCTGAGGTTTTCATCACCCCCATGATACTGGTTGCTGTGACCATGATCCTGTACAAGCTATGCACTGTATAGTTGTTGAACCTACCCTTTCTATCTGTCTGTGCACTGTCTGTATGTATGTGATTGTAACCATTAAAAGACTTACTATTCCAGGGGGAAGAGTGTAGTGGTCTGCAATGACCTCTCAGGCAAGGACCCGCATAGACAGGTAGGCATGGGTAGTGTGTTGATATCAGGGAGCCTAGGTGTTGTAATGGTTAGCACACTGGCCCGGAATGCAAAGGGATGTGGGTTCGAATTTCGCTCTATGTGCAATATTTCCCATTTTCATCGCCCCCACGACAATACATAAAGGCTTAGTCACACCTTACCAGATTGGGGTACCAGAGAGAAAACGGACACTGTCTGTTGAAATACATCAATGTCCGGTTTATATATGGTACCCATCCGGCATGTCCATTATCTGTCCGGTGGTGTCCGGCATGTTCGGTGGCAAGTTTTGAACATGCACAAAACTTGTACAGGACACCACCAAAATGACGTGTATGATTGGTGTACGGTTTAAGTCCGTTTAATCTGTTTTGTCCATTTCATGTCCAGTACCCATCCATTACATCTCCAGTTTGCTTCCTGAATAGTCCATTGATGGTGTTGTGGGAATTCCGTCCATCGTTTTTTTTCTTTTTTTTCCGGCGCGTCTGTTAACAGTCCAGTACGTGGCCGATTGACATTCGGTTTTTATCCAGTGTCATCTGGTTATCGTCTGGTTATCGTCTGTTAGCTATTCATTAATGTACGTTCCTTGTCCATTTAGCATCCGTTTCGTCCCATCAACTTTGACCCGAAAGCACAACATTTCGACACATTTCGGTACATTATGATACCGAACGCCATCGGACTAGCAAATTCTTTGTCCGTTTGTGTCCGGTACTCAATCCGGTAAGGTGTGACAGGCACTTAAGGGAATTATTATCATTATTTTTATACTCTCTAAGACTCAACACTGTACCGGCGGTGCCACCTGTGGCCTCCACCGGATGTACACCAGTGTCAGTCGCACCGGAGAGATTTAATATATATATATATATAGTCAAAGCAGACTGAGGAATAATGGTGGCGTCGTGGTCGTGGGATGGCATTTGATGGTGGCTGGGGATACATCTTTGTATATGTGGAAATGGGGGGGGGGCGGGGAGTGTGTATGTGTGGATGTGAGCATCTGTATGTGTAGTTAATGGTGAGTGTGGCGGTATGGGTGTGTGTGGGTGTGGGTGTGTATCGGGGTGCGGGTGTGTATCGGTGTGGGCGTGGGTGTGTATGGATGTGGTTGTGGGTGTATTTGTGCATAGGGTGTAGGTGAACGTGTGGATGCGTACAGCATCATCATTATCATCATGCTGTGGGTCGTGATACGACAAAGACTGCTTTCATTACTTGACTGCCGCTCTCCGACATTTCATGAAAGCTGCCTGCAAACGTGTTGAAGTGCTTCTGGCTTTTGCAAGTTACCAGCGCCACTCTCTTGGGGAGAAAATAGAGGTTTCACACCGGCAAGAACATGTCAAGATGGGCACAAAACTATTTCTCCCTGCAGTGGCTGGTCGGGAGATGTTGGGAGTTCCATACATCAACCGCCCTTGATGCTGCCACAGTGACTTGGTTTTCTGTTTAGGGTTTGCTCCCTTAGCTTTCGGTTCTGTCAATAACCTGTACCACAAGGCAGTGGTTTACAACTCTGCAAGGCAGGGGCATCAACCCTCTGAGGTGTTGCAATACATGCAATACCCATGGATGCGTACACCATGGTGTAAAGACTAGGTCTCCATAAGTAAAGTTGAATCCTCTTCTCCAACTAATAGATTTACCACTTGTCGTGGTCACCAGTATGTAAAGTCTATGGCTCAAATCTGTGGTTGTGTAGGCAGGCTATAGCAAAATCAATACAGACAAAGAGAAAGGAAGAGTATAAAGTGTGAAAGAAGAGAGAGAGTCAACCCCTCTGATTTATGATTTATATGGTACATGGATTCAGTGTAGAGTATCACCCCACCCTTTTCCCCCAATGGGAAACAAGCATTCTTGGTTCTACCAATAGGGATCCAGCATTCCTGGTCCCCATGGTTACCAGTGATCTGGACTATTCAGGAAGCAAACCGGAGATGTAATGGATGGGTACCGGACATGAAACACACAAAACGGACTAAACAGACTTAAACCGGACACCAATCATACACATCATTCTGGCGGTGTCCGGTACAAGTTTTGTGCATGTTCAAAACTTGCCACCAAACACGCCAGACACCGCTGGACAGATAACGGACATGCCAGATGGGCACCATATATAGATACCAAGCTGTGTGGCTCCCCTGGCCACCACTGCCTTGAGCCTGACTGTGGTGATCCTAACTAGCAGAGGGAGTACGTGGTAGGCTCTGAGTACCCCTTACACACAGCCCTGCCAGCACCACGATGTCTATTTACATCTCACTCAGGCACCACCAGCGCCTACACACATACAAGCACCTGGTCACGTATACCCGATCAGTAATAGAACATTTGCGTTCCCCTGCCAATGCACTAAATCGGAATATTTTACAATGGGATGGGGTAGATTAGGGTGTGTATCTGTGGGTGTGAGTGAGCGTGAGTGGGTATGGGTAGGGGTGTGTGCGTGTCGGTGGAGTGTGGATGACGGTGTCAGCCCCCATGTATATACATGGGGGATGGACATGGGGGTGTATGTGTGGGTATGAGTGAGCATATTCATGTGTGGGCGTGGGTATGGGTGTGTATGAGTGTGTATGAGTATGTTGGATGGGTGGGGGTGTACGTATGGGTCCATACATGCCGGGATGGGTCTGTGTGAGTGTGTGTATGTGTGGTTACAAGTGAGCTTGTGTAAGTGTGGGTACGGGTGTGTGTGTTAAATAGGAGTGGGTGTATGCATGGGTGCGTACATGGTGTAATGGGTGTGGGTGAGGGTGTGTATGTGTGGTGGTGAGTGAGCGTATGTGTGTGTGAGTGTTGGAGGGGTGTGGGTGTATGTGTGGGTGCATATGTGAGTGTATACATGGTGTGATGGATTTTGGGTGTGGGTGTGAATGTGTGGTTGTGAGTGAGCACATGCATTTGTGTGGGTGTGGTCGGGGTATGGATGGGGCGTGGGTGCGTACCTGGTGGGATGCGTGGGGGTGAGCAAATGTGGGTGTGATTGATGGTGTGTAAGTGTGGGTATTTATGAGCATATGTGTGTGGGTGTGCATGTGTGGGTGTGGGTCATGGTGTGCGGGTGTGATATGATGCTGTGTATCTGTAGGCATTTGTGAGCACATGTGTGTGTGGCTGAGGGTGTGCATGTGTGGCTGAGGGTAATGATGTGTATCTGTGGGTATCAGTGAGAATATGTCTGTGTGGGTGATGGTTTGGGTGTGGGTTTGGGTGAGGGTGTGGGTGTGGGTGTGGGTGAGGGTGTGTATGTGTGGGTGGGTGTGATGTTGTGTATCTGTGGGTATTTGTTAACATATGTGTGTGGGTGTGTATATGTGAGTGTGGGTGATGGTGTGTCTGTATGGGTGTTGCTGATGGTGTGTATTTATGTAGGTATTTGTGAGCACAGGTGTGTGTCTGAGTGCGTGTATGTGTGTGTGGTGAGGGTGGGTGCGTGTGGCTGTGGGTGAGGGTGTGTGTGGGTATGGGTGAGGGTGTATAGGTGGGGGTGGGTGTGATGGTGTGATGGTGTGGGTATTATTGAGAATTATGTGTGTGGGTGGGTGAGGGTGTCTATGTGTGGGTGACGGTGTGTACGTGGGTGTGTACGTGAGTGACGGTGTGTACGTGTCGGTGTGGACGTGGGTGGGTACCTGGGTGACGGTGTAGGTGGGTACGTGGCTGAGGTTTTCTATGTGTGACTGGCGGTATGTATTTGTGGGTAGGTAGGTGGGTGACGGTGTCTATTTGTGAGTAACAGTGTGTACGTGTGGGTGGGTACATGGGTGAGTGTGTCTATTTGTGAGTGACGGTGTGTATGTGTGGGTGGGTACTTGGGTGAGGGTGTCTATTTGTGAGTGACAGTGTGTACGTGTGGGTGGGTACGTGGGTGAGGGTGTCTATGTGTGAGTGACGGTGTGTATGTGTGGGTGGATACATGGGTGAGGGTGTCTATGTGTGAGTGATGGTGGGTATGTGTGGGTGGGTACGTGGGTGAGGGTGTCTCTGTTTGAGTGGCGCTGTGTATGTGTGGGTGAGTACATGGGTGAGGGAGTCTATGTGTGAGTGACGGTGTGTATGTGTGGGTGGGTACATGGGTGAGGGTGTCTCTGTTTGAGTGGCAGTGTGTATGTGTGGGTTGGTACATGGGTGAGGGTGTCTATGTGTGAGTGACGGTGTGTATGTGTGGGTGGGTACATGGGTGAGGGTGTCTCTGTGTGAGTGACGGTGTGTATATGTGGGTGGGTACGTGCGTGAGGGTGTCTATGTGTGAGTGACAGCGTGTACGTGTGGGTGGGTACATGGGTGAGGGTGTCTATGTGTGAGTGATGGTGTGTACGTGTGGGTGGGTATGTAGGTGAGGGTGTCTCTGTTTGAGTGGTGGTGTGTACGTGTGGGTGGGTACGTGGGTGAGGGTGTCTATGTGTGA
Organism: Branchipolynoe longqiensis; assembly: GCA_030323885.1. Taxonomy (NCBI): domain Eukaryota; kingdom Metazoa; phylum Annelida; class Polychaeta; order Phyllodocida; family Polynoidae; genus Branchipolynoe; species Branchipolynoe longqiensis. The sequence continues at coordinate 78,227,557 of CM059191.1, forward strand.
GTGACGGTGTGTATGTGTGGGTGGGTACTTGGGTGAGGGTGTCTATGAGTGACGGTGTGTACATGTGGGTGGGTACATGGGTGAGGGTCTCTATGTGTGAGTGACGGTGTGTATGTGTGGGTGGGTATGTGGGTGAGGGTGTCTCGGTTTGAGTGATGGTGTGTGTGTGGGGGTGGGTACGTGGGTGAGGGTGTCTATGTTTAAGTGACGGTGTGTACATGTGGGTGGGTACGTGGGTGAGGGTGTCTATGGTTGATTGACGGTGTGTACGTGTGGGTAGGTACATGGGTGAGTGTGTCTATTTGTGAGTGATGGTGTGTATGTGTGGGTGGGTACGTGGGTGAAGGTGTCTATGTGTGAGTGATGGTGTGTATGTGTGGGTGCGTACATGGGTGAGGGTGTCTATTTGTGAGTGACGGTGTGTATGTGTGGATGGGTAGGTGGGTGAGGGTGTCTATTTGTGAGTGATGGTGTGTATGTGTGGGTTGGTACATGGGTGAGGGTGTCTATGTTTGAGTGACAGTGTGTACATGTGGGTGGGTACTTGGGTGAGGGTGTCTATGTTTGAATGACGGTGTGTACATGTGGGTGCGTAGGTGCATGAGGGTGTCTATTTGTGAGTGACGGTGTGTATGTGTGGGTTGGTACGTGGGTGAGGGTGTCTAAGTTTGAATGACGTTGTGTACATGTGGGTGGGTACATGGCTGAGGGTGTCTATGTTTGAGTGACGGTGTGTACGTGTGGGTGGGTACGTGGGTGAGGGTGTCTATGTTTGAGTGATGGTGTGTACGTGTGGGTGGGTACATGGGTGAGTGTGTCTATTTGTGAGTGACGGTGTGTATGTGTGGGTGGGTACTTGGGTGAGGGTGTCTATTTGCGAGTGACAGTGTGTACATGTGGGTGGGTATGTGGGTGAGGGTGTCTATGTGTGAGTGATGGTGTATACATGTGGGTGGGTACGTGAGTGAGGGTGTCTATGTGTGAGTGATGGTGTGTACATGTGCATGGGTGAGTACGTGAGTGAGGGTGTCTATGCGTGAGTGACGGTGTGTATGTGTGGGTGGGTACGTGGGTGGGTGAGGGGAGGGTCTAACTTCGCTGATAGCAGCATCGTTACCACACTGGCCATAATCGATTGTCTTTGATCATAATTCAGAAGAATGGTGGCCAAAATACCTTCCCTCGAACATCAGCGACCGGCCATTAGTCATTTTAATCTGTCACGTTTAGGGGCTGGATCGAAGTGCGCTGGCGGTGGGTGTGCGCGGTGAAAGTGTGTCGCTGATCAATCTGCGTGACACCAACCGGGGCGTTCAGATAAATTCTCACCCGGTAATTGTTTCAATGAAAAAAGAATATATAGACATATACACATATATATATTTATGCATATACACATATATACATATATAGATATATACATATATATACATGCATATGCATACTTATATATACATACATACATATCATCATCATCATCATGCTGTCTGTCACGATGCGATAAAGACTGCTTTCATTACTTGACTGCTGCTCTCCATTTAGCTCCCTGCTGTGAGAGTTGCGTCCATGAGTCGGTCTTAATGTCTCTCAGCTTCAGGTTTCTCTTGATGGTATCTTTGAACCGGAGACAGGGGCGCCCTCTCTTTCTGTAGCCAGAAGACAGTTGAGAATAGAGGATCTGCTTTGGTAGCCTGTCTGATGACATCCTCATGAGGTGTCCAGTCCACCGGAGATTCTTTTTGATCAGAAGATCTTCCATAGAGGGCAGCCCCATCCATTCGAGTATTTCCTTATTCGTCACATTTCATGAAAGCTGCCTGCAAAAGTGTTGAAGTGCTGCTGGCTTTTGCAAGTTACCAGCGGCACTCTCTCGGGGAGCAAATAGAGGTTTCACACCGGCAAGAACATGTCAAGACAGGCGCAAAACTATTTGTCCCTGCAGTGGCTGGTCGGGAGATGTTGGGAGTTCCATACATCAACCACCCTTAATGCTGCCACAGTGACATGGTTTTCTGTTTAGGGTTTGCTCCCTTAGCCTTCGGTTCTGTCAAGGACCTGTACCACAAGGCAGTGGGTTAGAACTCTGCAAGGCATGGGCGTCAAACTCGCTGAGGTATTGCTATACCTGCATACATACATATATACACATATATAAACATATATACATGTATATACATATGTACATATATAATATATATATTATATATAATATATTTAATATATCTATATATTATACTATATATATGGTGAACCCCCACCGTCGGTTTTAAATGAATTCACATTGAAATGAATACAAATGCAAAAAATATATCTGTTGCTGTATATTATGTATACTGCATTAGGTGAATACAAAAAACCCAGCTCAAATACATGATTCCGAGAATGTATTGAGGGAAACACTTTTCACCACATCAATATGGGTGATATGGGAATATGATACCTTAACTGCTTTATATATATTTTTTCAATGGTGAGTGAGAGCCACAGTACAGTTTTGGGTAATGTCATAAAAAGGCGGTGGTGGCGCCACCGGTGAAGGTATCGCCCGCGGAGAATACAATTGCGGCTGCGAAGTCAAGGACAGGAAGGATCTCATGTGTTATTTATATTCGTATAATAAATTACACAGCACATATATTTGCATTATCAATGCTGATGAGAATGGATATTTTAAACCAGTTTTACCCGATATGGGGCCCGAGGCCCGAGTAATTAACTGGGCGAGTATCAACTGCGGAATATCAAAGTTGACGCACATCTCAGAGGCCAGGTAGACTCAAACCCCAAATAACCGTGATACATTTAGTGAATAAAGTCATCTTTGAAGGTATATATATATTTTGTTTGTTTATTTGTTGATTAAGCAGGGAACATTTCAACTGTAGACAATTGGTTTTCCTCATTCCACTACTCTTTGCACCATCCCAGTAATTCCCCAAACCAGGCTTGGTAGGCAAGTATCTGTTTGTAAGTTATTGCTTTGACTCAGCCAGAGTTCAAACTCCTGGATTCAAATCCTATGACCTACCAAAACGGGAGGCGGGTGCTCGACCCATTTGGCCTTCCCATGGGTAATAAATAAAATCTGAACTTCGAGTGTATTTCACCAAGTACCAAGAACATACAATAAAATGCTCTGGCAACATGACCAGTCCGATATCCATTTTATCAGACCGGATACGCCACAAACCTTTGAAACTGATATCCCTAAAGAGAATGTACTAAGGAAAATCTTCAGGCATTTAATGTAGACAAAAGAAAATGTTCATAGCTTCAGCCTTTTAATATAAAATAACGCGGGTGAAATACCCAGCGGGTGGGGAAGCATTGACTGTGAAAGGGTCTTGATGAATGTGATGACAATATTTCAGGGCCCTGATGACGAATCGCTTTGATTTGTCTGGGTTCTTGTCACATGCAATATGGCCGGGTGCTAAACCAGGCTCAATGACGATCAATTAATTAAGGAACGGTGGCGAGGCAGAGAGGAGAATGGCTGTCGATGGGGATGGATGTGGGCGCGTGTGTGTGTGTCGATGTCACTTCTTAGCTGCATACCATACGCTGGGTGATCTTTGATGGTGTAGCTTGGGCCGTAATCGATTAACACGATCCGGGCGATTCGGGTCACTCGACTCGTCAGAATTTCAAATCGAACACCGCGAGTGGAGTCGAGAAGTACACGTGCCGTGTGCAAAACGACCCGATCCCAGTAACCCACCTCTTGGCTGGGGTTTGCTAGGAGCGATGATGTCACATTTGTGCTGGTACCTGTAGGATAATATCTACCGGTACAAGTCCTACATGTTCTTTTAATGCTTTATTTTTAAATAACCCAGATTATCAGCTTCTACAATCATTAAAAACTTTAAATCCTATTTTGCTGTACTTATATCGGTTATTGAAAAAAAAGAAAAAGTTTTAGATTAAGCCACCATTTTGTCCACCACGAGCGTATTAATTTATTCAACCCGAGTCTGTAGGATGTGCGCATGTGCCAAAAAGTGGCTCGGGTGACCCGAGTTGATTAATCGATTACGCCCTAGATGGAAGCCAAGACATTGAATCTGACAGTCAGCATCAGCCTCGTTTATATCAGTCGACAAAGTCTTAGTCATGGCTAAGAAGTGGCAGCCCTGCCATGTTTTATCATCATTTGATGTAATTTATTCATCGAGAACGGGGGCCACCCCAGGTATAACGTATCCACCATCCATATATGGTAACAGTCCATCATTATACAGCGCCACACTTCCACATCCTAATCATACCACGTTGTACATCCATGCAGTTTCACCACAATGCTGACATCATCAAACATTTCCTCCACCAAAGCATCACCACTGTCCTATCAACAACACTTTTACAATCCACCCTGCTTAATACCAAAACCCCATGCCACCATCCCCGTGTCCTCATCCCCGTAATCCCTATGCCATAACAACCCAACATCATGGCGATCATGATCATGATAACGATAATCATGAGCATCGTCATCATGATCGTGATCGAGATCGTGATCATTATCATATTAATCATTATCATTATCATAATCACTAAAAACTGTTGGGCCCAAGGCCACTTCCGGCACGTTAAAACAAACTTTCCTGTGGTTATAAGGTCATCTCAGACTTTTTTATATGATAAATGGTAGTATTTTGCTGGGCCGCCGAAACAAGTTTGAATTAACCGATTGTTTCGTTCAACCGAGCCTGGTTTAACGGGGTTACACTGTATATACATAGAAAACAATAATCAAAGTGTCCAGATACATTGTATATTACATTCATAATGCACCCACATTTTTGCTAAAGCGAAGTCAAAGTCAAAGCCAAAGCTTGGTTAAACAAATGATCGGTTAATCCAAACAAATGTCTGGGGTCCCTTTACGTTTGGTTTAAAGGGGTAATAAGCAAATGGTCTCAAATTTCTATCTTCATGAAATGAACGACATCCCATTGTAATATCAGTTAATAATCGATTGATCAATCATTCAACCATGTCCTGTGCAAGTCAGTGACCACCCTTGTAACATATTCTTGCACAACCACAGATCCGCGTACCAACTGTACAGCCTGATATGACCTGATATGTTGATAGGACGCACAATGCAACGACAGAAACAACACAAACCAATACTCTCTGCACCATATTTAAGTAGGTTCTATTCATCGTCCTGCTCAGCAGACCCCAAGCAACCATTCCGCTCAAGTTATTTCACTGCATTACATACATACGCAGAAACATATATATATATATATATATATATAGTAGGGGCAGACCAACACGGAGACTAATAGGCGAATACAGTTAGTTTGTATTTGGCTTATATCATCGTCGGCGAGGCTGCCATAACCATAACCATAACTCACCCATAACTATACTTGGCTGGGCAACCGCCCTACCCATAATAATAACAATAAGCGATCAACGCTAATCAATAACATAGTTGAATCATCACAACCATCAAGAATAACGATAACAAAACATAACTGAATAATAATAATCGAATAATAATAACTAACAATAACAAAAAAAGGAGCACAGGACAGGAGCAGGTGTTGATCGGTCGAGGCGAGCGACGGAATGGGCCCCAGTCCTACGGGGAAGCGGCGAGGGAAGGTGGAGCGGGGGCGCCACCTGCCGGATTCGAACCCAAGCGGTCAATAGTACACCGCCAACTTCCAACACCATGGGGAGGGGGGGGTCCGCGCCCTCCCTACACCAGCATATCCTTGATATACGTGTGTATATATATATATATATATATATGTATATATATGTAGACCTGCTAAGGCATAAGGAAGAGCAGTTGTGGGAAATACAGTTTATTGACACAAGATACTGTACCTGGCTGGCCACAAACTGCTGAATCATAATATCAAAAACAAAAGTTTTTCACTCTCGTCCGAACGGTGGTTAGTTCGGCACGCAGGCCGGGTGGCATATCACGAAGGCATCGGGCCGGTTGGGCGCATAGTTATCTATAGCTGATGGTGGTGCCGACTAGCGAGTAGTGGTGCATAATGCTTTAATCGAACCCGCCCGGCGATGGTCGTGCCAACTAGCATAAATGCCAGAACCACCGCGCCGCCGGCGCGTTCGAAACACTGATCATGAAAACCTGTCAGCAGGATGGAGGAGCCCCGTGGGTGCCTACACCTGTATATACGCATATATACTACCTATATATAGATACACATATATGTGTATACATATTTACCCATGAATCTTAGACCAACACTCCTATCACCCTACAATTCCTATTCCAGCCACCCATCCCAATTCACTGTTATCTCCATACTCCTCCAGCAATACCAACCAATGCCTCTTAACCCTCCACATTCACATATTAACCTCCCCCGTCTCCTTCCCTGAAAGCAGAACCGGAAACGGAACCTGCGCACCTGCAGGTGCGCACACAGTGCTGCTCTAGAACAAGGGGAGGAGTGCTCCACAACGCTGTCTATATCGACCACGAATCTGCGCCTGTTTCCAATGCACCACATTTTGTATATAATTAATACCGCCAGCTTTCACTTCAGTACATGATTTATTCAGCCACTTTTTTCTGAAAGCATTATTATAGAAAAACAGTATGACAATTTCTCTTCATAGGTACAGCGTCATGAGCACACATCCATATATATACATCTATACTTACCGTTACAAAATCCGTTTGTTTTGAATTTATAAATAATCTTTTAGAAAAGTACATGTATATCAGCTAACTACACAACAGCTTAACGTGACAAAACAAGGGGAACTACGAGACTATTACTGTCTAGCGGCACAGACCAGTCATTAGACTGCACTATTATGGGCAGCATAAATACACTGTCACAAAGAAAAAAGGGGGGAGAAAGACAGTTTTCCCCGAATGAGTCGTAGTAGGACATTGGCTTCCCGTTATACCGTTCTTTACTGTAGTTGAAACCTCTATTTGCTCCCCGAGAGAGTGCCGCTGGTAACTTCCAAAAGCCGGCAGCACTTCAACACATGTGCAGGCAGCTTTCATGAAATGAAACCTGAAGCTGAGAGACATTAAGACCGACTCATGGACATCACTCTCAAAGCAGAGAGCTAAATGGAGAGTGGCAGTCAAGTAATGAAAGCAGTCTTTGTCGCATTGCGACCAACAGCATGATGATGATGACTGTTTGTTGTTTGTTTGTTGTTGTTTTACGTCCTAGCAACATCTAAGGTCATATCAGGATGGGTACCGACTTGTGACAGTGCGCACTCATGGCGACTTTATAGTGCTGTCTCACTGGGAAACCAGGCCGCTGGCACCATGACCTGGCATCCCACTCAGTCACATTATCATGACACTGAGCACACCAGTCCTTGCCCTGTCCTAATAATGCCGAGCGCCTGGCTAGGAAGTGACAAGCACCAATTTTCAAGTCATTGGTTTGACTCGACCATGGTTCGAACCCACGACCCCACGATCTACCAGCACATTCGGCCATCCCGTCTGGTCTCTTTGTAGTTCTGAAGTTTGTTCTTTTATATTAAATGGCTAACATTGGAGATACTTGAAGGGATGGCACATAAGTTGTGTGCCCACAGCAGTATGAAGACAAGTCCAATGCCTATTGCCAATTACTCTCCTATTGTCACCTATTAAAGCTAGTTGACATTCCTCTGCGACGAAGCCCCCAAGGAAATGATTATTGAGTGCTTCAGTACCTGAGTTTGATATGGAGATTTTGAAAATATTATGCTTTCATTGGCTTTTGCAACTGGAAAGATGAAACAAAGTTTCGTAAGAGAGCTATATATATCCCTTACATAAATGCATGAAGGGTCTGCATCACCATTACATGCAGGTGCTGTCCTTCAAACTAGCATGCCTTAGTACAGCCAGCTAGTACTCGCAATCCTTTAAAGGTAGAGCTTTGCAGGTAGCAATCTATTTTCAAGGTAGTTTCGCTAAACAGGCCTAAGTGGACGGAAATAGTAGTAATATCCGGGAACATAGGTTGCAGTCAATATCTATGAATACTTCTTAGTCATTCAGAGTCACTTTGACAACTTGTGGATTTTTCTGTTTATATCCCATTCCAACCCGGTGAGTCGACCGAGAAGATTCCTCAAGTTTCAATAGTAATAAAGGCAAGGAATAAATAAAGTGACAGTCATCGTTGAATGAGTAAAAATAATCCGTATCATTTCACACCTACATTCCATGGACGATGTGTTATATCAGTCGACAATGTCTTAGTCGCAGGTAAGAAGTGGCAGGTGTGCCATGTTTTATCATCATTTGACACTATTTATTCATCGAGAACGGGGGCCACCCCTGGTATAACGTATCCACCATCCATATATGATAACAGTCCATCATTATACAACACCAAAGATTGGTCAACACGTGGGGGCATCACATTCACAGTGATTTGGAAACAAATAGAGCCCGTTAGATATCACAGCATATCGGTGCTTTTGGGCAGTAGGTGGCTAGGGATTGAAGTGTCAGGGTGTTAGAATGAAGCTCAATAGACCATTTTCACCACCAACGCGTCCCCTGGTCGCTCTAGCAAGAACTACTCTAGTGGCTACCACCTCAGATTTTCTGGGGGAAAAGCCTCGTGAGGAAGCCCACCTCCAAGCCACCACCCTCTGGTGGCAGCGTGTGGAACTAATATTGTGGGGAGCAGCTCAGTATGTGTCCACCATGGAAATGGTCAAGCTCACAAAGGGGAGGCAGATGTAGGAAATGGCTTACAAACAGAGAAAGAAATGCATGCAGTAGATAGCTAACTACACAGCAGCTTAATGTGACAAAACAAGGGGAACTATGAGAATATTACTGTCTAGCGACACAAACAAGTCATTAGCCTGCACTATTATGGGCGGGGTAAATACACTGTCACAAAGAAAAAAGGGGGAAAAAAAGACAGTGTTCCCCCAATGAGTCGTAGTAGGATATTGGCTTCCCATACACCATAGATGGCGCTGCGATGCCCCCTTCCTCCTCCTCTGACTAACCCCCTCCCCCTCGTCAAGTCTAACCCCTCCAATCCTCCCGTACAACCCATACCATCACCACCTCCTCCCATCACCCCACCCCCCACTCACCTCCTCCACGACATTCTTTCCCATTCACCGATGGAGCCCACTTGCCATCCTCCCTTCCTTCTTTCTGCGCGCGGCATTGTGTGACTTTTAGTCGTCGCCGACTAGGCGACGTTGGCAGTGACAAAGGCCGGCACCAGTGCTGCGAGGCTTTGCTTCCATTAGCGCTGAGGTGCACTGGCATTGCTCAGCATTTTGAGGCCGGTCCAGGATGGTGGTATACCATGGCAGCCAGGCTCCCATTACCCGGCAAGCTCAACACGCCGCGCATGGAATGTGGGCGTGAAATGAATGCGGATTATTTTGTCTCATTCCACGACAACTGGCGCTTTATTTATTCCTTGCCTTTATTACTATTGAAAAGGGGGGAATTTCTCGGTGGACCCACTGGGTTGGAATGTGATATAAATAGGAAAACAAACACAAGTTGTCAAGGTGAAACTATTTCCTTTTAAATGAAGAGAAAGTTTAGAATGCATTCGGAATGAATAGCACATGTTCTATATTGTGGTCTATTTTGTTAATAATGTATGCATAAGTTTATACCTAAATGTATGTATGTATTTATACCTAAAAGGTGTAATGGTCAGCACACTGACCAAGAATACAAGAGAAGTCGGTTCGATTCGCGCTCTAGCTTAAATACTTGCCATTTTCATCATCCCCCTGCAACCTTAGATGTTGATAGGACGTAAATCAACAACAAACAAACAAATCCCCCTACCACTTGACGATCCTTCTTGATGGTGCAGTCAACATGCAAGCACGCACTGGGTTTCGACGTGTTGTTAACGCGTCCGTAACGTCCCCTCCAACCCGTCGGGGCGCGTCGGGGCACGTCGAAAGTTTTGTGCAAGCACAAAACGATCGGCGCGAGCCAGCAGGCGCCGACGTGTCAGCTCACACGTTGCTATCAGTGTACGTGTACCAACACGCCGGTAACGCACCGGTAACGCGCCGATAACATGCCGGTAACGTGCCGGACGTGTACCGACGTTTCGCCCAAAAACCCAACATGTTGGCACGCGTTGTCCAATGTTGGTGCAACACGTCGTAGGGTGACTGCGGCATAATGGAAAAAAGGTTCAGCAAAGTCAACACTACTACTAGTACTAGCATGTGGTAGTGCGACTCACTATACATTTATAGAAGCCAAGCGTCTTTGTGTAACAAAGCCTGTCCATAATTACGTAAGTGTATCATATCAAGATGACAACTCAATAGCTCGAGTCATCTTTGTGAGTGGGCATCCCCGAAGTGCTACAGTCAGATGGGTGGTATTAATACAAAACGTGACAAGTGATAGACAGTAATTCAGTAAGTTGTCCCGATCAAATTTGATTCTGTACTGATTAGATACATATGCTAAGAAAATCTCAATGTCCATCTGAATTTGTCCATTTAATCTGTTTATTGACAATGGGTCCACTAATACGTATCACGTGGTTAAGTGGTCCACACAGATTATCACCTCGCTCCTCGCTATTATGCTGCAATCAGACGAAATGGTCTAGCGGGTACAGCGCCTCGCTTTCTGCATGTGAAGTCTGGGGAGTCATACGCAATGACTGATGCCTATCGATACATTGCCTAGCACTTGACATTGACTGAATAGGGCAAGTTAGGATTGGTTCAGTTTCAGGATATTAATGACTGTAAGGCTGGTGGTGGCATGGCTGGTGGTGGCATGGTATCCCCGTGGCGCAGCACTATAAAAGCCGGCATGCCTACACACTGTCAATGCCCATCCTGTTTTTACCTCAGATGTTGCTGGGATATAAACCACCAATCGCTCACTCACTCAGTTACTTGATGTGGGGGTCGGACTAGCTGAATGCATGAGATATGTGATGTATAACGTATTATGCAAGTATAAAGATTCGCAAGGTAATATTACTTAAACTTATTATTATTATCCTCCGTAAGATACAACCCTGTACCGGTGGCGCCATCTCGCCCACCTTGCCTACCCCGGATGTTGACCAGTGTCAGTCGCACCGGAGGATTTTGTTTAGGGGTGCTGCAGCACAAATGAGAGACAACAAGAAGTAAGGGGGATAAGTAATTAATCTCTGGCTAGGATTAAAGAGCCACTGCCCCTAACACAAAAGAAAGATCCCCCAGTGCGAGTGAGGTTCCTGCACACGGTAGGTACAGGAACAACCGGTGGTGGGGCCACCGGTCTCACCGGGGAGGAACAGGAAGGTGGACACAATAATAGTGGTACATAATACTATAATAATAATAATATAATATAATATAATTATAATAATAATAATAATGAAGTAGTTCCCTTCAGCGACTTAATACTCGTATAATACGTTATATATCACATAGATAACAGTTAAGGTGTAATCTTGGAGCAGGTAGAGTCATTTGTGTATCTGGGCCATTTAATAACTAGTGATGGCAGATGTGAAAGAGAGATTAAACAGAGAATAAACATTGCCAAAACAACATTTCTAAAGATGCAGAAAGTACTAACATCTAGAGACATAAATATAAAAACAAGACTCCAACTGCTAAAATGCTATGTGTGGTCTACACTTTTATATTGCTGTGAGACATGGACTTTGAAGAAAGCAATAACAAAAAAGCTCGAGGCATTTGAAATGTAGCAATACAGAAGAATGTTAAAAATTCCATGGACAGCAATGATAAGCAATGTGGAGGTCCTAACAAGAATGAAAATAAAGAGACAGATAATACAAACGATCAAAAAAAGAAAAATTAAATACTTTGGCCACATGATACGACACCAGGAATCACAGAGAAGAATATTGGAAGGGAAGATAGAAGGGAAAAGACCAAGAGGGAGAAGGAGAACAACATGGATGGACAACATCACTGAGTGGACAGCAATGAGCTATGCGAAATGCGTGAGAGGAACGAATGACAGGAAGAGATGGAGGTCCATTGCAGCCAACCTTCTTCGAGAAGACGGCACCCATTGATGATGATGATCACATAGATATAGCAGGTCAGCTTTATGCTTACCGAACTCCTATGGCACAGGGGTATATTCCCAGCACGCATCAGGCCACAATGCAATCGATCCATTATGTGGAGAGACTGTAAACAAGACAGTTCAGACGGGAGAATTCTGTTGGTGCTTTCAGCATGGTTTTCTGATCTACTGTCATAAGTCCATCATAGTGTAAAATATTCCGATATACAGCATAGGGGGGAATGCAAATGTTCTATTACTGATCAGTATACGTGACCAGGTGCATGTATGTGTATATATATATATGTATGGGCTGGTGGTGCCTGAGTGGGATGTAAGTATACATAGTGCTGCTTGCAGCTCTGGGTGAGGGTGCACTCAGGCCCTAAACCCTCTGCTGGGATAGTGATCACCACTCTAAGGCCATGGGGCCATACAGCTTGGTGGTGGTGGGCAGACCACTGGTAGCCATGGGGACCAGGAATGCTGGATCCCTATTGGCAGGGCCAAGCATGCTTGTTTTCCATTGGGGAAAGGGTGGGGTGATACTCTACAATGAACCCATGTAACCATATAAATAATAAACCAGAGGGCTTGACTCTCTCTTTTTCTTTACCCTTCATAGTCTTCCTTTCTCTTTGTCTGTATTGATTTCAATATAGCCTTCCTACACAGCCACAGATTCGAGCCTTAGCCTTTTTACCATAGAATTCCAATGAGAATGCCCTCCGCACCCACCCAGCCTCCTCACACCACCCACACGACCCACACACACGCAACCCTCTTAGATCTAGAATTATTTCGGTACGGATTCCCCTGCCTACTTCATGGAGAAGACGCCGTGGGGAAGAGGGAGGAGGGGTAGGGGGCGGGGGGGAGCTGAGGGGGGGTGGTGGAAGAGGGGAAGGGATGCGGACGGAGGGGGAATGTTTGGCGGTTTGAATTTGGTGCTTTTTAACAATTTTATAGCGACGTGATTCAATTAGGATGGAGGAGCGGGGAGACAGTCGCAGGAAACATATTAGCTAATACCTTCTCTGACAGTGGCGCCCTGACTCTCCTGCACGGGGCGCAGGGTAATGCCGAGGCAAAATATTTGCCTTCGGTATTAGCTGGTGTCCGGAGAAATGTGATGAAGGGCGCACAATTAGTCTCTCCAATAAGGCAATCTGTGTACACATTAAGGGGGATGCCCTGGCAAATGGCTGGGCAACGTGGAACGCATCCACCAACAACACCCACCCCCACCCACCCACCCACCTACCCACCACCCACCACCCTCCCACCAGCCACCACACAGCACCCACCTCCCCACACACGTGCCGCCATAGCCGAAGCATCAGCGCCCCAGCAGCTCAAAGAGCTTGTTGGTTTGTTTGTTTGGGGTTTACATCCTGGCAACATCTAAGGTTACAGCAGGATGGGCATTGACTTGTGACAGTGCACGCTTATGGTGACATTACTGCAAAGTGCTTCCCCACTGGGAGACTAGGCCACTGACACCATGACCCAGTTTCCCACTCACTAAGTCATATTATCCTGATACTGAGGTAACCAGTTATTGCACTATCCTATTAACGCTGAGTGCCAGACTCGATAGCGACAAGCATAACTTTGGTAAGTCAATGGTTTGATTCTGTCGGGGATTCCAATTCCTGACCTTCCACATGGGAAGCCTGCGCGCTTAAGCCCCAGTCACACCTACCTGGAGGAGCCCCGGATTTTTAGCGGGACCACCCCCGGAGCAGTCGCCCGGACTGTCCCGGACAGCCCCGGATATAATTGCTATTTTGGTCATCTTTGGCCTCGTGGTCACACCTACCCAGATGAGCCACATACTAGTCCCGGACCAGAGGCCAGATCGCCCTGGACTGAGCCAGAGCAGCCCTGGACTACCCGATGTATCCATGGACTAGTCCCGGATTGGTCCCGGACAACCCAGGATGACCCTGGATCGACGCCGGACCACCCCTGACCACCCCAGACCACCCAGGACGAGCCCCAATAGACTCCGGATCACCCACAGACTACCCGGTGTTTCCACGGATTGTACCCGGACTGGGCCAGAAAGCCCCCAGACTACCCCGGACAAGCCCCGGACCACCTCCAGACAGCCTGGACCACCCCCGCTTCACCCTCGGTCCACCCCCGGACTGCCCAGACCACTAGTGGACTACTCCCGGCAAGCCATGAGTATAAAAGACCGCGCGGTGCTGGAGGTCTCATTTCGAAATCCACCACCGCCGAAGACACATCTCATCATGACCTAGCCAACTGGGAAGAGAATTGCATCCAAGAGAGTTGCTCAGAAGGAGCCTGACACACACAAGTTTGCCACCAAGCATGCAGGAAACCAGCACCCTCACCCTCAACTTCCAGGTTGTCTTCCGAGGAGGACTCTGTCTGGGACGTGTCGCTGCCTCCCCGTGCTGTGACGCCACCTCCAGCAGTCCTGTTGTCACAGGGGACAATGACAGTCAGGCGCAAGACGGTGGGTGCTCTTCCTCTGACAAGTGACCAGCACATCGAGATGTCAGAGTGGTTACGGTTGCATGACTACATTTATGTGAAAGGACGTAGCGACTACAAGAACACCATATTAAAGAGACGTGTGTGAGAGGACAAGGCTAAGGAGATGGGGTTGGACGACCCTAAATCACTCATCACATGGTATGTGTCGATACGGACAAAGGTCGGGAAATTTAGTGATTTGAAGTCCGGTGCCACAGCGAGGGAATTGTCAGATCAGGAGATCTACATTCAGGAGCATTTCAGATTCCTGAGGAGTCATATTGTGCAGCAGCCATCGAGATCTGGTGTGGCATTGCAGTCCCAGTTGCAACCCCTCCTGCTAGCTTCGACAGCAACAACCACAGCAACAGCTACAGTCACAGCAGCAACAGGTTTGACTTTCGGTCCAGCCCCTCTCACCCTACTACATACATGCGGTGATGACAATGACAACAATTTGATGCCACCTGACCAGGCTCCACCACCGGCAAGTCAACCACCACTGGCAGCAGCAACGCAACCCGCTACTCCACACCCGGCAAGCAAGGGGAAGGGCACCCCATGAACACCCAACACCAACACCAACAGCGACCAATTGCTGTCACACCTGCGGGACCAGCAGGAGGAGGCTAGGATACTGCAGGGCCGGCTTAGCGGGATGCTACAGCCGATGAAAGTGTCACCGCCGATGCTCTGGGGATCGTGGCTGGGGTCGATAGCAGAAAAAATTGACCCCTCTCTTTTTGGAAAGATTTGCCTTGGCGATGCGCTTATGCTCCCAGTCACAACAACTGCCACGCCAGAAGGAACAACAGATTTCACAAGCACCTCATCTAGAGCCTCAACTATCAGGCCCATTCTCTGCTTTCCCTGTGCCACTGACGGGATAACAACCGGGAGGCTCAGAAGTCATCTGGACGACTCCCCGACCCGGCCCTTCCACCAGTGCATGATGGCACAGCTCCGACGTGTGGGACCCCATAGACTGGAGCACCACAACTCCCGCACACCCATCCAGCATGCCAGCAAGCAGTGTGGGAAACATCACTGGACTATCCAATCTCAGCTTTATCACATTAATGGCTGGGATGGGACATGATCCGGAGCAGCCTCTGTGAATGTGAGGTGGACTTTATGAACATCAGCATGTAACTGACTGGAACACCACGGGTCACACACGGCCAGCCAGCACGCCAGTGTCGGAAACATAACCGGACTCTCGGATCTCAGCTTTATGGCACTAATGGCTGGGATGGGACACAATCCGGATGTGCAGCCTCTGTGATGGTGCACTGAACATTGTGGTAATTCAGTTGTGATGTAAACGGTGAAGTGAACTTCTGTACATTGTATTTATTGAGTTATGATGTCAATCGTGAACTGAACATTTTATTTATTGAATTATTATGTCAAGCGTGAGTGATTGTGATGGTGATAGTGACCAGAGATGTGATTGTGTACATATAATAATAGTATCTTATTATCACTTGTTGAAAACAAACATATCAATAATATGAAACCTTAACTAAATTGTGTTTGTTACAATCTATGTTTATGCCTTAGTTCATTTAGTTGATAGTCACTTCTAATAAAGATAAAAATGATCTGAAATTAAGTAATAACTATTTAGCAAATATATGTCCCCCCTTTTGTGAAAACAATAACCCCATTTTGATAAATAGCACATGAAATACAAGGAATAAACAGTAAAGCTCTTATAGCAACAATAAACAACAGACATTTAAAAGAAATTAATTAGTCTAAGATTTTATTATTAAGAGTTAGGCTTTTTTCATACAATAAACAAAAAGAAATAAAAATAAAAATTAGTTTTAAGATTTCATTACTACAAGCTAAGCTTCTTTTCATATAACATTATAACTAAAGCTGTTACAGCAACAACAAAAACACAAGAAATAACAAACAAATTAAATTTATTTAAGATATTTTTATAATTAGCTAGGTTTCTTTTCATATCACATTCACAATAATGATACATATTTCATCTGCAGGCACACACTTCTAATAACAGCACATTAAATACAGTTTTCTTGACACAATTGTATGTCAAGTGGAGCGGCCACATTAACAGTTCATATTTTGAAATAGTTCATATCATAGCATCTTGCCAAGCCACTGATCCAGCCTCGGACATGTAATAGGCACTAAGATATTGCCTTTGGTATTTCGCAGCCATTGTCATTTTGTTCCCACGTGCACCATAGATGAGAGGATTGTTCAGTCTCCAGGTGAGAGGATTGTTCAGTCTCCAGGCTCCAGGACTGATGTTGTGAGTGGTGTCCTCCTGGTCCATCTCTGTGTTGTGCCGAGCTGTGCACCGCATCCACGTAAAATTATGTAGGCAGATACATGCCAACACTATCGACACAACTGTCACTGGCTTCTGTCTCATGGTTGTTACGAGTCACTGGTAGTGGTGAGCTAGAATTCCGAATGCATTTTCGATGATGCGGCGCACCCTGGACAGTCAGTAGTTGAAGATTCTTTCCGGAATTGTTAGGTGATGCTTGGAGAATGGTTTCATCAACCAGGTTCTCAGGGTGAATGCATCATCAGCAACTATGAAGTAAGGTATATCCCGCTCATCATGCTGTAGTGGTTCGGCACCGGGAATACCAAGTCGTCCCTTTTCTATGTACTGCTTCAGTTCTGAATGGTTGAAGACTTGAGCGTCTCCTGCAGAGCCATTGCTCCCAACGTCGACCCAGGAGAACTAGTGTTGTGTGGAACTTGGAAACAGTACATGAGTGAATGAGAGCTGTCACCAGAGGCTAGGTATTGCAGTGTGAATGACAGTTTCAATCCAGGTGTTAACACCTTTCTGTAGAACATGTCCAGCTTCTTGATTCTGGGAAGGATACAAAGGAGAACCTCCTCGAACATACCTGGATCCATGCGGAGAAAGTTTCTGTAGGCTCGAACATCTTCGATATGTAACTCTTGCATTAGATTTGCGAACTGGCCAAATTCAATTCTTCTCTCCAACCATGGTCGAACCCACACACTTCTCTAAAGTCTTCTGTGGATTTGCAGAACTTGCAACATAATCATGTTATTAACATTCTGTCATTGATGTAACTGTAATTGTCAGTTCAGCAGCTGAAGTTACTGCCTACAATGCTTCATGCAGGCATCCATGATGTGCACCCTCTGAGAGTCAGGCAGGAAGTGATGCATGAAGTGGACTTGCACCTGCTATATATATACTAAAACGCTGATGATCCATGAGTGATCCGTGGTAAACTTGGCATTCGGTGGTGATCTGTGGCTGATCCATTGCCATCCGGCATGTCCGGGTCTTATCTGGGCAGTCCAAGAATGGTCTGTGGCTATGTCGGGGCTAGTCCGGGCAAGTCCGGGGCTGGTCCTGGTTAAACCGTGGCTCATCCAGGGCGAAAAACGCCGGGACAGCCCCAGACTGCCCCGGACTGGCCCGGACGCGGCACTGACTACCCCCGGTCCACACATGGACCATCCCCAGATTACCCCCGTATCATCCCGGATGATGCCGGATCGAGCCCGGATCACAAAATCCCCCGGACTGCCCCAGATGTTTTAAACATTTTAAAACATCCAGAGTGGACCCTGTACGAGGCCGGACCAGCCACGGATCACCAAGGATCAGCAAGGATCACCAAGGATCACCAAGGACTAGCCACAGATGAGCCACAGATCATGCCGGATCGCTACGGACCACACCGTATCACGGTCCGGGGCTCGTTCGGCCCCTGATCCGGGTAGGTTTGACTGGGGCTTTAGCGATCTGACTGCTGCGTCTGGTCTCAAAGAGCAGGTAGATGTGGAGCTGTGTCCGTGCCTCAGCAAGCACGGTGTGACTAGCAACGCAGGGTGAGGTGGAGCGTCGGGAGCAGCTCAGAGCAGCTCGGAGAGCAACTCGAAGAATGGCAAGTTGATTTGTCTTTCAATGAACAGTTCCGAAAGAACTCATTCCGCAGTCATCAAAGCATCAGGCTGCTGCACCCACCGCTCGCCTCGCAGCCCGCACCCAGCACCCCACACCCCACCCTTCTCCCGGCATTGCGCCCACGCAGATCTCGCAGCTGACACTTTAGGAACAGATACACCTGGCTTCGAACGCCCGGAGCAATGAAGGCTCCGTCCCCATTTCAGTCGCTGACAGAGCCACAGCTGGGCAGCTGGTGGGCAGCGGGCAGTGGTCACCTGTTGCTGTTAGTGTTAGGAGCAGCTCAGACTCAAAGAGACAAGTTTCTCTCACAGTTTTCTCTTTGCATGCGCCAACCAACAAGACGAAACCTCAGTCGGACAGGTAGAATGATTGCCACGTAGAGTCATATTCAGTGGTAGTGGGGTACTTTGTTTTCGGATTGGAGTTGCACATAGTTGTCAGATAGTGGTCTTAGAGGCTACTCGGATACTGGTGTTGAAGAGCCGGTGGTATCAGGTAGCTATGTGGATGCTGGTGTCGGAGACGCGGTGGTGTTGGATGCTAGTCGAATACTGCGGTTGGGAGCATCAGAGTGTTGGGTGCTTGTTAGAGTCTGGTTTTGGAGAGACGGTGGTTTTGGGTGCTAGTCGGATACTAAGGGTGGAGAATCGGTGGTATTGGGTCCAAGTCGGAAAATGGTGTTGGAGAACCTTAGTCGGATAGTTGTATCGGGTGTAGTCAGATAGTATTGTTGCATCAGGTCTACTTGAATAGTGGTGTCCTGTACTAGTCAGATAGTGCCATCACGTGATAGGCAGATAGTAGTGCAGTATGCTAGTCGGACAGTAGTGCAGCATTCTAGCCAGAGAGTAGTGTCAAGTACTAGTCAGATAGTGCCATCATGTGCTACTCAGATAGTAGTGTAGCATGCTAGTCGGACAGTAGTGTCACGTGCTAGTCAGACAGGGCCATTGTGTGCTAGTCAGATTGTAGTGTCACGTGCTAGTCAGATAGTTCGCATTGCATGCTAGTCAAATAATGGTGCCATGTGCTAGTCAGATAGTAGTGTTAATATGCTAGTGGGGTAGTGCCGTTACGTGCTAGTCAGATAGTACTGCCGTAAGCTAGTCAGAGAGTAGTGATATGTACTAGTTCGATAGTGCCATTGCGTGCTAGTCAGATAGTACTATAGTAGTCTCACATGCAATTCGGATAATACTATCGCGTGCTAGTCAGGTAGTGCCATCGCGTGCTATTCTGGTACTGCCATTGCGTGCTAGTCAGATAGTGCCATGTGCTAGTTGCATAATTCCATCGCGTGCTAGTCAGATAATAGTGTCGCATGCTAGTCGGATAGTGGTGTCGTGTCAGTCGGATAGTGCGCATTGGGGTACGCACGGTCTGAGGATGCACAACAAAACACATACGAATGGGCAGCAGAATGACGTCACCAACCCCCTCACCCCCCCTCCTCACCCCCCCCAACACACCCTTCAACGATTAAACCCGCCAACTAATGACACCCGCTCGCCGGCAATGTTGCAATCAGGGCACGCGCATGCGCAGCATGCTGGCTTCCAATCTCCCGTTGACGATGATCAGCCATTCATTAGTGTGACTGCCGCCTACCTTTGGGGACCCCGCTGAGACGTCTGTGAGCAGTATAAGGGCTGGATTGTACAGCAACCAAGACAAAAAAGTATTAGAAAAAAAGAAAAAAAAACCGACGCCGTGAGCCGAGGCAGCTCACCTACTCTTTCTCGCTGGTTCCCAGAGGGCTATCTGAGTGAGGCGCCAAGCAGGCACACACTGATTAAAGTTGCATGGTCCGATGGTTTTGAGTTTCTGTCACTTTTCTTATATATATATATCATCATCATCATCATGCTGTCAGTCGCGATGCGACAAAGACTGCTTTCATTACTTGACTGCTACTCTCCATTTAGCTCTCTGCTGTGAGAGTGATGTCTTGTGCGGTTGTACATTTCATGAAAGCTGCCTGCAAAAGTGCTAAAGTGCTGCTGGCTTTTGCAAGTTACCAGCGGCACTCTCTCAGGGAGCAAATAGAGGTTTCATACTGGCAAGAACATGTCCAGACAGGCGCAAACTATTTGTCCCTGCAGTGGCTGGTCAGGATATGTTGGGAGTTCAATACATCAACCGCCCTTGTTGCTGCCACAGTGACATGGTTTTCTGTTCAGGGTTTGCACCCTTAGCCTTCGGTTCTGTCAAGAAGCTGTAACACAAGGCAGTGGTTTATAACTCTGCAGGGCAGGGGCGTCAAACTCCCTGAGGTATTGCAATACCTGCATACCCATATATATATATATATAATTGACTGTTTTAGTTTCCTTTGCTTTATTTTGAAGTAACTTTGATTTTAAATGGCGAACTTTGGAGATATTGGAAGTGCAAACATTCAACATTAGTTTTGCCAAGCAGGCCAAAACTCTGACACCATAGGCTTTAGCAGAAACATATTCTATTAAATTGATTCAGTATTCTCTTCTAGGCAGCAACAAATGATTATAAGTGCACCAGTATCTAAGTTAGATATGTAGGATCAAATCTAGGTAATAGTTTTGGTTTTGAAAATGTGATGCTTTTATCAGACTATGCCACTTTAAATGTTATAATGTCCCTGGCAGAATCAATGTCCCGTCTCCATCAATCCTATATCACGCATCAACGTGAGCACAACACAAACTGACAACATTTCTGCTTTCGTCATAGTGCGAATCTGAATTGAAAATCGCTGCGAACAAATGATGCAGACCATCGGAATATCCGGTTTTCCAGTTCGGTATTTTGCTTGCGAATATTCTGTCCATTTGTAAGCAACGAGGGCGAGCTGGGCAAACATAAGGTGAGAGCTGCTCACCAGCACCTTATCACCAGGCACCAGCGGCACCGGGCACCACGTGACCACCCACTTCCGGCGCCCGGCTCCAATTTGAAAACAACCACCAGCACCACCAGCACCACCAGCACCACCAGCACCACCAGCACCACCAGCACCACCAGCACCACCAGCACCACCGCCACCGCACTGGAATCCAGCCACCCCCACCCCCACCCCCAGCCTATCCCTCCCACCCACACCCACACCCACCAACCCGCGCCCTATCCGCACCACGTCCACCTCCACCCAACCCCCATGCCAATCTTTCTCTCTTCCTCCTCTACACCCCCACTGCACCTTCCGCTGGAAAATACAAACAAAAACTATGCTGGGAATAATTCGAGTGGCGGGGGGGGGGAGGTGGAATTGAAAATGAAATGAGAGTAAATAGAAAACTAAAAGAAGGGTGTGTAGACGGATGGACAGGCAGACGGGCGGCAGTGTCCCCTGTGTGTGACTGACAGTGACAGTGACAGTGATAACCGTGACCGTGACAGTGATAGTGACAGTGACATTGACCGTGACCGTGACTGTGACAGTGAAAGTGACAGTGACAGTGACAGTGACGGTGACAGTGACAGTGACAGTGACAGTGACCGTGACTGTGACCGTGACAGTGAAAGTGAAAGTGACAGTGACACTGACAGTGACAGTGCCGCCCCTGCCCTGCGGGTTTCGACACATGCCGGTGCCGGGTGTGGGCACTGCGGCACTCATTCACAGCACCCACCCGTCTTGTTGGGGCCTGAGTAACAAAAATTCGCTGAACTCTTGTGGCAGAACTGCACAAGAAAGCAAAACTGGATACTCTCTCAGAGCGAAGGAACCTACACCTGATGGCACTAATGCACAAATGCGCAAAAGATGAAAAATTCATTGACCACACAAATAGAATAACAAGAAGAGGAGCCTCCACTCTGCCCAATGTACCACACCCTTCAACAAATAAATATATCGGAGCACCAATCTACAAAGGTAGTGTCATGTGGAATGACCTCCCTATCAGAGTCAGAGAAACAGAAATAATACTTGCCTTCAAAAATGCATATAGAGCCCACCTGGTTATTCAGGCCCTTGAACGACCACTGCAGTAATTACTAGCAAAGCCCTGAGCTCCTGCCCCCCCACTTCCTCGCTTGCTCTCCTGTGGGTTTTTCCCCCTACGACCCACCCCCAATGGGCCCCCCCTCCCCTGCCACCACCCTTAACCATCATGAACAAACCATCAACACACCGAACATCCTACACAACTATCAATCTGTTTAAACACATTGAACATTATATAAGACAGACAAAATGTCTTGTTAACTATAAACTTTGCTTGTTTTATAAGAGAAAACATGTAACCCACAACGATTGTTTGAGCTGCCCTGGGTATACGTCTTCTACTCGGTGCTGCTCCCCATTTTTGAATGAACCGCAGTGACTGGTGCTGTACATTATACAGCAGGAGCCACTCCCTTAATTCATCAGAATCGGTGCTGTGACTAATACAGCACTGACCAAACTTAGATTGCTTAGAATGTCAATTCCAATAGTAAGATGGCTGGAAGACCAGTACTTCGTCACTGACAAATGTCATATTCAGATGAATAAATACTTTACCCCCCAAAAAAAAACTCAACAAAAACCTACCGTTAAAGTATAACCACTTTGGCTTTGTTATATCTATCTGGCTTTGTATATATAAGAACAGGATGTAGGGTGGGTGGGAACTCGGTGAGCACATGGGCACAGAATGTAAACTACCTGTGGAATGCACAGTAATACACACCCAGAAGGTCCCGAGAGAGGAGTTTCAAATATTTAGAATCAAAATATTTCATCAAAATAGGACAGCCACGTACAACGTCATGCCATATATGACAACAAACCAAATTAACATAACACTAAACATTCCAGTACATTCGAACGTCATAATCCCATGTTGTGTCATCAATGCGATTCATATATATATATATATATATATATATATATATATATATATATATGTTTTTGCGAATCTAAATCTTTCTTTTTTAAACTAATTATTTATTTAGATACCTGAATATGTATTATTACATTGCGTTTATTGGGTTAAATGCAACACCAATAGGGTATGTTGGGTATCGTGTTCCCCTCGCCCTAGGAGGCACTGATGTTTGTGTTGGTGTTGGTGTAGAGGGCGTGCCCGGTTGTGTGTGTGTGGCGGGGGGAGAGGGTGAGAGAGAACGCGACGTGCGCGCGCATCACAATTAAATCCGGCCGGCTGATGGACGAGACGGTTGATGCGACACCTGGTGGATTCGGCAGGGACTAACAAAATACAATAACCACACCCATTGGAAGCAGTGGGGGGGGGGGCAGCGGTCCTGGCGGCCAGGGGCGACACCAACAGGTTCATTGTTGGTTGGTAGTTGGAGTTTTATGTCCTGGCAACATCGAAGGTCATATCAGGATGGGTACCAACTTGTGACAGTGCACAATCATGGAGACTTTATAGTGCTGCCCCACTGGGAAATCAGGCTGCAACCCCATGACCTAATATCCCACTCAGAGATAACCACTGCTTGCCCTATCCTATTAATGTCGAGTGCCAAGCTAGGAACCAACAATTCGACCGGGAATTGAACTCCCGATCTCCTGCATGGGAGGCATGGGCTCTACTAATTCGGTCACCGTGCCCGGTCACATGTTTATTTTACACTGTCTCATTACAGACAAAGCACTACCCACACGGGCCAGGACGTTAGTTATTCATCCAAGGAAAAACGTACTAAGACTCCATACACTTGGTATATAACCATTCTCAGGCGAGAATGAGGGAGTAGAACGTCCTGGATTAAGATTAGAGCCGGTGGTGTCGCGATCGGTCACGTGGTGGAGCAGCATGCTCCGCAGAGAATGGATGTAGAATAATCTTAGTAATAGACAAGAATAACAATAATAATTCCCTTCCACGCCTTTATACTCGCATAGTGCGGATACATTACAATATAATATATATTATATGGCAAGGCTATAGGGTATTGAGCATAGAGTAGACGGCATAGGGCATAGGGCATACAGTATACGATATACGCCATACCACATGCAATATGCAATATAAAATACGCAATATGCCATGTGCCCTATATCATATTCAATATACAATATTCAATACACTATACTCCATATATAATATACAAACTACAATTTATTATAGTTATTATGTTATATGTAATCTATAATGTGCAATGTATAAGATAACATATGCAAAATACAATACACAATACACAACATACACAGTACAGTATACAATACACATTATATAACATACAGTATACGATACAGATGATACAACATACAATATATACATACAACATACAATATACCATATATACTATATAATATTGCAGTAGTGTGCACTGACCTCTCAGGCAAGGAGTTGGATAGACAGCCAGGCGTGGGTAGTGTAGTGATATCAGGAAGCCTAGCTGGTTTAATGGTTAGCACACTCGGCCAGAATGAAAGAGATGTGGATTTGATTCCGGTTCTAGGCGCAATATTTCCCATTTTCATTACCCTCATGACAATATATCATGTATGATGTATAAGACCAGACGGGATGGCTGAATGAGTTACAGCATCCATCTCCTGTGGTGCTAGATCATGGGATCGTGGGTTCGAATCATGGTCGAGTCAAACCAATGACTTAAAAATTGATACTTGTCACTTCCTAGCCAGACGCTTGGCATTATTAGGATAGGGCAAGGAGCAGTGGAATTAGGAAGACCAGTCGTCTGCAACTGAAATTTCCCCCGCTTAAACAACTAATGTACCCCCCCCCCCCAAAAGATATATACAACCATAATATATAATGTATTATATATGTACCTATGAATAACGCGTTGCGCGCCGACAGCCTGACCCTAATACGCCATTACGACGGTGCTGTAATAGAGAGGTGCAGTCGGTACATTAGTCGCGCCTGCCATTGACTGGCCCTAGCGGGTGGGGCGGGAGACACTGCTCACACAGACGGGGGGAGGGGGGGGGGGGGGCACACGCGATGTACCCATGCACATGACACAGGGGGCCCACCCTCCAGTGTACCCACCTTCCTGTGTTAGTGTTTTATATCCTAGCAACATCTAAGGTCATGGCAGGACGGGCACCGACTTGTGTGCAGTCATGTCGACTTTATAGTGCTGCCTGGTAACATCTGATGTCGCTATCGTTGTTGTATGGAGTTTTCCATCCTGGCAACATCTAAGATCATATCAGGACGGGTGTCGAGTTGTGACAGTGCGCAGTCATATCGATTTTATAGTGCTGCCTAGTAACATCTATGGTTATGTCAGGACCGGCACCGACTTGTGACAGTGCGCACTTATGTCGACTTTATAGTGTTGTCCCACTGGGGGACCGAACAACTTTCAGTGGCACCATGACCCGAAATCCCACTCAGTCACATTATACTGACACTGAGCAATCAAGTCCTGGCCCTATTTTAGTAATGCCAAGAACCCGCCTAGGTAGCGACAATTATTGTCTCAACATATGCACACACATATATATATATATATATATATATATATATATATATAATATATATATATATTTGCATATATATGTGATATATGAGATATTATGCGGAGTATGAAGGTGCGGAATTATTTGATTATATATTTTATTATCGGTTGTTCTATGTACTACCTACTGTAGTCTCACTTGACCGGTGGCACCGCAACCGGCCCCTGCCGTCCCTAATACCCCTGTCACACTACGACATAACGAGCGACCGTGAGCCTAATGTGGTGATTTTTTGTCATTATGTTGACGTACATTGGATTATGTTTTGATGACGTCAGAATGACGTTAGACTGACGTCGAGCTATGTCACATTACGTCATGTTACGTCGAGTTACGTCGAGGTTTTGGACATGTTCAAAACATTCGACGTAGCTCGAACATAAGGTTTTACATTCGCTGTACGTTCTGTTCACGTTCAGTGAACATCAATGACGTTAAACGGACATTAGGCAAATGCTGCTCACTACGTTCAACTACAATCCACTACGTTGACCCACATTAAACCGAGTGGAAATACCCACGGGGCATAATGGGAACGTCAGAAGAATGTCAGGAGAATGTCAGGAGAACGTACATTCAACGTACGTTCAACATCTCATGATGTATGTAACGTCACGTAACGTTCTTCTGGCGATGGAATAACATTCATAACGTTCCGTGAGCGTAATGACGTTGTCCTCTCTCGTTGAATGACGGTATCACTACGCTTTACCAAAGTTACGCTCTCGTCCACTACGCTGCATCCACGTTCACCTTGTGCCCAAATTTGCATACTACGCCGAGAAGTTCAATGTTCTTCACGTTCTCCCTACATTGACGTCGTTACGTCATAGTGTGACAGGGCCTTTATGGACTCACCGATCCTCATTCCCACAGGAGGAATGTTTATACATATATATTATGTGCATATATACACATATACATATATACATATCTACGCCTATTTAGGTATACATATGTATATGCATGCATATATTCATACATATACGTATATATATATATGGATATAGTCATACACCTCCTTTGGTTTGTTGTTTTTCGTCCTAGCAACATCTAAGGTCGTAATTCTCGTATCAGCATATATAAAAGTATACACATGTACACAAATACACATTATATGTGTTTATATATTATGTGCATACATATACATACATGCGTGCGCATGCGCGGTCGCCGACTCAATAGTACAGTCAACTCCAGTGTGGAAATATGTTAATTTCTCTTGCGTGACAATGGCCACTCTGGCATTCACAAGGCATTTAGTTTGACGAGAGCAAGTTGGATTGGGAATTACTGGCTGAATAACAATTCCTAGCTTGCACGCGCGCGGCAACATTTCTGGAACAATGTTCAACTTAGTTGAGACGAACAGGCTATTACGACCTGATCCAATTCCAATGGAGGGAGACGAATTGATTTGTGGTGGTGGGGATGAGGAACTGTGCTGTTGTGTGGGTGAGTATATATATCCTGTAGAACAATCACGTGACTGTGACCAGACAGGATGTCCAGCTGAGTTGAGCATCCGTCTCCTGTATTGGTACATTGTTGGATTCGAACCCATCGGTTCGATTCCTGATCGAGTCAAACCAATGACCTGAAATTTATACTTGTCACTATACCTATCCAGGAGAGCAGCATTATTTGGATAGGACAAGGACTGGTTGGCTCAGTGTCAGGATAATGATGGCCTGGTCTCCCAGCGGGGCAGCATTATAAAGTCACCATATGTGCACACTGTCACAAGTCGGTACGCATTCTGATATGACCTGAGATATTGCCAGGACATAAAACTCCAACAACCAGCCAATCGCATGACTGTGATGCGATTAACATTGCTGCCTTTGTTAAGTCATTTTGACGGATGTGTATCTCCAAATATATAAGGTTCTTTATCCAGTTATTTTCCAATCAAACATTGCCGAGTTGTGGGCAGTAAGGAGGTATATTTCGCACTCAGATAGAACTCTGAATTGATTAAGTATCACCCCGTGGCTACCCCGTATTCAAATCCAACCCATTTCTTCCACCCCACTCCTCCTTGATCCCAACCATCAGCCATGCCCCTGGCCCCGTCCTTGCCCCAGTGGCCGCGCTCGAGTCCTACTCCGACCCCGTATCCACCCCGCCCGTCGCCGTCCCCATGCTCCATTTTCTATATTTGTTCTTCTTCAAGATTCCTCCCGCATTGATATGTTTATGCGAGCATGATTCGATGGACTCTACGCCTGTATCACGATGTCGATGGAATCTTGAATTTCCAGTTAAGTACTGAATCTTGTCCGATTTTGGTCCTTGGATAGCAACTCAATATTATGTTTGTTGTCCATATCCTTGCAGTTGATTAAATTCTTAATAAATATATAGCTGTATACGACAAACATAAAATCCTATTTTCAACTTGTTGTTGTTGAGGATTTATACTGCCTATTATAGATAAGTCTGAATAGACTTGTTTTCACCTTTAGACAGTCTGTCGATAGAAAGCCCAAGCTTACACTTGTACCGACCCAAGGGATTTTTAACCTCCCACACCATACAGACATGGTATGAGAGCAACTAGCCTTTGATGACGCTGTAAGTTATACACAGCGTAACCCCTGAAAAATAGTAAATCCAATAGTCAATACACACACAGACACACACACACACATATATATATATATAATATATACATATATATATATATATATATATATATATATATCTGACCATCCGAGCAGGTCTGGAGGCGGTAATGACCAGACACAGCTGGTATCAGGGTGGCCAGGAGCCACTCACAGGTGGCACCGTAGTGGCAGAAGCAGGAACTAACTCATATGACAGTAGGATAGTAGGTAATAACTAATATATAGAAGAGAACTGCTAAGTGGTAGTGCCCTTGCTTATATTCCCATAATAGATTATAGAGCACATATATCCTGTCCTTTGGTATAAGGACAATTAATTGCCATACTTAACATAAGTCTAACACTAAAGCGGGCATTCCTTACACACGTTATGTGTAATGTGTTATGCGGCATGCGGTATGCGGTATGCGAATGCCACCATTCCTTACACATGCTATGCGGAATGCGGTATGTGGCACACGACTGGCTATATTTAAAAAATAAAAATAAACAATTATTCTCCATACTGCTCTGTATATGACCAACTATTGCATTTATATCTATGTAACTTTTTGTACGTCACATGGGGGTTCCTACCTTTATTATAACCAAATTATAGATAAGTATTCATATTTTTGTGGCTCTGGTAGCATTTTTATCATCCCAAACCCATCCCGAACCCCCACCACCACCACTACCATATGTTTCCACTCAGAATCCTTGTGCGTGACCATTCCATAATGCTCAGTCGCCTCTCCTAGTGTTAAACTAATGGACACATCAGACTCAGGTTTCAATTCGCACCACCTTGTCGCATAACGCATGCCGCGCCAATCGCTACATGGACCGATCGGAAAAACGCATTCGCATTCGCATTGGCATTCGCATTGCGCGTGTAAGGAATGTAGCTCATAGGTTTCAAGGCGTTTCGATTTTTTGTCGCATTCGCATTTGCATTCGCATTACGCATTACGCGTGTAAGGAATGTGCCCTTAAGTCCGCACATGCTTGCCATGTAGTACCCCTCTTTGTATCAACTATTATTTACTTATCTCAGCATTAAATAACACTGGCTAGTCTGTATTTCTTTCCACACAGGATGCACTGTATGTTCATTTGAACCAACTGGTTCTGCAACTTTTCTTAACTCAGTTTGGACTGTACATAGTCCATCATGAACCTGAATCTCTCCTTACGAAGGGACAGACTACGTCTATTACATCAGTGAATATTGATAAATAAACCCCATCCAAGCCTGCTAGTTCAGCCTTTCACTCATCAATGACCAAATATAACCCACGGAGAAGCTTCTTCAGCTCATCATCTCCACTTGTTTTGAAAACAAAAAATATATAATGATATACAGTAAACCCTCTCTAGCTGAGCACCTCCACAGATCGACCAATCTCCTATATCGATCGCTTTATTTATTTGGGTCCCAACCATACCATTGTAACTATATTCTAACTCCCTAAACCGACCACCTCCCTAAATTGACCATTGCGGTCGATTTAGAGAGGTTTTACTGGATTAGGAAATACTCTACTTGATGGGTTAAACATCCTTTTCAAAGCACTCTTATTTTATTAGAAGACTTCGATAGTGATAGACATTATTGATCTATTACGTAAATGAGAAGACAACACAAATTAGTTTGGTTGAGCTATCTCTGGCTGGACCCTCATTAAAAGGCCCCTCCACTTTTAAGTAAATAATCTGCGCAAGTGAGGGAGATATTAGCAGAGCATGGGTGCATGTCACCTCCCCTGAGCCATTAGCCTCCCTGGTTGGAGGCAGTGTCCGGGTGCCCAAGGCGCTCCAGCCCAGTAGTATAAGCAATTAACAAAGCGAGTGCTGCAAAACATAAGAACTGCTCCTCCCATAGGCGGGAGTATATTCTCCCGCTCGCTTCCACAAATACACACATAATATTATAATACATCGATATATACCATCAGCAACGAACGTCTTATATTTAATTAACCACCTGGAAGAGTTCATAATAATATATAGCTGGTGGCAACAGTCAGACAATACATGTGGACTCCATTCAAAATAATATTTCCATAACAAGTTATACACCAGGATACTAAGACAAGGTGACTTTTATTTCTGCTTCGCAGCTAAATTAGTTTTCACTTTAAGTGGTTAAAAATGCACTTGGGATATTGACTAAGCAAAGGAGCTCCTACCTGTAAAATACTCGAACGGACGGGGCTGCCCTCTATGGAAGATCTTCTGATCAAAAAGAATCTCCGGTGGACGGCACACCTCACGATGATGTCATCAGACAGGCTACCAAAGCAGATCCTCTATTCTCAACTGTCTTCTGGTTACAGAAAGAGAGGGCACCCGCGTCTCCGGTTCAAGGATACCATCAAGAGAAACCTGAAGCTGAGGGAGATTAAGACTGACTCACGGATGCAACTCTCACAGCAGAGAGCTAAATGGAGAGCGGCAGTCAAGTAATGAAAGCAGTCTTTGTGGCATCGTGACCGACAGCATGATGATGATGATGACTTGTAAAACAAGACATCTTGATACGTTGAGTTCTGTACAGCGAGTGACTCTTTATTCGGGATCAAGGTACAACTACCGGTATCTATATACCATACGCACTTGTTTTAACTGGTAGTTCCACCCAAAGGTGAAGCATTGTCTCAATCACCTTCAGTTCTATATGCTTATATATCTTTTACCAAAATCATTAACACTGTATCCCCCATTTTCCCTTTCCAGATTATCTCACTCTAAATCAAAAGTCAGGACTCTGCACACACATGATCAGGACTCCACATGGGATCCCCACGTTCATTCTATAGTTTAGACCTATGTGAAGATTATATTATTTTAATCTGACAATTTTGCTTTCATATTGCCGGAGGGGGGAGAAACCCTAACAACAACATCAAAATAATATCCATGACCACCTTCCACCCACCCACCCACCCACCCACTCACCCTCAATTCTATTCATTTCAAGACAAAAGAAAAGAACAGTCGCCAATTCTGATCCATGGCATGTACACTGGTGCTGCTGAGCACCCTAACCCCCCCCCCCCCCCCTTACCCCGCACACACAGCTCCGCCCCACACACACTTCTATGACCTTCCGCTTGTCAATCATGATGCTGGCCACTAATTGACACTAATTCTCGTCCTCAGTATCTCACAGAAACGAACCCAATATAAACCGACACATATGATTTAAAGACTGCGCTCGTTCGCTGTCAAAACTGTAAATGCGGCTAATTTTGTGCAATTACCTCCCTTTGTGCAATTTATTAATTAATTAAGTAGTCTTCCCCCGGGGGCTTAATTCTGATTCACATGGACACCTATTAATGACAATCATTATATCAGTATTGATGACACGGCGTTGGCGCATCGGGCCCGAACGTGTGAAGTGCTTAATAGATACGGCATGATCGCAAAATCTATCAGAGAGAATTGATTTCCCGCCAATGTGACACTGGATTATATCACTGCCGCGCTCTCCCTCCCTCCATTTCTCTCTCTCTCTCTATATATATATATATTATATATATGCATGTTTCTGTTTTGTGTCTTATATTGGTATGTCGATATGAAGAGTCCAGGCGCAAATCCCGTAAATGCCAATCCAAAAATGTAGATAAACATTGGAATCTAACCAGATTGGATGGCCGAATGAGTTAGAGCGTCCGTCTCCCTCCCGTGTTTGGTAGATCGTGGAGTCGTGGGTTCGAACCCTGGTTGAGTCAAACCAATGACTTAGAAATTGATAGTTGTCGCTTCCTAGCCAGGTGCTCGGCATTATTAGGATATGGCAAGGAGCAGTGGAATGAGGAAGACCAATCGTCCACGATTGAAATTTCCCCTGCTTTAACAACTAATGGACCCCCCCCCCCAAAAAAAAACCCTTTCAAAACCTTCATTTTTGTACGTTCTTATATTTTTGTTCATTACTCCGCAATCATTTCATCACAAAGAAAGTGAAATTAGTGAAAATTTAAATTACCTTCTGGTAAACTCTTTTATTTTAATAACATTTTTGGATTCGCCATTACAGGGTCTTGCACCTGAACTATTCATATATCAATCTAAATCACCAACAAATTTGAGTGTTTCTAAAACAATTGTGCTATATCTCCTTATGTAATTTTAGCTATTTCTGTTGTTGTTGTAAATATAGTTTCTTCATGAATACATTTTTTTTTGTCAGCACCGTGGCACTGGTCTTCCAGCCATGTGACAATACAGTTATTTACAATATATGTATAATTATGTAGTCTGATATTGTGATCATCAGCTAGCTCAATGAACTAGCTAGTTCTCTTAGTTAGAGTTCAGTCTAACCACTTCAAAATTGCATCAGAAATGTTTTTTTTGCTCCGATTTGACGGGATCTAACCATTTCGGTATTTTCTGTAAATTTCAAGGTAGGCATGTGAGTAGGAATATCAATATGATTGCCAAGAACAACAACGTAGATACCACTAGCTTTTCGGTTTGAATATGGCCCTTGTTTGTTACACTGTGTAAAGTCGACGGTTGGTGGTGTGAGTGGTGTGGACAGGCTAATAAGAAATCAATACAGGTAAGGAAGGAAAGTAGATAAAGAGTGAAAGGTAGGGGAGTGAGACTCTCTCATTTATTACTTTTATAGGTTCCAGAACAAGATGGTGGTGATCACCTGATCCAATCTTCCAATCCCTAACAAGCATTCCTCTATCCACCAATGAGGGTTCAATATCCCTGTTGCCAAGGCATGGTTAGGTCTGTCTCTGGGGCAGGGATCCATAAATAACTCTAGAGGGGAGGGGGTATGTGAGGCAACTTCTCAAAGACTGTCCACATAAGAAGTGACACCCTCTCGCTTGTTTACTATACAATTTCTATCCTTTATAAGTAATAGCATACCAACTCCACATATCCCTCATATGCCTTTGGTTTTATATATTACCATTTTATAGACAAGTTGCAATATATTATAGTAGAGTTCATATATCCCATATCTCATAATATCGGAAAATTTTAAAACTGTGTTAAACCATCCGAAATCAATATATGTATATACAGTACAACCCCGTTAAACCAAGCTCGGTTAAACCAAACGATCGGTTAAGCCAAACTTTTGTCATAAACTATTTATCATATAAAAAAGTTGGTTAAGCCAAAGTCGGTTAATCCAAACTATCGGTTAATCCAAACAAATTTGTGGGTCCCATGCCTCTTCCGGTAGGGTTAAACCAAAGTTTTCATGTCTGCCGTGTTCCTCTAGAAGCATTGCATCCATAAGGATATATATATATAAGACATGTATATATATATATATAGCTAGTGTGTGGTCTGCTTTGTTCCTCTAGAAGCATTTGAGAGTTTTTATATGATAAATGGTAGTATTTTGCTGGGCCGCCGAAAAAGGTTTGGATTAACCGATCTCTTGGTTTAACCGAGCTTGGTTTAACGGGGTTATACTGTATATACATAAACAACAATAATCAAAGTATTCACATACATTGTATATTACATTTAAATGCACCCACGTTTTTGCCAAAGCCAAGTCAAAGTCAAAGCCAAAGCTCAGTTAAACCAATGATTGGTTAATCAAAACACATTTTTGGGGTCCCTTCAAGTTTGGTTTAGCGGGGTTATACTGTATTTACACACAGGCACAGTTAATATGAATGCGTCTCTGTGTGGTATCGGAGAGGAAACCCTACAGTTTGAATATGGAGTTGCAAGAAGCAAACCCAAAGAGTTGTACCTAAATATCGCATTAAGCATAGCAAGCCAGTGATGAAGATGGGAGTTTGGTGAATTTAATTGATATTCACAGCCGTGCAAGTTAGATCAAGCGTTGCTAACGATCTGGCAGTTTTTTTCTTGTATTAAAGAACTTTTCATGTCTGGTGTGTTCCTCTAGAAGCATTGCATCCATAAGGATATATCTATAAGACATGTATATATATATATATATAGCTATAGTGTGTGGTCTGCTTTTTTCCTCTAGAAGCATTGCATCCATATGGATATATCTAAGACATTTATATATATATATAGCTATAGCGTGTGGTCTGCTTTGTTCCTCTAGAAGCATTGCATCCAGAAGGATATATACATATATAATACATACATATATCTAGTTATAGTCTATGGTCTGCTTCGTTCCTCTAGAAGTATGGCATCCACCAGGATATATATATATATATATATATATATATATATATATATCCATGTTTGTCTTTGCTTCCAGAGCGTAGCCCACCTTTATATATATATATATATAATACATATATATATAGTTATAGTGTATGGTCTGCTTTGTTCCTCTCGAAGCATTGCATCCAGAAGGACATATATATAATACATATATACATATATATATATATGTATATGTATGTATTATATATGTATATAAATATGTATATATATTATATATATAATACATATATATATATAGTTATAGTCTATGGTCCCGTATCTCTATGAAGTTAAATGGAATGTGTTTAGTGAGGAGGAATAAGGGGAATAGAGTAGAGACGTGATGACAAAAACACCCACACCCAGCACCAATAATTAATTACGCAGCCTTGCTGCAATTAAAAAGCTGGATTACTCGGTCTATGCACTGGATTTAGGGTATTTCGTACAGGAATTGCAATTGCCAATCTCGGGCCGTAACCAAATTTGTCTGCTGACTTTGCTAGGCCGGCACCTAAACCCACATATGCCCCGACACCGAAGTAGGCGTAAGCCTATTTAGGCCGATGTGTAATGCCACCTAGCTCTACACAGGAAGCCTGATTAATGATATTTGCAGAATTGCACAGAATTAATAAATAACATCATCAAGGACAACCCACCGCGGCTTTGAATCGACTTTTTAAATAATGGATAATAATTGTTGAAATGTCTTCGATATTCCGAGCAAATCCATAGGACCTACTTGTTAAGGAATTGAAAAGAATAAAGCTTTTAAAAAGACCCTCACAAGCACACTTAATTTTAAGAGATTTACTGTAGTATGAATGACTTATTCTGACTAGACTGACAAGGCTTCCAATAACTAATTTTAGGATCCTTTGAACTCAACGAGGCAATTTACATTTCTTTTGGAATTATGGACTTTTTCGCTAATGAAAGTGAAGATCTTAGTGGATTAGATGTCGGGTCTCCGGCCTGTCACTGCCATCGACTCTCGATCATTCCAATCAAAGAGAACCATAGATTCTAATGCTAATCAGTCCCACTCATCTTGGCAGCCACTCAGCCACTCAGTAACTTAGCCACTCAGGCACCGGACACTCGGCAACTGATTTATTCATCCACACAAACACTCAGGCAATCAGTCACTCAGCAACTCAGCCACTCACCTACCCACCCACTCACCACTCATGCAGTCACTCACGCACTCACTCACTCACTCACTCACTCACCAATTCACTCAGTAACCCACTCACCTACTCACCACTCGCCTACTGACCCATCCACCCACTCATCCACCCAATTGTCCAATCCCCTAATCATCCAATCACCCACTAATCCAGTTACTCACTCACCCAATCACCACTCTCTCATTCACCCAACCACACATCCACCCAACCACCCACTCGACCATTCACCCAATCACCCATTCAGCCAATCAACCAACCGTCCAATTACTCAATCTCCCAACCATCCAACCAACTAGTCGTCCACTCACCCACTCACCCACTCATCCACTCATCCACTCACCAATTCACCCACTCTCCCAATCACCCAACCATCCAATCCACAATCCCCCAATCACAAACCGCCCAATTACCCACTCACCCATCACGCAATAATCCAACCATCCATTCACCTACTCACCCACTCACCCAATCACGCATTCCCCCAACCACACTATCACCCAATCACCCAATTATCCAATTACCTACCTAATTCCATTTGCAACCATGCAACTGTTTTTTTTTTTTACCAATGCATGAGCATGTCCTTACCATCTGTTTCACCAATAGGGATAATTTTACTGCCTTCTTCTCTTGGAAGAATTTTCTTTTGCCATTTCAAAATTTGATCAGATCCTAGTGATAGAAATAGAATTTAATAGCAGCTTACTGATCGAAACAGAATATAATACCCAAATGAGAATGGCAAGTTTTCAAAAGAAATGATGACAAAACTGTCTAATAGACCATTTCTACCACAAACCAGCCTCTTGACAGCAGAGCCAGAAGTAATATGTTGAGTAATAGATCCACGAGCTGCATGCTCTGTCAACAAGGTCCTATAGAGGATTTCCACCACCAACCTGCTCTCTGATATTAATAACAAGAGCTTATGTTCTGGATTAATGCTTCATGCTTCATGGAAAAGATCCATTAATTAACCATTATCCAAATCTTGAAATGTCTGTGAAAGTACAACGTCTGAACACTTTGACTTCTGGATACTGAATGGTTTATTCCCATCCAGGGCTCATTGAACTGCCGGCTAAACTTTCCATGATGTCACCTCATTTACATACTCCTTTGTCTCACTCACTGTCTAGAACATCATGGATCTCATTAACATATATTACCCATGTGTCTAGACGTCTATTACGCATATATCACAATGTCTAGAACTTCTAAGTCAGGGGTTGCTTCCCATGATTCTTAAGTATCTTGTGGAGCAACAGGAAACAAGTTCACATCTCTGCCTGTCTGTTGCTCCATGATCTATTTCAAAATCACAAGAAACAATCACAGCTTACAGGTTCTAAACTTTTCTAGGTTTGGTCCATAGACTCATAACCTTGTGATCACTTGATTTCAAAACTCTTCATACTCGGTGTAAAAGTATTTCAATCATTATATTTGTGATTATAATTCTATTTCAATCACTATGATCTGAGCACAATTCTGTGAGATCGTGCAGGGAACAGTCTAATAGGCTAGATTGCAGAGTGGCATAATCAAAAGGCAGATCATTATATCAGTATAATCTTTCAGCATAGAATAAGGCAGCAATCAGCGAAAAGTTCCTGTCAATGAGATAATCATGTGATAAACAACTTGAATTGTTTCACACCTCTTTTCCTCTCTTATTCAACAGCATATATAGTCTGTTCTACTAATTGTCGTCTGCTGTCGCCGCGGACATAATCATCATCCAATTATTTTAAACTACACATTCGGTGAACTGGCTAATAAGTAGAGACCAATATGTGTTTTTAGTGGCTCAATTAACAATATATTCCATTTAATCCAAGCAGACGAGAACATGTTATCTATCTCTCGACCATCACGATATGGCGACACCACTGAGGGCTGAGCGTATGTGTTTTCTGTGGAAACTAGGAAGTAGACTGTTCTTTTTAAGGACGTGTATCTGAAAATGATTACTGTCAGAATGGTTGGGTTAAGTCCTAATTGGATAATTGACAGTTGAGATACGCTGTCGGACCGATAACAGGTAAACAGATACCAATGAGATGCTATAGCTACTAATTAACCCACTGGAGGAGAGGTATTACTGATGGCACAGGGTTGGTTGTTGGAGTTTTTCATCCTGGCAACATCTAAGATCATATCAGGATGGGTACCGACTTGTGACAGTACACACTCATGGCAACTTTATAGTGGTACCCCACTGAGAGACCAGGCCACGAGCACCATGACCTGATACCCCACTCAGGCACATTATCCTGACCATGAGCCAACTAATCATATTAATCCCGAAAGCCTGGCTACGAAGCGACAAGTATAAATTTTTAAGTCATTGGTTGACGCGACACGGGTTCGGACCCATGGTTTCGAATCCCACGATCTATCAAAACAGGAGGCATATGCTCAACTCGTTCGGCATCACATCTGGGTTAACATACTGAAGGAAGTGCGTAAGTGGGTCTTGCTAGCTCAGTTTCTATTAAAGTTGCAGAGTCTGATCTGTTTTAGTTTCTGTCATTTTTCTTAGTTAGATCAATATAATCTAACTTATTTTAGCTTGAAATAACTTATATTTTAAATGCCTCAGTTTAGAGATATTTGAAGTGCAAACATTTACAATATGTTTTGGCAAGTGAGCCAAAGTCTCATACCATATGCTTCTGCAGAAACAGGTTCTATGAAATTGACCCAATATTCCCTTCTATGCAGAAACAAATGTTCTAAGTGTATCATTATCTAAGATATATAGAATCTTAGATATTGATCCACTGTGGTGGCTTTCCCGCATGTGTCTGTCGGAAAGCCACCACAGACTCATGCGGGACGTCGGCGGGACCAAGTGGTCCTTAGCCGCTGCCGTATTGGCCACTCGTGGCCAACACATGCTTTTCTGCTCAAGGGGGAACCTCCCCCTGAATGTATTGGGTGTCAGTTCCCGCTGACACTCAAACACATTTGACTTAGTTGCGTTGAATTTTTGGTCGTGCGCCAACAGTTCTACACTGCAGACAGTATGCATGACCTTTTTACTAAGGTAAAACAGGAAAACATTTTAGCCTTTTTGAGGGCAGCTGGACTGTACCACCTCATATAGTTTACTAAATAGATTCTATCAATTATTAATAAAACATTTCTTTTTCTATGGGAATTTGTTTCCCTTGACCACAAATATATGATTGTGAGATTTCTAATTTAATGAGTGTCTATTGGCACATCATTGATTGTCTGCTTTTACATGTAAAAGTGATGGTTTGAACAAAAAACAAACATTTCTTGCCGTGAATATGGCCTATGCTGCCGACACGGCATAAAGCAACAACCAATCAATCAATCAAACATGTAGAATCAAATGAAGAGTTCACACGCAAAACCCCGAAAGCTTCAATTCAAAAGTTAAGCTAAACATTGGATTCAAACGTTCAATAATTGTCCCTTTTTAATTCCTACTATTTGGTTCATTGCTGCATAACCATGTGATCATGAGAAAAGTGGGATTAGAGAGAATTAAAATTACTTTCAGGTACACATCTTTGATCTAAACCTCATTTTTGGATTGGCGTTTATGGGGATTTGGACCTGATCGCTTCACATTGGTTTGGCTTTGAAAATGTGATCCTTCATCGGACTATGCAGCTTTAATCTGGGAAGAGGAATATTCCTTAATACCCTAGAAAATGCCATGAGCATAATATGAACGAACCTTTATTCAGTGCCAATGTATTATTTGCTTGCATTAGCCGATGTACTGACATTATGAGATCAGATGATGCGCATGCTTGGTTTTGTGTGGGAGTCATCTCTCAGATTTCCTCGTTTATTTCTTTTGTTATTTGCCAGGCGGATGAGACCTAATGCACTAGATGTTTATTTATTTCTTAGCTGCTCGCTCTGTTGATGCGCGGCAAGGAAGGACGAGGAGGCAAGGGTGGAAGAAGAGGGCAGTTTATTGAGTAAATGCCCGAGGCTTTTCATGAGCATACAATGAATGTGAGGTGTAATAAATCAATGTGAGCATGAGCAATATAGGTAAAGGTAAAATATAATATCATGTATGATGCATGCTCATGATGAGAGCGTCAAATGTCAGTGTTATCATAAAGTGTCAAATGAGGTAATGTCAGTAGTTGGCGGGAGGTGGGCCCGAGGAGCCTAAGAGGGCAGTTTATTGAGTAAATGCCCGAGGCTTTTCATGAGCATACAATGAATGTGAGGTGTAATAAATCAATGGGCGCATGAGCAATATAGGTAAAGGTAAAATATAATATCATGTATGATGCATGCTCATGATGAGAGCGTCAAATGTCAGTGTTATCATAAAGTGTCAAATGAGGTAATGTCAGTAGTTGGCGGGAGGGGGGCCCGAGGAGCCCTCAACCCTATAGTGGAGAGTTGGTGTATAGGGATGGTGGGTGGGGAAAAAAGAGATCTGAGGAGCGGAGTGTGTGGAGGCAAGAGGGCGAGTGGCCGGAGGAGAGGCTGGAGGGGTTATAAGGGAAGGAAAGGGGGGGGGGGTTATGTAAGAGTGAGCGGCTGGAGGACGGAGGAGGGGGGAGAGAGAGAGAGGGGGGGGGGGACGTCCTCCCTCGCCTCGCATCAACCGCAATGCGAGCATTACGACCAACCCATTAAGGTCGACAACTGCATCAATGCATTTCTGTAGAGAAACACCGCATGTATTTGCTGCATTTCCACAGAAAACCATTGTAATCCTTGGTTGGTTGTTGGAGTTTTACTTCCTGGCAACATCTAAGGTCATATCAGGACATGCACCGACTTGTGACAGTGCGCACACCTGGTTACTTTACAGTGCTGCCCCACTGGGAGACCACGCCGCCAGCACCATGACATGATATCCCACTCAGTCACATTATCCTGACATTTAGGCAAGCACCTGCATTGGCACCCAACCCATCCATGTCTCTCATGAAACCCCCCATTCCACAACCAAATCACTCTATATATAATTAAGAAAAGTTGGCAATGGGGGACATCCGGGGTAGTTCATTTGTTGACACTAGATGGCGCATCGGTACCAGTGGTCCTAAACGGCCATTGACAATGCACTGAGTTCGCCGGTATGCGTAGTGCAATACGTATATTTTATTCAAAATTAATAGAAATACAGAACCCTAACCTTAGAAATTTAATATAATCTATTCGTTGTATGTTTTCTATATGTATACCAAGCGGTTTGTCTCTAGGTCTTGTGGTTTTAGAGATATTTGACTTCTTCTGTATGAAGATTGCTCACGGCCATTGACAATGCACTGAGTTCGGCGGTACGCCCAGTGCAAAACGTTTATTTTATTCAAAATTAATAGAAATACAGAACCCTAACCTTAGAAATTTAATATAATGTATTCGTTGTATGTTTTCTATATGTATACCAAGCGGTTTGTCTCTAGGTCTTGTGGTTTTAGAGATATTTGACTTCTTCTGTATGAAGATTGCTCACGGCCATTGACAATGCACTGAGTTCGGCGGTACGCCCAGTGCAAAACGTTTATTTTATTCAAAATTAATAGAAATACAGAACCCTAACCTTAGAAATTTAATATAATGTATTCGTTGTATGTTTTCTATATGTATACCAAGTGGTTTGTGTCTAGGTCATGTGGTTTTAGAGATATTTGACTTCTTCTGTATGAAGATTGCTCATAGCCATTGGGTTTGCAGTGTGACAGTGTGCCGAATAGGCCCACTGGTTCAGTGGCGATGCGAACGGCAGGAATTTGAACTAAAAAGTCGGAGGTCCCCCATTAAATGCTCTTGGGAAATATATTCAATATTAAACAAGTGCCATTTCTTTTGTTTTAGTAGATTAGGTGATTAAGCAGCAGACATATCAGTCGCAGACAATTGGTCCTCCTCAGGTCACTACTGTTTTCCCGATCCTAGTAATCCCGAGTGCCAGGCTATGCAGCTACATATATAAATGTTAAAATCATTGTTAGAGTTTTAACTTGGGAGTTTGACTCCCACGACTTACCAAAATGGGAGGCAGATGCACAACCCATTTGGTCATCTCGTCTTAATGAGTCTTGGACTATGAAAACACAATAAAATCACTATATGTTGCCATATTGCTTGCCTCTAGAATAGTATAAGGGTAAAGTGGCAACTTTGATTCCGTTGTTAGTGGCATTATGAATTGTAATTTGTATATGTGTTAAGCGAAGCTGTGTGTCAGATGTCTTTAACTATATCTATTCTGAATAAGGTTGGTTGATTAGTTTTTTGGGGTTCTAAGACCTGGCACCATCTAGGGTCATATCAGGACGGGTACCGAAGTGTAACAGTGCACACTCATTGTGACTTTAGAGTGCTACCCCACTCTGAGACCAGGCCACCAGCACCATGACCCAATATCCCATTCAATCACATTATCCTGACACTGAGCCAACCAGTCATTGTGCTACCCTCATAATGCTGAGCGCCTGGCTAGGAAGTGACAATTTTCAATTTTTAAGTCATTGGTTTGACTCGACCAGGGTTTGAACCCATGGGTTAGAATCCTACAATTGTACCAACATTGGATACATACTCTCAACACAATCGGCCATCTCGTCTGATCTTCTGAATAAGAACATCTATGGCATCATTGCCTCGTTATTTCTGCCTTTGAGAGCCAAAGCAAGTATGACGCTGAATACACTAACATTAATTTTGCATTTGGGGTTTAACGTCCTAGCAACATATAATGCCATATTAGGACTGATATTGGTTTGTCATGGGGTGCGCATAGGGTTTACCACCATCTAAACCCAATATCCTACTCAGTCGTATTATTTTGACACTCTGCCGGCCAATCCTCCCGCCTTCCCTGGTAATGCTGATAGCTGGACAAGGTAGTGACAGGTAGCAATGTTGAATGTCCTTGGATTGCCTTAGCCGGGAATCACAGCCACAGTCTGCCATACAGGGTGTGGGCCCCCTACCTACTAGCCCATCTGATCCGGTCGCTTTTTGTAAGCTTTTCCACAGAATGTCAACTTTACTCGGCGGGATAATATGCATAGAGTGTGTGGTCAGTTCATTGGCATCGAATTAATCCTGCTGATCCAACTGTCACGATCAAGAAGGCGACAAGAACAAGGATGCTGAGAACAGCGAGATGTGAGTAGTATACAAATGGGAATCCGGACAAGGCGATTCCTTTTATACCTTTATTTTATTTATTCTTTTAAATTTTTTTATTTTTTGTATTGAGGCTGTATTTATACTGTCCATATCATATAAGCCAATGTACCCAGGCTTGTTTTCAATGCTGGCCAGTTATAGTGTTGGTGTTATCTTACCACACGGTAGCTGCTGATAAGGTATTTGATTGCCTGCATTTCAGTAGCAAATAGATAATTGGTTGGTATGGTTAGTAGCCTATGTTAGTTTTTTTTAATTTTCTTGGCATATATGTATTATTTTATTTTGTTCTACTCTTATTACTAGACTAGCCTACTTCTATTTACATATCATAGGCTTGTATGTAGCTGTATATATATATTCTTTCTTTTATTATTATTGTTTTTAACCTTTTTAAAAACCACAAAAAAAGCATTCCCCAATTAAATATTGCGCAAATTACTTACTTGGGGCGACAGTTATTCTTATGTGTTGAGAGTCTCAATCTGCGACACTTAGAGTAATATCAAACTATAATTCATTAAAAGGAAACTGATAATATACTGAAATATCAAAGTTGCATCATCAGATGGTTTTCAGTGTGTGGCATTGTTTTAGGTGAATACAATAGAGCTTACTTAGTTACTGACTGGAGTCAGAGGTGTATCTCGGGTGTTGTTTTCTTATTGGAGATGAGTCATTATTTGCACAGTCATGGTATGGACTATTATTTATACCCACATAATAACTTATATAGTACATATATAAATGAGTGTTGGAGAGTATCGGTCATTTGTTAGTAGCATACCTGAGTTTATCCTGGTGTCCAGATTAGCGCTCAGTTTCTCTGATACCACAGTGGAAAGAATGACAATGACAACTCCCCAAAATACCACCTATATTATAATGCTAATAATGACTATTCACATAATATATGCTTTTGACTCCTGGAAGATATTACTTATTTACCCGATCTTCAGGATCCTACTCTGTCAGTTCTTCAGAATAATCTCGTACCAGGCGAGGTGGCCCTATCGGTAGTGCGCGTGCCTCGCGTGCAGAAGGTCGGGATAGGGTAGTGACTGGTTTGCTCAGTGTCAGGATAATTTGACTGCGTGGGATATTGGGTCATGGTACTGGCGGCCTGATTTCCAAGTGGAGCAGCACTATGAAGTCACTATGAGTGCACACCGGCACAAGTCGGTACCCGTCCTGATATGACCTTATATGTTGCCAGGACGAAAAACTACAACAACCAACCAGAATAATCTTAGTTTATTGATTTAAATTAACTGATTTCCAATTGAAAATGAATCAATGTCAAAAGTTGACTTCCAATTGAAAATACATTAATGCCAATAGTCATAGAATAAATAAACAAAGAGAGTACTTTCAGCATCTGGTTTGATTAGAAAGGCCTTTTGTAAAATCTAGCAAACATCAGCCTTTATCCTTACGCTTCTCTGTGTATTGACATTTTCCACTTAATGGTGCATCCCAATATTTATCCAATCTGACACGGAAATAATTGAACACACGCAATAATGGACTTTACGTCATGCAATATTGTTAGTTTCCGATTAAAAAGCAATTAGTTTTAATAGGTGACGATCGCTTAAATGAAGCGAAAACAAATAAATATTAAGAAAGGGCGATGAGGTTTTGCCTTTTCATTTGCGATTTGCTACTCTCTCATTGTTGGGTTTGGTCGCCGATTGTAGTGGCTGCCATTTGTTGCTCATGTAATGAACTAATCAGCACACACGGGATTTTTATTACAATTGATGAATA
Organism: Branchipolynoe longqiensis; assembly: GCA_030323885.1. Classification (NCBI taxonomy): domain Eukaryota; kingdom Metazoa; phylum Annelida; class Polychaeta; order Phyllodocida; family Polynoidae; genus Branchipolynoe; species Branchipolynoe longqiensis. The sequence continues at coordinate 78,272,396 of CM059191.1, forward strand.
ATTAGATAGATCACAGCCAAACAACACCTCCTTGTTGGCTAGGCCTACATTCAAATTAAATAACAAGAACAACAAATTATAATTTGTGGATTAGGAATTTCGAAATAACCAACAGGGAAGCTGGTAATAAATATGAGACTGTCTCAAAAGCTGCTAAGCAATATGGGACAAAACTTTGTCCATTGTAACGATCAACATACTATCTGGTTATGCATTTGCTCAGGATAAAATGATTTGTTTTGTACATGGTGTTTCATAATCCCAATAGAATACATATTGATTTGAAGCAAATGTCCTTCTCTTTTCAGTATAACCGTTTCTGTGCTGGTTTGTGTCAATCGTTACTATGGACAAACAAAAAAAGAGTTATCACCTTTTGAGACAGGCTCTTATACTTGTCCCCTTTTGCAGGCATTAAACAAGCAGGTAGTCACGATGTATAATACCTTGACAGTGTTGGTATCAGGAAGCGTAGTCAACATACTTGAATAATGCATCAGTTCCAAGATGCCGAAGTAGGTCAGGTTAAGCTTCATTAGACAGCCACCGCCCAAGAAGTCTGGGGGATTGTACAAGGTGACAGTAGTTCCACTGCGTCTAAATGTCGAATGTCTGTACAAGTTTATCAAAATCGGGGACACCCATAACTACTTCCACGCAACTAATATAACTGACGCAATCAATATAACTATATGCGTCATTGTAGAATGTATAAAACATGTAGAATGTATAAAACATTATGCATATATAAATCGCCGGAGGGAAATTGGTAGTGATATTTAAAAATATGTATTGGGAATTATATTTGTGCATTATAATGGTCCACCCGATGACCCACTGCCATTTTCTCCTGATCGGTCTTGACAATGCGTGAGTCGCATGCTGTACACAGCTTAAAGCTAGGTACTGCATCAATCCCTGGACCAATATCATGTTGAACTGTCATATATATTCACGGTCTCTGACTATATTCAGGGATTGTGTATATATCTACGTTCTCTGCTATATTCCAGACTCGTGCACAGTCCCTTTTCAATGTGGTGCTGCTATCTGGTGGAATCCATTTGTACCATTATGTTTGTTTGTTTGTTGTTGTTTTACGTCCTAGCAACATCTAAAGTCATATCAGGACGGGTACCGACTTATGACAGTGCGCACCCATGGCAACTTTATAGTGCTGCCCCACTGGAAGACCAGGCTACCAGCACCATGACCTGATATCACACTCAGTCACATTATCCTGACAGCAAGCCACCCAGACCTTGTCCTATCCTAATAATGCTGAGCGCCAGGCTAGGAAACGACAAGTATAAATTCTGAAGTCATTGGTTTGACTCGACCAGCGTTCGAACCCACGACCCCACGATCTACCAACACGGAAGACGGACGTTCTAACTCATTCGGCCATTCCGTCTGGTCTGTACCATTATGTGGTAACCCATATCAGTGGTGCTATATAATGGTGGAGTTAACAACACTCGGGGTTATGTGACTCAAAATGGATGCCACTCTGGTCAAATTGACCAAAGTTAGTAAAGACCATCCAAATGAATATGTAATCTGTACAGTAGGCACAACAAAACCATGCTATTAACAAGCCATACATGGCGGAGCATCAGTTGAGTACGATTATGTGTTTTGGCAGCACCGATTACCAGAGGAGTCGTGATCAGAACGACCCTAAGACTTAACCACTGATTGGTATTCTATATAGATAATAAGGATACATAATACATCTACGTCTTAAGGAGTATTGGGTGTGGAGATCAGGTACATACATGTGTTATCTCCCTCCTCCTCCCGCCAGGGGACTGAAAGGGTTAAGGTCTAAATGAGAGCCACATTCTATCTACATTTGAATTTCACCACCTGAATTACACACATCTTCAAGAACTTGTTCCCTTTGTTCCATTCATCAGTTCATCGCAATGCATTTCTAGCGTGTCTGAGTCACATTTGTCCCTTGTTTATCTCATTCACAAACCAAAGTAAATATCCCCATTAACCAAAGCGTAGCAAACCTAACCAACACTAATTTGTTTGTTATGTAAAGCGCCTGAGAATGGCTTGCTGGATCGGGCGCTATATAAATATTATTATTATTATTAATTGTCCATTGCTACTGGTAAAGCCACCGGCAACGCAGGTGTGCTAACGTTGCCACGCTTGAGTTTCCTCTTGTTATGACGGTATCTCAAAATACATACAGTCTATCTGCATGCAATGTTTCTTTAGAAGTTCTTGGAAGTGCTTTATCTCTTTTCTTTCTGAGGTTTCCTATTGACGTTGAGGATTGTCCGTAATGCTTAAAAGCATTGCGGGTAATTGGACGCGCGAACCCAGGCCTATCTGCGTGCCAGTATCTAAGGACACATTGACATTGCTGCCGACTAGGGGCTCTTGATTACACTAATTTAAAATATGCATGCCTAACGCTGACTAGCGGGTATTCTGGCACTATGCCGGCCCCCATACGTAAACACCGCCGATGACTCTCTTCCACCACTTGCTATCTGTACCGCACTTCATCCACACCTCTCTCTATCTCCTCTCCACTGGCCATGCTCCTCCTTGATATTGTCTGAAAAGAGTTCCAGGAGGGGGGGGCCTGCCAGAATTTCACTTTCTACTCTTATTCTGTCCGTGTCTTTGCCTCGCTGGCTGGTCACCATAGAGCAAATAGACACGGTCCTTTGACTCAACTCTCCTCATTTCTCTTTCCGATACCCTACCCTTTTTTTCTCTTCTCCCAGGCTTACTTCTCCCCCTGATCAAGGGAGTTGTTTCCTTGGGTGCGACCCTTTACCTTTACATTTCTCTTGCTTTGTTCTCATTGCTGGAACCGCTGGACCCATCTTTACCTATCCCTTCCTCAAAAACCCTTGCTGCTGTCTGCTGGATGCAAGTGTTGTGCTACTGCCATAGCAGAGTGATTCTGGACCGCCCCAATGACTCGTCATTTAATCATTGTAAAGACATCCCCCCAGCTTCTACAACGATCCCACCAGAAGATTTTTCCTCAACCAAAGATTGGGCCAATTTATCGGTGCCTCTCTATAATGCAGCAGTTCGGCAGCTGGTAACCGTCGTAAGGTTACAAACACCCCAGAAGTCAAGCTCTTCCACCTGTCATAGCTTTATCAAACTAAACCCATACGCCCACTTTCAGCCAGAACAAAATTCTCTATGAAAGTGACTGCAGGCTGTAGACTCGATCACTTCGAACCTGGCAACTGGAGACGACACCTCAGCTACTAAAAATGCGATCCCACCCACCCCACAAAAATATGTAAAATGTAAGGGTCATAGCGTCTCTAGCCTCGATCTACACCCAACAGAAAAGGACTATGTAAAAGAAAAAGACACTGAAAAATAAAAAGCCATACATTTATATTTACTGTGTTCGCGTTGTTCCAATTACACAAGGTGCACTGTACAGCCTGCATCACCTGGGGTTTGTTGTGTACAGACTGCACAAATACCCAGTGGAGACTTTCTACAAGATTCAGAGATTGTGTTGCTTCGCATGCTTAGCACAGCTCTTGTCTGCATATGAATGATTGTTTAATTCTTGGGGGTCTCCAGCCTAGCAACACCTGAGTTTATATCAGGATGGTTCGATTTGTTTATGCTTGTATTACCTCCTAACACCATCTAAGGGCTTACCAGGATGGTGACTTGTGACAGTGCTAGTGGGCACTTATAGCTATTTTTATAGTGCTGCCAAACTGGGAGACCGTGGCGTCGCCACCATGGACATGCTATCTCAGTCAGTCACTGGAGGTAGTGGCCAAATTGGTGAGAATGCAGGCTTCGTATGCAGAAAGCCGGGGATGTTGAATCCCAGCCAAGTGAAACCAATGCCTTACAAAATCGATACTCATTGCTACCTAGCCTGGTGCTCGGCATTACGAGGATAGGGCAAGGACTGATTAGCTCGGTATCAAGATAATGTGCGATATCAGGTCATATATATCGTCGATATTAGCAATATTTGAGGTCACTGAATCGAATAACCCCCCCCCCCTCCACACACACACACACTTGGTACACACCATCTCCGCCACAAACAAATGACCCTATGCAATTTGACGCTTTACCCAACATGCAATGCATCGGAAGTTTGGAAATACATATGTATTGGCAGGTAAGAGCTGGAATTTCACCTTCAGCGCGCATGCATGTCAAGTACTAGGTTCTGACCGTAAACACTACGGTTTTATTAATAACGAGACCAGGCGTAGCTAATAAAAACCTATGGTTTTTCAGCTTATTTTAACCACCAATTGATCAATAATAATATAATAACTTATACTTTACTTTGCTATTTATATATAAGTAGATGGGGATAATAAACGATCCTATAAACAATCATATTATATATAGATACATAATGCCTACGTATAAATTCTGTACAAAACCCTAAATTCAGCCAAAGTTTTACGGCCTTAAAGCTGAATTTAGGGCTTTGTACAGAGTTTTTACGGTTTTGGCAATCTTTGACTACTGTTTTCAAGCTCTGAGCACGGTGGTCCTACAGAAAACGTAGCCCACCGTTGCTACGGAAATGGTTAGGAGATTTACCGCCATAGCAACGTAAGCCTCTTAGAACAGTCCCAACACACCTGTCGTTGTTGTGTACCAGTTCTTCGGCTTAAAGTTGCATATTCCGATCGTTTTGAACTCCTGTCATTTTTCTGAGATAAAGTTATTAAATTGATTGTTATTATCTGCCTTACGTTAGTTTAAAGTAACTTTTATTTTAAATTAATAACTTTGGATATATTTAAAATGCAAACATGCAAAATTAATTTTGGCAAGCATACCAAAGCTCTGATGTCACAGGCTTCTGCAGTAACAGTTCTGTTAAATTGACTCAGTATTCCCTTCTATTTGGCAACACATGCTTTATAAGTGCATTAGTATCTAAGTTAGATAAGTATAATCAAAGCTAGATACTTGTTTTTGTTTTGAAAATGTATTGCTTCATCGGACTATGCAGCTATAAGGAGCGGCGTGAGTTACCCCCCCCCCCCCTCACCCACTCAGCAGCAACCCCTCGCCACCCGCTAGGTGGCGCTCAGCTCACCTGTCCTTAATTAATCAACGCTGACCGAGCTCAACCCACATGCGTCACTCCTGTAGACAATCACGTGACGAGCGCGTTCTGCTGATCTAGAAAACAGACGCGGAGCGTTTCAATTAAAGGGAGCTGCTGGACAACAAGGGGTTTGGTTGGTTGTTGGAGTTTTACATCTTGGCAACATCTGAAGTCATATCAGGATGGGTACTGACTTGTGACAGTGCACACTTATGGTGACTTTGTACTGCTCCCCTACTGGGAAATTGTGCTGCTGATAACATGACCCAGTATCCCACTCAGTCACATTATCCTGACATTGAGATAACCAGTCCTTGCCCTATCCTATTAATGCCAAGCGGCAGGCTAGGAAGTGACAAGTATCACTTTTATAAGTCATTTGTTTGACTTGACCGGGAACCAAACTCCCGATCTCCCAGAAATGCAGTCCCGCGCTCTCCCGATTCTAAGCTGGTGGTTCAAATCCCACGATTGATCAAATCGGACGGCGGACGCTCAACTCATCTGGCCGGCCATCCCGCCTGGTTCGGGGATGGGGGGGGGAGGGGGGCGCTAGAAGACAAACAACGATATTTAGCACAGTAACTAGACTTCCAGGAATAACTATCAAAATATATTTGCACAACTAGTTGCTATTAGAGTTTGTGTAAGAAAATATGTATAAAACAAGAAACTAAAAAAAGAATTAAAAGAATTATAGTACACAGACAGGTTAGGGCCTACATGTTGTTATATGAACTCATTTATGAGGAAGTTATGATCAGGACTGTAGGCGGGAAGTCACTAAAGTGTGAAGGCACTGTTGAGTGCTACGGGATGGAAGGGAGTTGGTCATATATAGGTCAAGATGGAAGGGGGGGTCTACTGCTGAGGAGCAATTGTTGTCTTTGATCTTGGAGATTTTGTTTGATCTCTGCAGTGGAAGGCTTCATCCCGCCCACACCTGGCTCCCTTCCGTAGGTGTCCCATTAAGGATTGGCTCCAGTCAAAATCGCGCTATTACTTGTGGGTGACACAGTGTCCTCGCCCCAAACACCTTAAACCTGAACCCTGGGGAGGCCAATCTATGGCAGGTCAGTGAAAGCAGCCTGAAGACATGACCGGTCAGGGGGGTTCCGGATCGGTCAATTTGAGCCGCCCAATGGTGGGAGGAGGAGGGTGGGGGGGTGAAGGCCATGGAGTGGAGGAGGGGAGCTCAGTGCGGTGTGGTGTGGTGTTGTGTGGGGGTGGGGGTAGGGGTGAGGGATTATGTGGAGGCGCTCAGGTGAGTAGTCCAATGAGCGTCACTGAGGCAGCCACTCAACTGAACCCAATTTCAGAGTAAAAGTAGCGACAGACCTTTCAGACTGGACTGACTACACACACGCTATACGAGAGCTAGCTTTGATCTTGGCAATGCAACAACATCAAAGGTTGAACTATGCTCCTAATTTCTTTTTTTTAAATGGGATTAAATAATCTAAATGTGAGAAGTGAATAGCCCACCACCACCCAGGTGCCGGTTCTATTAGTGAACAGAGCCGGATCTCATAGTGGCCATTTACTGTGACCCCACCCCCCACCCCCACAAACCCCCCTCGAGTTATTCTGTGAAGGTTGTACACCCGGAGCCCTCTTGATATGTTGCAGATCACGGGAGGAAGGCTTCCCCAGGGGCCGGGTTAATAGGGTGCCCCGGCGCGGAGCAGCGGGCAGGTCTAACGAGTGGATGTGAAGATCCCACCCCGACACCCACGCACACACGCACACACGCACACACGGACAGACATGCACCTTGCCACCCACTGCTTACTTAAACCTAGCGGGGTATCAATCGATCGATACCTTCAAGGAGCCGCGAGGTTTGGGCGCGTCCCCTGATAGGATTCACCGAGGTGTTCAGCGAAAAATAATAAGTGTGTGAGCCGCGAGATTTGGGGGCGTTTTCTCGTGGAATCCACCGATATTATAAGGATACATATATGTGTGGAGCGACAAGGTTTGGGGCCGTCTAAATTATAGAATCCATCGACGTGTTCGTGAGAAAAATATGTGTGGAGCCTCAAGGTTTGGGGGAATTTCTTTATAGAATCCACAGAGGCGTTCAGCAAAAATATATGTGGAGCTTCAAGGTTTGGGAGGCTTCTCCTCATGGAATCCACCGAGATGTTCAGCAAAATAATATATGTGTGTGAGCCATGATATTTGGGGGCGTCTCCTCATAGAATCCACCGAGGTGTCCAGGATAACGATTTGTGTGAATCTGCAAGATTTGGGGGCATCTCCCCATATAATCCACCGAGCATATGTAGTTGTCTACACTGACCTCTCATGTAAGGAGTCACATAGACAGTGAGGCGTAGATAGGGTGGTGACATCAGGAACATAGGTGGTGAAATGGTTAGCACACTGGCCCAGAAGGCAAGAAATGTGGTTCGATTCCTGCTCTAGGCGCAATATTTCCCATTTTCATTACCCCACCCTATGACACTAGTGTTGTGGCCAGGATCCTGGACAAACTATGTGATGTATGATTGTTGAACCTACCTTGTGTATACATGTAGATATATAAGTGATTTGCCTGTATGTATGTAATTATAAGTATTAAATGACAATTTCACAGACTTACAATTCCAGGGGGACGAGTGTAGTAGTCTGCACTGACCTCTCACGTAAGGAGCCACATATACAGGTAGGTATGGATACGGGGGTGACATCAGGGAGCCAAGGTGGTGTAATGGTTAGAACACCGGCCCAGAATGCAAGTGACATGGCTACGATTCCCGCTCTAGTCGCAATTTATCCCATTTTCATCATCCTATTACATCAGCATCATCATGCTGTCGGTCACGATGCGACAAAGACTGCTTTCATTACTTGATTGCACTCTCCATTTAGCTCTCTGCTGTGAGAGTGATGTCCATGAGTCGGTCTTAATGTCTCTCAGCTTCAGGTTTCTCTTGATGGTATCCTTGAACCGGAGACGAGGGCGCCCTCTCTTTCTGTAACCAGAAGACAGTTGAGAATAGAGGATCTGCTTTGGTAGCCTGTCTGATGACATCCTCATGAAGTGTCCAGTCCACCAGAGATTCTTTTTGATCAGAAGATCTTCCATAGAGGGCAGCCCCGTCCGTTTGAGTATTTCCTTATTTGTCACTTTGTCCTTCCAGGTTAGCCTTATGATTGAACACAGATGTTGCATCATGAAGGCCATTACACACATATATTATACATATACAAATATATATATATATATATATATATATATATATGTATATACAATGTAGCAGTTGTAATGAGGACAGATATCAGTACTCTGGATGCATTAGTAAACACACACACAAAATCTACTATGTCAGTAAATTCTAGGCACAACCTACCACAGCACAGATGCAGTGAGCAGTTTGTGAGTTGGTTGCTGAGCAACTCGCGTATCCGGCCATTGGCTCGCTCTGTGTGCCCCCCGCATGGTCCCTTGATTCCCGCTACTGACTTTATGCCAGTCCGCCGACCTTGACACAGACGAATTTATAGCCACAAGGGGCAGTCTTTACAACCCCACGGACTGTCCTCCCAATCTCGCAAAAGGCGGCCTGCAAGCTCCTCCCCCTGTGTGACATACATGGCCGCAAATTGGAGTCTCCAATGTGTATTACTTTTATATGGACGCTCCTAGGAGCTATGGACCAGTATCCGCATTGATGTAGTATTTCCTACCACAGCAAAACAACTATGTGTTGTTTCTTCTTAAAGTTTCATACTCATATTCCGATGGCTTTGAGTTTCTGTCAATATTTTAGATGACTATATCAAGTTGAAACACCACTCACTGAGACGCAGATAGTTTGTTTGTTTGCTGGAGCTTTCCGTCCTGGCAACATCTATGGTCATATCAGGACGGGTACCGACTTGTGACAATGCACACTCATGATGACTGTATAGTTTTATAAAAGGTTTTTTTATTGACACAGTATTTATTCTGCCCATAGCGTGTAAGCTCCAGCAAGGGTACTTGTTTTCAATGCTGGACAGCTGTGAGGAATGTTATGGTGTATGCCCGGGTTCCGGTTCCAGGTTGGTATCTGGGACATCCACCAGCATTTATTTAAGTAGTTAGTATCTATGTTAGTTTTTTTTAGTTTTTGTTTTGGTCTAACTTCCTATCGTATAACTAATATCTTAGCATAGTATGTAATCTAGTTAGATGGTAATAGGCTTGTGGATAAGGACGTCTTCCCAGAATGTGTTTGTTTGTTTTGTTTGCAGCTTTCCTTACACTTGTGCCCTATCCCTAGTTATTGCCTAGATGTGCCAGAACACATCATACTCTTTGGGTCTGCGACCAGGTGGGTCGTCTGTGGTGTTAAATTGTTAACCATAGTTCTAACAGCATTGTCCCTGACTTTGGTTTTACCACCTTCCTTTGAACTGTGCCCTGTCCCTAGTTGGTACGCGGGTGTGCCAGGACTGCAACCTGGTGGTGGGTTGTGGTATTTTCTCATGCCATATAGGTTGGGTTCGGTGAGCATGGTTGGTCTGCCCATACCTTTTGTGATTTTTGCCAGAACACATACCAAGGTGGACTCTGGCCTCATTTCTCCCGACCCTCCCAGTACCCCAGATGGCTGTGTATTCATAGGTTTGATGTGCACCCTATTCTGTGGCCTGTCATTGACATGTGTGCTCTTTCACAGTTTGCCTTGACCATATGATGGTGTATGGTTTTTATTTGTTCTTTTTTAGGAATTGTTTATAGAGCTCCAGTTTCTTGATTCCTCTGAGTGGAGGTGGTTCTTTGTTCCAGGCTTGCACGGCCATGACTAACACACTTCTCTCATGTAATTTAATGTTTATTTTTAAGTGCTTATGGTTTCTTTTAGCACTGGTGTGCCTGTTTGTCTGGTGTTTCTACCAACAGTCACTGTGAGACCTTGTTGTGTGGTGTAGTGGTGTGCAAGTAGCTTGAGGTGTAGTTCTCTTCTATTTGTTAGTAGTTTTTTGTTGCATTTAATGTGGAGTTCCATCATTGGGAATCTTTTGTGGATCTGGAGGCATACCTTTAGTGCTCTGTTCTGTACCACTTGTAAGTTATTTAGCAGGTTTGCATTTCCTCCCATGTAGATGATGTCATCGTAGTCAAAGTAGGGTAGGATCATACCTTTGTATAATCTTATTGCCATGCTTTCTGTCATGTAGTATCTTAGTTTTGCTAGGAACCATATTTTATAATTAGCTTTCTTTAATGTATGTGTTATGCAGGTGTCATAATTTAGGTGCCTGTCTAGGTCCACTCCTAGATAGCGATAGCTGTCTCCTGACTCGAGTTGACCTTCCCCCAGTTGGCAGTTTAACTTTAGGTTGTTAGTGTGCCTGGTACCGAACAGGACCATTTTTATTTGTATTTATTGTTATTTTGTTTATTTGGCACCATTCGTTTAACTTCAATAGTGTTTTATTTAGGGTTGCTTCTAGTTCCTCGGGTGATTTTCTAGCTGCACAGACAACTGTGTCATCAGCGTATAAAAGCAGGTGTTCTGTTTCTAACAAATTATTGAGTGTTGCCCCACTGAGAAATCAGGCAATCAGCACCATAACCTTATATCCCACTCAGCCGCATTATCCTAACACTGAGCTAACTAGTCCTTTCCCTATCCTATTAAAGCAAAGTGACAAGCTAGGAAGCGGCAAGTATCAATTTTGTCGGTCATTGTTTTGACTCGACTGGGGAATTGAACTCCCGGTCTCCCGCATGGGAGGTCTGTGCTCTACTAATTCTACCACCGCGCCAGGTAATGAAACATAACCCCACCGCTAGGCACAGAAGGTAGATGCAACAAAAGGAAATGGGGTATAAATGGAAGGCATATCACCCAGAACTACAGGAAATGTGAGAACATTATATCTGATCAAACCAAGGCTTAACACCCAGAAATACATGAAATACGAGAACAATATAACTGTTGAATAACAGTGCGGCGTATGGGTCGGCATGAGGACAGATACAAAAAATAGCAGGCCTCGAGACGCAGAGAGAACACATACATATATGTATACATTTGACCTCGGTACTACGCCGTAGGCTAGTCTTAGCCTAGGGAGAAGGAAGCACATCCGGGTCCAATAACTATACTCTATATATATACAGTAAAACCTCCATAATCGACCACCTCCACAGATCGAAAACTCCCCTATATCGATCGCTTTATTAGTATACAGTGAAACCTCTCTAAATCGACCGACACTGGGACCGACTTTAAATATTCAATTTAGGGAAGTAGTTGGTTTATGGATGTCTTTTCTCAATGGTATTGTATGGGCTATCCTTTGGGACCCAAATAAAGCAATCGATATAGAGGAGTGGTTGATATGAGGAGGTGGTCGGTTAGAGAGGTTTGACTGTATAAATATGGGCATATATGCCTATATATGGGTATATATATGGGTATATCTATTGGTATATTACTCATGGAACTAAGCGAACAAAATGAAAATAAAGAATCAAAAATGGAGAATAACTGGAAATGCTTCAAGGAAAGCCTAAAACAAAAAAATGAAATATTGCTCCCACTGAAAAAAAGGGTAACACAGAAGGCATGGATGACAGATGAAATTCTACAACTAATGAAAGAGAGGAAGATACATAAGAATACAATGAAATACCATGGAATGGACAGGGAAGTAAAGAACAAGTGCTCTCAAGAAAAAGGAAGATGGCTGAGATCGAAATGTAAGGAAATAGAAACCCTTGAAAACAATCATCAGGCAAGGGATATGTATGAAAGGGTCAGAGAAATGACAAATAATAAGCAGTCTTCGAAACAAAGAGGATGTATCAAGAATAAGAAAGGACAACTACTTTATGATGAAGAGGAAGTCTCTCATAGATGGTCTGAATATATCGAAGAACTATTTGACGGGCAGAGAGAGGAAATACCTGAGATGAGGAATACTGATGGGCTTCCTATTCTGGAGAGCGAAGTAATAAGAGCCATTGGGCAACTTCGGAATGGGAAAGCAGTAGGAACAGACGATATCTCTTCTGAAATGTTAAAAGCTTTGGAGGGAGCTAGCATCACAAGGATAACTGCTCTTTTTAATGACATATATAACACCGGATATATTCCATCAGACTTAAGAAAATCTATATTTATTGCCCTTCGTAAGAAACCAAAAGCGGGGGAATGCTCGGATTTCAGAACAATAAGCCTCATGAGCCATGTTATTAAAGCTTTACTCAAAATACTACTAGAAAGGATTAAAAAAAGAAATTAATCGAGAGGTATCAGAAGAGCAATTTGGATTCAGACCAAACAGTGGATCAAGGGAACCCATTTTTAACATGAGAACAATAATTGAGAGACACCTAGAAGTAGATAAGGATATATAGATATGTTATATAGACTACGCTAAAGCATTTGACAAAGTACATCATAAGAAACTCATAGAAGCTCTACAAAAAATCGATCTAGATGGTAAGGACGTTCGGCTTGTGGCCAACCTCTACTGGGAAAAGTATGCTGCTGTAAGAATTGGAGACTCATTGACACCAGAAGTGAAGATCAAATGTGGAGTGCGACAAGGATGTGTTCTATCACCTAGTCTTTTCAACATTTATACGGAAATGATTTTCAGAGAAATAGATGACATCATAGGAATAAATGTTGGAGGTGGAAATATCAATAACACAAGATACGCAGACGATACAGCACTGCTAGCCTTAACATCAAATCGACTACAAGATATAGTGGATGAAGTAAAAGAAAAAAGTGAGAGATGTGGCCTCAAAATGAATGTAAAGAAGACAAAATCCATGGTTGTCAGCAGAAAGGAATACAAACCAAGAGCAGAGATAAAAGTTAATGGTGTAATCTTGGAGCAGGTAGAGTCATTTGTGTATCTGGGCCATTTAATAACTAGTGATGGCGGATGTGAAAGAGAGATTAAACGGAGAATAAACATTGCCAAAACAACATTTCTAAAGATGCAGAAAGTACTAACATCTAGAGACATAAATATAAAAACAAGACTCCGACTGCTAAAATGCTATGTGTGGTCTACACTTTTATATTGCTGCGAGACATGGACTTTGAAGAAAGCAATAACAACAAAGCTCGAGGCATTTGAAATGTGGCAATACAGAAGAATGTTAAAAATTCCATGGACAGCAATGATAAGCAATGTGGAGGTCCTAACAAGAATGAAAATAAAGAGACAGATAATACAAACGATCAAAAACAGAAAAATTAAATACTTTGGCCACATGATACGACACCAGGAATCACAGAGAAGAATACTGGAAGGGAAGATAGAAGGGAAAAGACCAAGAGGGAGAAGGAGAACAACATGGATGGACAACATCACTGAGTGGACAGCAATGAGCTATGCGGAATGCGTGAGAGGAACAAATGACAGGAAGAGATGGAGGTCCATTGCAGCCAACCTTCTTCGAGAAGACGGCACCCATTGATGATGATTGGTATATTACAGTAAAACCTCTCTAAATCGACCGACCTGGGGACGACTTTATGTGGTCCATTTAGGGAGGTGATCGATTTAGGGACTTAGAATATGGTTACAATGGCATTGTTGGGACTCAAATAAAGCGATTGATGTAGGGGAGTTGTCGATCTGTGGAGGTGGTCGCTTAGGGAGGTTTTACTGTATATGGGTAGATATATGGCTACATGTTGCCAGGTGTAGTTAAACAGTGTCAAGGACAGTGCTTAAGATATCCATGAACCGGAAGTCAGCCAATCTGGGCATCTCGTGGAGGTTCTGAAGGTTGGGTGCCGCTGTTCCTAGGCCGGCTTCCACACTCAGCTATAGCTCGCTCTTACCTGAATCTTACCTGAACTTTACCTGAGTAGAAGTAATAGGATCAGGTGCAACTGGCCTGCGCACGCCAGAACCCACCCTCCGCATGCATGCGCCTGTTGGGCTTTTCTGCACGCATGCGCTGCTCAGTAAGTAAGTCTGCAAAAATGTACTTGGTTACGAGTAGGGTGGGAAGGCATGCATGGTTTTCGAGAGAATGGTGCTGGAGGGAGTTGCATAATGCCTGACACAGTACATTACATCGTCACGTAGAGCCCAACCCATAGCCACATCAGATTAAACGCATATATACAGTAAAACCTCTCTAAATCGACCGACCATGGGACCGACCTTAAATAGTCTATTTATGGAGGCGGTCGGTTTAGGGAGTATTTTAATCGTTGCAGTGATATTGTATGGTCAATTATTTTGGACCCAACTGGGATCATTTGTGGAGGTGGTCGGTTAGATAGGTGTTACTGTATGCATATATATGACATGTAATACATTATGTACATACAAAGGATGGATGAGGAAGGAAGGCTAATCCCGACATCTCTTCATTATCACTATTATCCTCCAATCGGGCTTAATAATTGTGATGAACATGGTGGATATATTCACTGCACTGCGATTGCTGCTGGCGCCATCTAGAGGCGCCTATATAACTTATAAGCGTCGACCAAATCGGCGGCGTCACATGCTACCAATTGTCATTATTTGTAGGGTGGGCAAGGCCGGTATCTTGACATAGGGAAAAATGAGAACCTACACAGACTAACCGGTGTTGTCACTCCATAGTAACTCCATAATACTTGTGTTGTTACTCCATAATAAGATTATATCTATATTTCAAGAGTTCAGGCGCAAAAACCACGTGAACGCCAATCCAAAATGGAGATAAATATCAGAATCAAACCATCAAGAAATATATTGAGTTATATTCCTATCATTTTGCCCATTGCTTCATAACTATCTGATCATATGAAAAGTGGAATTAGTAAGACGTACAATTATTTTCAGGTAAACATCTTTTATTTAAACTAGATTTTTGGATTGGCGTTTACGTGCTTTTGCACCTGAACCCTTCATATATATTTATATATATATATATATATATATATATGAAGGGTTCAGGTGCAGCTATATATGTATATATATACATATATATATAGGTGCAGTACAATAATGCTTGAACAATAGTGGGTCAAGTAGTTTAATCTCTGGCAAGGAATTAGAGGCCCTTGCCCCTAAACAATTAAAAAAAAATCATCTGGTGCGATCGACACTGGTCAACATTCGGTGGAAATGAGCTGGGCAAAAGGTAGCACCGCCAGTAGAGTGTTGGGTTTATGGAGTATACCAATATACCAATAATTATCTTCCATATCTTTATACTCGCATAATACGTTACACATCATACATATATTTATCTGAATATATTATTTATCAGCCTGGTATCAACGCATCCTTCTATTGACAGTCATTCACTCATGGTGACCTTTAAAGCGCTACCCAACTGGAAGATCAGTTTGCCGGAACCATCATCTGATATTCCACTCAGTCACATTATCATGACATTAAGCTAACTGGCCATGGCCCAAGCATATTATTGCCGAGCGTCAGGTCACGGAGCGACACGCATCAAGCCATTAGTGTGAATCGGCCAGGATTGATACCCACCGACGTTTGCTAATGGAGGGGGAATCTAAAGCAAACCAAAACAAACAACAACAATTTATTTCCTCAGATTAAGACCAGCTCAAAGACCCTATAATACTAAGACGGCTCACTCAGCCTGTACTGTGTAATCAACATGATCAAACCCACCACTTGGTGCGCTGGCTTTTCACTTGGTTAAACAGTTGCTAGATTTTATGTATAAATGTATATATGAATGTGAAAGACGTGTGATGATTGCGATGATGATGATGCTGATGATGATGTGTATTTGTTCATAACAATTTCATATTGATGTGTATTCATACTTACCTATCTCATGTATAATATAATTGTATGTGTTTACATGTGAAACACCAACCAGCAGCTGGGCTGATCAAACCCACCACAAGGTGGCACTGCACAATTTACATTACCATGGGAGAGATAGGGAGTGAGGCATCTTAGTATTATAGGGTATTTGACCAGCTGCACTATACTGTGAAAAAGCATCTACCTTAGTTAATAAACAGCAAATTTAACCATCTGTATTTGAATATTTAAAGGTAAATACGGAGCAATATTCACAAGAGAGACAAAGCAAGAGAGAGAGAGAAAGAGAAAGACAGCGGGAGAGAAAAAAAGGAGATCAGACAAATTAGAAAGTTGAGTATTTTCCACTAAGAACCATTTTTCTATACAAAAAACCCCACAAAAAAACCCCACAATTTCAATCCTAACTGAAGATGACAGCAGATATGCCAAGAAGTAATAAGATTGTCAGTGGAGACATCTCCCGAATACACAATTTGTAAATATGGAGAAATAGCATGGCCGAAGGGTGTGTGTATGGGGGGTCGGGGTGGCGATCGACCCTTCCCGGTGGAGGGGTGTGGGGGCGGCGGGGAGGGGGGGGGGGCTTCCAACGCAACATTTAGAAACAAACTGATACAAAATCGTGCATTCTGGTGCATTATGATGAAAATCAAAGGGAGATTATAACAAGCAACCTCATATATTTATCTCAGAAAATAAGAGAAACTCAAAACCATCGGACTATGAAACTTTAAATGAAAATGACATGCGTGTCACAGGGTGATAGAGAAAACCAATACCCGCACCATGTGTCCGTCCAGTCGTGGTTCTGGGAGATTTGGCCCCCCCATGAGATTTGACCCAATTGACCTTTACCTCATGACGATCATGATGACCTTTGGTCGAACTAACCTTTAGCCACCCTGATTTTTGGCCACAGTGCATGTTTGATCCCGATACGTGGGAATGACATCCGGATTGCCAGATATCGTCTGTTTCTCATCTCAAACGATCGGGATGTGGCTTTCTGTTTTAATAAAAGGGATTATTGTGTGCTGAATGTATTTCTTTGTCTCGATTGTTCTTGATCCTGATAATTCTAAAAAATGTTGTGCTTTTCGATAGAGTTTTATTGCAGCGTTACTTTGAAATGCGGTAATCAAATTAAATTATTGTAATGAACCCAGTTGATCAATTGGCATGGTAAATTAAAGCTGCATATTCCGGTGAAGAATCAAATTTTCAAAATCAAAACAATTATCTAGAGTATATTCTACATATCTTCCTTAGCTACTGGTGCATTTATCAAGCATTTATTTCTGCACATAGAAGGGAATACTGAGTCAATTTAATAGAACCTGTTACTGCAGAATCCTATTGTAAAGTTTGACACCTATCTCCATGCCCGCGTCCTGGGTCAACTTCGCAGATTCCTATTATATCGCTGTAGACTGTGCCCCTGCATAGTATATGCCGCTCATGGTCACTGTAGTGAGTCCCCTCCACAAAGAACAAAGAACACCATAGTCTTCAGTGCTCAGAATGAACTGTTTTTTAATGGTCATGTACACAGTGTATATTCAAACTCCCGCTCACGCATCTACCCACAAAACTCTGGGATGGGGCTGACACGACATGCTCACACACATCATTGTGTCACGCATTCTGGGTATCTTGGATGACACCAACTGCCTCATGACTTCGATAGATCGGTCTGCTAATACACTTTCCTTAATGTATATAGAGACAACCTTTATCAGGCTGGCTACTCAGTGTTTCACAGTATAGGATGTGTGTGTTGGGGGTTCCCTGTCATTCAATACCTATAAAGATGTCCACCACAACCCACACACACATCCGGTTCCCACCGCACCCATATCCTTCTGGAGGCTTTAGAACCCAGTTGCTGGGTTATCCAGATCTGGGTCAGCAGGTTGACTCACACGATGGTGTCTCTATAGAGTTTATACATTTTAAAATATATGGTATGGATTCTGTGCACATATTATTGTCATGGGCGTGATGAAAATGGGAAATATTGCGCCTAGAGCGGGACTCAAACCCACATCTCTTTGCATTCCAGGCCAGTATGCTAACCATTACACCACCTAGGCTCCCTGATATCAACACGCTACCCACGCCTACCTGTCTATGTGGCTCCTTGCCTAAGAGGTCAGTGCAGACCACTACACTCGTCCCCCTGGAATTGTAAGTCTTGTAATGCTTACAATTACATACATACAGGCAATGCACTTACACATACACAGGGTAGGTTCTACAACTATACAGCGCGTAGCTTGTATAGGATCATGGTCACGGCAACCAGTGTCATGGGGGTGATGAAAATGGGAAATACTGCGCCTAGAGCGGGACTTGAACCCACATCTCTTTGCATTCCAGGCCAGTGTGCTAACCATTACACCACCTAGGCTCCCTGATATCAACACGATACCCACACCTACCTGTCTATGTGGCTCCTTGCCTAAGAGGTCAGTGCAGACCACTACATTATTATAAATCAAATTAAAACTAAAGACATTACTGGGGCTGTCTTTACAGTATGGTGTCCGAGTGTTGGTGTGCTTGCGAAACTAATTTTACATGCTTGTACTTCAAATATCTCAAAAGTTATCCATTTGAAATCAAAGTTACTTCAAACTGTAGTAAAGTAGCTACTAATGATCAATCAAATCTATTTATCTTAGAAAATTGACAAAAACTCAAAGCCATCGGACTATGCAACTTTAATAATAAAAGAAAAAAGCCCACAGACTGGAATTTCCCAATATCCAAACCGGACGCGATGGTCGAATCGGTAGAGCGCAGGCTCCCGTGCGGGAGATCGGGAGTTAGATTCCTGGTCGAGTCAAACCAATGACCTACAAAATTGATACTTGTCCCTTCCTAGCTGAGTGCTCGGCATCAGTAGGATAGGGCAAGGACTGGTTAGTTCAGTGTCAGAATAATGTGACTGAGTGGGATATCGGGTCATGGTGCTGGTGACCTGATTTCTCAGTGGGGCAGCACTATAAAGTTACCATGAGTGTACACTGTCACAAGTCGGTACGATGTGATTTTCACGGCACTAGATATGCTCCGTATAGATATACATCAGCAGAGTGTCTAACACAGTGTTCACCATCGTCTTACATCAATTCCCAAAGATGTACCATACGCGCCAATTGATAGGTGCCCTATATGCCCTGTTATCTGAATATAAATAATTGTACTCAGATATGTTATTTCTATTGTTCTATTTCGGTTATGGTCCCGTCGCACTTTATGACCAGTAGTGCCGTCCGAAGTCGGTTCCTGCAACCTCACCAACTTCCTACCCACTCAGACTGATTGTATATATGCTGTATAAGAATTATACGAGTATAATAACCCAGAATTGTATACTATCCTAACACCCACACCCACGGAATCGTGTGGTTGAGCCTCGGCCTATTCATCTACTGCTCAGGCTTCAATTCCGACGGTGGCGCCACGGCTCGCCTGCTCAATGTCCTACTCACTTAACGCCGATAGTTTTTATATATCTAGATATATACGCATATATGTGAGTATATCTGGATATATATCTATATCTATAAAGATCGGTTCCCGGTCGAGTCAAACCATCCAGATATATACGCTCATATATTTGGATATATATATGAATATATATATATTTGTATATAAATTTAGGCTACGGTAAGGAAAGAGAGAGAACAATGAGTAGTGGTGGGGAACCTTCTTTTATTTTTGCTTGAAGGTTCCTTGGCCGGGCAAAATAACAGCCCTACCTAAAGCTAAAAATAAGTGGTTCTTCGCGTGCAGTCAAGGCTGGACCTCGAGCCAAAGCGCAATGAGATGGCAGTCCGGGGCAAAAGAGTGGCATGGGGTGAATATACAGTGAAGAATAAATTAGAAATAAATAATAAATAATTAATTAAAGAAGAGAAGGGGAACACCGCCTCCTTTATAAAATAATAAATTATATTCTACAAAATTTAGGCTACGTAAGGAAGAGAGAGAACAATGAGATAGTGTGGGGAACCTTACTTTTAATTTTGCTTGAGGTCCTTGGCCGGCAAAATAACAGCCAAACGGGCCAAAGGCCCCCACCCAAAAACTACTCCAACAAGCTTGCGACTGGGCCCCAAGGGAGGAGGCCACCCTCAGGTCATTGATGATGCGCCGCTCAGTGGCGTCTTTAAGTAATCATAAACCGTCTCACTGCCCAGTCCCCTTCTCAACTTTATCTCCTCGATCGTAAGCCCCAGACACGGCAAATAAGTCGTGCCCGCCCCGGCGCAGGGAGTGAGAGTAAAGTGGCACTCAGCCAGAACCCCCCTACTGGCAAAAAGTCCTCACAACATAGATTGATACAAGCGAATAAGACATGGGGTTTTTGAGCCCGACACCCTGCTCGGAAGCCTGAACGCTATACCTCCAGATTAGCAGTATTCTCCTCAAAAAGTTTTTTGGTCCAAAATACCCTCACAAAGTGCCCGGTTACCGCATTTGGCGACTGGTAACCCTGGTCACGGGCAAAGACCCTCTAGCCCCTGGCAGGGCTCCCTGGAGTGCGCACCACCTGTCACTCCCTGCAAGCTGGATGCTTGGGCCTCTCCGTTGCACTTTGAAGCAGACATGGCCAATCTAAATTCAGCCTCCGCCTCGTGTGCAGCCCTGCTTGCCATTCCATGCGGATCAAGGCCCTCTTAGTTTGACTCCCCCCGGCTTTCTGGTGGCGTAGCCTTCGTTCCGGACTTCCCTCGATCTTACATTGTGCGAAGAATAAAATAGGAACTCGAGCCCCTGTTTGGCGCTAGAGAAAGCAGCAAACCCAATCTCCTCGCCAGTGATCTGATTGACACGATCTAGTCAGTGTGAGCCGAGTCAAAATATTCATTTGTGCGCGCCCAATGGCCAGAAACACAATTGTGCTCCAACAAGGCCCTCAAGTCTTTTAAATGAACCAGCACCTTATACCGAGTGCCCCACTGGACCATGGCAGATTATCAACATCGTAACACTTCACTTTCGATATCTCCTCGTTTCCGACAGTGAACCTCTGAGGCTCCACTTAACTCTACATCGTCTACTGGCACTCCTGCTGGAAAGATGCACTGGCTCGAAGTCCTCCGTTGGCGTACGGTAATATCGTGAACGGCTTACGACGTCCCTCCGTAAGAGCAGAAGGGGCCGTCTTTCCCTTCCGGTTTCTCCCCCCCTCCCCCGACGAAAGTCCGCGCCAACGTAACGTGTCCGTCGGTTGGGTTGGGGGGGCCCCCTTTGGGGGTTGGGGGGGGTTTGGGCCCCTGGCCCCCTGGAGGGCCCCCCCCCCCCCCCCGCCCCCCCGCCCCCCCCCCCCCCCCCCCCCCCCCCCCCCCCCCCCCCCGCCCCCACCCCCCCCCCCCCCCCCCCACCCCCCGTCGTCGCCAGCTATCCCTGAGCTCCATCGCGTCTTCCAAACGTCCCTCCGCCGCCCACATCCCGTCGTGCTCCCTGTGCTGGTTTGTGGCGTCTCTTCTCTTGCTTAAGTAGGAGTATTCTTATTTTCGCTACTCCCAAGCAGCCAGCTCGGTCCTCAACATCGTAGGGCCCTACTTTTACTTCCTTCTCAGGTGGTTAAGAATCGCTCCTTCAGACGAAATGGGCAATTATTTCAACACCTCCCAGTGTTCTGGTTCGTGTACCGACATTTTATGTTCAGTAATCCGGTACCTCCTGACGGATTGACTGACCCCTTGTTTTTGGCCCCTCAGTAACCCGCTGCTTTTCCTCACACAGTTTTTTATTTTAATTTTCCTTGTCCCTCGTGTACACTGCGCCACAAGTATCACAAAAATCTTTCGGCATAATAAATACTTTGTGTAAACTAATTTACTAAAGCAGTACCAATGTATGACGTCGATCCAGTGTTAGGAGGAGGCGTTCAATTATATATGTGAGAACCAAGCAAAACATTCAATGGAGAGAAATGTTATAATGCTGCGCCTAAATGTTTCAATTCTTATTAAGGATGTAGTGTAAAGGTGTATAAAATATATTTGTTTGGTAAATGAATAAGAACTATGTATAAATATAAGTCGATTAATGCAAATGGAAGTAAAATACTTTCCCGCCAAGCCGCCATCTTGTTTACCGTCATAACGTTATTTTAGCGGTTGAAAGTTATTCAATGTTCCATTCGACACACATGTCTAGAACTAGTGAATTAGTTATGATAAAATTAATCGACACACATATAGGAGCTCACGTTCAGGTAGAGTTAATGAAAGCATAATATCGACCCCTTCCCGCCGTCCCTCGTCGTATTTAATATGGCGTTAAGACTATCGACACACTGACGGAAATTCGACCAGGTCGATCAACGGAAATATGTGTAACAATGTTTTTTGCTCACGACACTCCTTTGGTTCATCCTTCAGTGGTTTCGTCCTCCATTATCCAACACAGGTAGCAGGTTGACTGTGTTGCCGTGTGCAGTGTGAAGCCATGTGCAGTGTGAAGCAGTGTGAAGCAGTGTGAGAAGCCAGCTAAAAATAAGTGGTGCTTGGCGTGCAGTCAAGGCTGGACTGAGCCAAGCGGCAATGAGATGGCAGTCCCGGGGCAAAAGAGTGGCATGGGGTGAATATACAGTGAAGAATAAATAAGAAATAAATAATACATAATTAATTAAAGAAGAGAAGGGGGGAAACTCCGCCTCCTTTATATACATATAATAAATTATATTCTACATAAATGCACATGTTTCTATATAATCCAGATATATACATTTTTATATATTTGAGGAGTTCAGGTGCAAAACCTCATGAAACAAAAATCCAAAAATTTAGATAAACATTGGAGTAAAACCATGAAAAGGTACATTTTTTACATTCATATTTTGTCCTTCATTGCTCCTTAACCATTACATCACACGAAAAAATTATCAAACCCACCACTTGGTGTGCTGGCTGTTCTCTTTGTTAAACATGTGCTATTTTATATGTATAAATGTATATATGAATGTGAAAGATGTGTGATGATGGTGATGCTGATGATGATGTTGATGATGATGTGTATTTATTCATAGCAATTTCATATTTATGTGTGTTCATACTTACCTATCTCATGTATAATATAATTGTATGTCTTTATATGTGAAACACCAACCAGCAGCTGGGCTGATCAAACCCAACACAAGGTGGCACTGCAAAATTTACATTACCATGGGAGAGATAGGGAGTGAGGCATCTTAGTATTATAGGGTCTTTGCATTTACTGCCTCCTCCTGGTGACTAACTTCCACTCCCCGGGCCACATATATGTGGTATCCGGCCGTGTTTTATAGTTCTGCTGTACTTCAGGTCCCTCATAGTCATAGCAGGTGCAAGAAGGGCCAGATGCCATTATGGTATATATACGGCGCTGTGAGAGGGACCGCACTAGAGCCGTAATGGGAACTCAAGTGTACTAAATATATTACGATGTATACTGCGACGGGAGAGCTGCACACGGTTCCGTCATAATTTGTGCGAAGAACCCCCCCCCCCCCTTTCGCCAACCCACCCACCCACAAATCCCCTCCCCACATCCTTCGCACACACACAACCCACACACGGGCGGGGTGCTAGCACCTGGGGATGCCTGCATGCCCAACCACACAAACACCTCCTCAGCCATGTCGTAGATGAACGTGTCGCCTACCGCCCAACTTTGGGCATAGGCCACAAACAAGGGCTCTCCAGTTTTCCCAGTCCTGGGCCTTGAGTTTCTTGTTTGTGATTCTGTAAAATATGTATTCTCAAAGAAATATGTGCTCTCCGATTGATCTTTCGTAATTCTGTCCACGTCGTATTAAAGCTTATTAGTAAATACCTGTATTGACCGGACGCATTGGTCGAATCGGTAGAGCGTGTGGGAGATCAGGGGTTCAGTTGCCGGTCAAGTCAAAGCAATGACTTATACAATTGATACATGTCGCCTCCTAGCCTGGTGCTAGGCATTAATAGGATAAGGCAATGACTGGGTAGCTCAGTGTCAGGATAATGTGACTGAGTCGGATATCGGTTCATGGTGCTAGTGACCTGACTTCCCAGTGGGGCAGCACTATAAGGTTGCCATGCGTGCACACTGTCACAAGTCAGTACCCGTCCTGATATGACCTTACATGTTGCCAGTATGGAAAACTCGAACTACCAACTAATACCTGTATGGTCTTGAGAATACTATTTCCATGGCCTGTCTATTATTATACTAGAAGATTGAGAGATCAGTCAGCCTAGGTGGTGTAATGGTTAGCTCACTGGCCCGGAATGCAAAGAGATGTGGGTTCGAGTCCCGCTCGAGGCGCGATATTTCCCATTTTCCTCACCTCCACGATATATATATATATATATATATATATATATATATATATGCGAGTATATGTATATCTTTTTGTAGACCTATATAAATAAATATGCATATACACATCAATCAATCAATAGTTCCGTCCTCTAGTGGAGGGCTGGATGCAATGGTTCTCCACTTATCCCGATGGTGTGCTGTTCTGATAGACTGTGAATAATTCAAGCCTGTCCACTGTGAAATATTTGTAAAGCATGATGTTCTTGGTCTCCCTCTCCCTCTGCTGCCATTCACCTTCCCTTCCAAGAATGTATGGTATATTGAACTATATATATATATGCATATATATGTATGTATGCATAGATGCACGTACCGATGCACTCACACAGCCGCGCACCTGTCTTGATATCGCCTCACTTAAGGCGTGAAATCTAAATCACTTAGAATTTGCTTCAGTAGAATTTCCTCTGTGAAGCGCAACACTCGGGCGCCACCAAGCGGCACAAATGTGAAGGAGCTTCGCCACATTGGCACCGATTGCTTACCTGTAGTCGCATCAGCATGGGGCTAGTTATTTGTGACTGACAGCTCGTGTCTCAGGGGGAGAGTCACCGAGCCTCCCGCCTCTATTTCCACAAGGCTTGCGTCGCTTGAAGCTAAGATTCCTTATACGCGGTATGCGGCATGCTGCATGCGGCATGCGGCATGCGGCATGCGGCATGCGGCATGCGGCATGCGGCAAGCGGCATGCGAATGTTGTATATGCAGCATCCCCCACAACATTTGTTGGGGTTTTTCATCCTAATTTGTGAAGGAACAGTTTTGGATTCTATGGCAAATACAGCAGCATTCGCATTCGCATGCCACACCGATCGGTCCATGGACTGATTCAGTTGCCGCATTCGCATTCGCATTCGCATTCGCACATTTGGACGTATGGAAGCACCACCATTCATTTACATGCTTTTCGATTCTTATTCTTATTCGCATTCACATTCGCATGCCGCATACCGCGTGTAAGGAATCTTAGCTTAAAGCAAAGGGGGAGGTGGGAGTGGGGAGTGCTAGATTGGTTGTTGGAGTTTTACATCCTGGCAAAATCTAAGGTCATATCAGGGCGGGTACCAACTTGTGACAGTGGCCATTCATGGTAACTAAATAGGCCTGCCCCATTAGGAAACCAGGTCACCAGCACCATGACCCGATATCCCACTCAGTCAAATTATCCTGTCACTGAGCCAACCAGTCCTTGCCCTATGCTATTAATGTTAAGCACCAGACTAGGAAGCGACAAGTAACACTTTTAATATACAGTAAAACCTCTCTAACCGACCACCTCCACAGATCGACCACTCCCCTATATCGATCGCTTTATTTTTGTCCCAACAATACCATTTTAACCATATTGTAACTCCCTAAACCGACGACCTCCATAAATGGACCACTTAAAGTCGGTCCCAAGGTCGGTCGATTTAGAGATGTATTATTGTAATTGGTTTGACTCGACCCGGAACCGAACTCCCGATATTCCGCACGCGAGGCCCACGCTCTGGCGATTAGGGCACAGCACCCGGTTTGGGGGGTGGGGTGGGAGATGCGCGGGGGGGGGGGCTAGATGGAACTGCGATTGAAACACAGCAAAGCCTACCTGCAGAAGTAATTCCATAACTCTGGTCCCTGCGAATTTTATCTCCGTAAAAAAATGTTGCTTGGCAGAAAATCGGTTTGAAGCTCTTGTTCGGGTCCCATTTTTGTTTTTCGTGACAAGAGAAACGTGGCTATTCAGGTTATTCTACATCTATGACGTCAATCAATGTAATCTATGCATTGGATTCCATAGTACATGAAGAGTTCAGGGGCAAAACTCTGTAAACGCCAATCCAAAAATTCAATTAAAATAAATGATTTTGACCTGAAAATAATTGTAATTCTTAGTAATTAAACATGCGAACGAGGATCCCATGTTATGGAATTTTATTGATCAAAGTCATGTAAAAAGCAAGTAAGTAATGTCAGATCAGTGGTTTCAGGTAAGTTCGACTCAGGCCCTCAACCAAATGTGGGGAGGGCCTGTGTCGCTGAGGGGAAGGCCGCCTTCGGGACGTAGGTGTGGACTGCCGAGGATCGCCAGTTCCCCAGGTGCCGGACTTCGTCGAGGGATGCGCCGGCCTTGGCGCAGGCCTGTGCTCCTCCTCTTCGGAGGCTGTGGAGGGTGTAGGCTTCCGGAATTTTATTGATAGCAATTTTATTGATCAAAGTCATGTAAAAAGCAAGTAAGTAATGTCAGATCAGTGGTTTCAGGTAAGTTCGACTCAGGCCCTCAACCCTTGCGTTTGACTGTTCGTTTGATGGGTTGGGTGGGCGGCTGAGTTGGTGGCGTGGTCCTGGTCGTCTGACTGCCCGGTTGGTACTGGCTGGAGTAGTGAGCTGCTCAGTTATATAGGTGGTAAGAAGGTCAGGCATGGCGTGGGTCTCGCGAGGCGAGATCGTGACGTCATGGTCCCGTGTGGTAGTTCTGGTTGTCTCCGGCAGGGTTTTAGTTGGTGGGGTTCAGTTCAGATGGCGCCACCGTCGGTTGGGGGGGAATGGAGGGGGTAGGGGAGGGCGTGGGTGTGGGCAGGGGAGGGAGGGTAGGGCTCCTCGTACGCGTGTAAATTATCCATGTTGGTATACCATCATGAACAATTAAACACGCGAACGAGGAGCCCATGTTATGGAATTTTATTGATCAAAGTCATGTAAAAAGCAAGTAAGTAATGTCAGATCAATGCGGTTTAAGGTAAAGTTCGACTCAGGCCCTCAACCCTTGCGTTTGACTGTTCGTTTGATGGGTTGGGTGGGCGGCTGAGTTGGTGGCGTGGTCTTGGTCGTCTGACTGCCTGGTTGGTAGTGGCAGGACCTGTATTGTATTGTATGGGGTGTTCGTAACCTTACGACGGTTACCGGTTGCAGGACTGCAACATTTGTAGAGAGGCTCCGATAAATCGGCCCAGTCTTTGGTTAAGACATGTCTTCTGCGGTGAAGTGGTCTCAGAGGAAGTGTTGTGAAGGCTGGGGACATCCTTCAAGACGTGGTGACGACGGGGCGCCGGGTGGCAGCGGATCTCTCCGTGCCGTCTGTTTGTAGTAATCTGTATGGTGTCTGTAGGGGAGCACTTGTATCCGGTCAGCAGGGGTGTGAGGAAGGCGGGCAAAGGTGGTAGCAGCGGTCGTTCCAGCAACAAGAACCAGTCAGAGAAAAGGAAAAAGGTCAAGAGCCCCCCCCAAGAACACAACAACCCTGGTTAGGGGAAGAAGTGAGCCTGGGAGAAATCGAGTGGGCAGATCTAGGAAAGAGAAATGAGGAGAGTTGAGTCAAAGGCCCGTGCCTATCTGCCCTATGGTAACCAACCGGCGAGCCATAGACACGGACAGAGTAAGGGTAGAAAGTGAAAATGCCGGCAGGCACCCCCTCCTGGAACTCTTTTCAGACATATCAAGGAGGTGTCCGGCCGGCGGAGAGGTGATAGAGAGAGGTGTGGACGAGGTGCGGTCCGGATAGCAAGTGTAGTGGCTGGAGTAGTGAGCTGCTCAGTTATATAGGTGGTAAGTAGGTCAGGCAGGGCGTGGGTCTCGCGAGGCGAGATCGTGACGTCATGGTCCCGTGTGGTAGTTCTGGTTGTCTCCGGCAGGGTTTTTAGTTGGTGGGGTTCAGTTCAGATGGCGCCACCGTCGGTTGGGGGGGGAATGGAGGGGGTATGGGAGGGCGTGGGTGTGGGCAGGGGATGGAGGGTAGGGCTCCTCGTACGCGTGTAAATTATCCATGTTGGTATACCATCATGAACAATTCCACTTTTGGTGTGATGATATAATAATGGAACAATGACCAAACAAGTAGGAATGCAAAGGAAATTAAACTTTTCTACATTTGATTCCAATTTTGATCCCAATTTTGGGATTGGCATTTATGGGGTTTTGCGCCTGAACTCTTCACATGTATATAAGTACATATAAGCCATAGCTTCATTAAAAGTGTAGTTCAAAGTGGCACAGTCCGATGAAGCATCACATTTTCGAAACCAAAGCAATTATTCAGATTGGTTTCTACATATCAAACTCAGACCCTGATGCGCCTTTTATTTCAGCATTTGTTCCTACATAGAAGGGAGTACTGAGGCAATTTACAGGTTTTGCGACTGAGCTCATCATAACTAAAATAACAACCAATTTAATATATTTATCTCAGAAAAAAATGACAGAATCTCAAAATAATCGGTTTATGCAACTAGTCTATATACATGATATAATAGACAAGAAGCAAATTAACATAATTTTACGCATTTAGAATAGACACAGACTAGCAATGCTACTGTAGTAGTCTGCACTGACCTCTCATGCAAGTAACCACATGGATAGGTAGGCGTGGGTAGTGTGGTCATATCAGGGAGCCTAGGTGGTGTAATGGTTAGCACACTGACCGTGAATGCAAAGAGATGTGGGTTTGAGTCCTGCTCTAGGTGCAATATTTCCAATTTGCATAACCCCACAACACTGGTGCCATCACCAGGATCCTGTACAAGCTAGGTGATGTATGGTTGTTGAAGCTACCCCGTGTATGTATGTGTTAGTGCATTGCCTGTATGTATGTAATTGTAAGCATTAAAAGACTTACAATTCCAGGGGGACGAGTGTAGTAGTCCTCACTGACCTCTCAGACAAGTAACCACATAGACAGGTAAGCGTGGGT
This sequence comes from Branchipolynoe longqiensis, assembly GCA_030323885.1. Taxonomy (NCBI): domain Eukaryota; kingdom Metazoa; phylum Annelida; class Polychaeta; order Phyllodocida; family Polynoidae; genus Branchipolynoe; species Branchipolynoe longqiensis. The sequence continues at coordinate 78,301,315 of CM059191.1, forward strand.
AGTGTGGTGATATCAGTGAGCCTAGGGGGGTAATGGTTAGCACCCTGGCCTGAAATTCAAAGAGATGTGTGTTCGAGTACCGCTCTAGGCGCAATATTTCCCATTTTCATCACCCCCCCCCATGACACTACTATTGCTTAACATGGACTATGTCTCTTATCCTCTGCATTCGCTTTAATCACTACCTAATCCATGCGGCATGAAAATCGCCATGATATTTGAGCACTTATTTGTTGTTTTAGTAATCAAGACAACACACCGAAAGAAAAGAAAAGAACAGAAAATAGAAATGCTATGCACAACCAGGCCATGCATTGTGCTATTAATATCATGTCTCGCCATGAGTTTGTTAACACGATATCAGGACCTAGCTTGCGATGTTCATGTGGTACACAGACTTTCCCGACTTTTCAGTGCTACAGTGAGTTGCAGTTACAGTGTGCTGGGGTTGGGGAGGCTGGAGCAGTAAATGACTAGTCCATACTCCATCTGTCCATGGAGGTGAGTGAGTGATGAGGGAAAGGAGGGATATTCTGGGTTATTATTCTCGTATAACTCTTATACAGCATATATATGCTATATAAAGTTGGCCTACCAGAAAAGGAGAGAGACAAGGATGTGATGGGTAAAACACTTTATTTGCGCCATGGCTAAGCATAATACAGGCTAACCAGTAACAGTTTTAAATCGGGGCTGAGAATGACTGCCCGGCATGTGCACAAGCCAGAACTGACCAGTGGTGGTGCTGGTGTAGGCAACAACAGGACAAATATGGGCAAGTCACCGATTGGACATAATAGTCGAGAAGTAATAATAAATAATAATAATAAATAATAATAATCATAATTATTAGGTTAGAGCTCTGCCCCTTTTATATACGCATACTAAATTATACATTCTATATATCTTTAAATATATTAGTAATCTCAAGTTGTATGCAGCTGCTTAACTGCGTATATGGAAGCGAGGCCCTGCATGTTGGTTGTCTACATTGTATCCACGCAAACTTCGTAAGGACAGGTCTGTGTCACGCAGAGGGCTGCATAGAAATGTCTAGGTAGTATCAAAGACAATGTACGATAAGATGCACACTCAGCGCTTTCCTGTGAAATACAGCAACAAGGTCCCCTAGCCCACCCTGACTACTGTATCATTGAAATAATGGGACATGTACCCTAGCCCACTCTGACTGCTGTACCACTAAAGAGAATGTAGAACACTTATAGTGTATTATCTCCTAATATTAATCATGAAATCATTATAGTGTAGTGGTCTGCACTGACCTCTCAGGCAAGGAGCCGCATAGACAGGTAGGCGTGGATAGTGTGTTGATATCAGGGAGCCTAGGTGGTGTAATGGTTAGCACACTGGCCCAGAGTGTGAAGGGATGTGGGTTCAAGTCCCGCTCTAGGTGCTATATTTCCCATTTTCATCACCCCCATGACACTGGTTGCCATGATCAGGATCCTGTACAAGCTTTGCGCTGTATAGTTGTTGAACCTACCCTGTGTATCTAAGTGCGTTGCATTGCCTGTGTGTATGTAATTGTAAGCATTAAAAGACTTACAATTCCAGGGGGACGAGTGTAGTGGTCTGCACTGACCTCTCACGCAAGGAGCCAAATAGACAGGTAGGCATGGCTAGTGTGTTGATATCAGGGAGCCTAGGTGGTGTAATGGTTAGCACACTGGCCCAGAGTGCGAAGAGATGTGGGTTCGAGTCCCACTCTAGGCGCAATATTTCCCATTTTCATCACCCCCACATCAATAGTATAGTAAAGTTCAAGCACACTTTAAACCCTTTAATCTGTGCCATATATAAATAAAATGTGCGATTATGTCTGAGTAATACAACTACTACAACACATAATCAAAGAAAATGCACCTTGGTTGCCGTTGGGTGGCAGCACTGGATGATTATTTCAGTATGTCCTATATGAAAGCGCTGAGTGGCGTATCTTATTGTACATTGTCTTTGGTAGTATAAAACCAGTTCAGCATAGGCGGCACATGAAGGTGTCACGTGTACTACCTTCTGACAGAGCACTAACTTGTAACCAAGGGAAATGCAATGGGTAAGACAACTAGAATCCAGGTGACTTCTTTCATGCCGGAACCTTCAGGGGAAATTGGGGCGAAAACAATATATATATATGCTGTATACAAATTATACGAGTATAATAACATGAAATACTATACTATCCTAGCACCCACACACCAGTCATCTGGTTCTGGAACCTCACCTACTCATCTACTGCTCATGCCTCAGCTCCGACGGTGGCGCCACCGCTCGCCTGCTCACTGTCCTACTCACTTGCCGCTGAGAATTTTATGTGATGTATAAGGATTATGCAAGTATAAACACACGTAAGGGATTATATGTTTATTTCCTAACCTAATATTGATGGGGTGGCTTACTTGATGTATGGCCCCTCCCTCTAACTACATGACCGGTGGCTCCACCTCCGGCACACCTCTATCCAGGATGCTACACTGTCACTTGCGCCCGAGATTTTCTTTTTTTAGGCTAGGGCATCATATTCCCTATGCCAGAGAATATATTATCTCAACCACTACCTTTGTCCTGTCTTCCTCATTGTACTGTAGTAAGCATCTATATGTATATACGCGTCTATTTATTAGATATCTGTATATATAGTCTGACCAGACAATAATGTGTCTGCACGCGCTATTATTGAATGAGCACCACAAAAGAAAACTATAGGTAAGCATATATGAAAGCAGTTATGCTGTTCAATCATGAGTATTATAATATATATTATAATACTCATGATTGAACATGTACATTGTTGATAGTTGAATTTGAAAGCTCAATCTTTTGATATGAGGGAACATCCTAATAATTCATTATCAGTTAAAAAAAACCTGATAAAGCAAGCGGTACTAAAAGTAATACAGCTAACAAGTCTGCGCAGTTTATTAGACTCAGCACCCCTGCTTGCACCTTGATACATTTTGGCATCATTTGCTCACTCCCAAAATAGATGTAAACATGAATAACAAATTTAGAGTTCAGGTGCAAAACCACGTAAACGCTAATAAAAAAAATGGAGATAAACATTGGAGTCAAATCTATAAAAAGTGAATTTCTTTATATTCCTATTTTTGTTCATTGCTCCATACCCATATAATCATATGAAATGTGGAATTATGAGATTTTATATTATTTTCATGTAAATATCTGTTATTTACACTAGATTTTTGGATTGGCATTTACGTGGTTTTGCGCCTGAACTCGTCAAATATTGGCAACAACTTCATCTCATTACTCTCTCAACTGTTTGAACTTATATAATTGTGTGAACCATTGCTGTTGGGACCTCTCTTTAAAAACACGTTGCTGGACCAAATTGTCGAATTCTCGAGATCTTGGACGCTGTGCGAGGTAGATAAATAACTGGAGAACGTCACCTGCAATATCTACACGATGAATAATATGCTATGTGTCTAAAATCGACAAATAGGAAACATTAAACATAATGGACGTTCTGAAACACAATACACATTAGAAAGAAATCATGGTGACATTGCTAATAATGTGTCTGGGGATATTGCTAATGAAACAAACTGAGCACATTAAGTAGGATGGACGTTCTGAAACACAATACACATTAAAAAGAAATCATGGTGACATTGTTAATCATTTATCTGTGGATATTTTTAATGAAACAAACTGCTCACATGATGAAAATATGCCATCCATTGCACAGTGCATATTGTATATCGCATAGAGACGCCTTGGCCAGGAGAACGTGAGTAAGCCCAAGTAACATCACCCTCCCGGTAATGTCCACTTTTATACGTCTGCACATCCGGCAAGGAGATGGGTGGGATGAGGACTTCAGCTATATTGAGCAGTCGCCACTCATGGCACGTGCAGAAACTGTAGAAGTGGATGAGATGTAAAGCCTGACATACACCTACGAAGTGTGTGACTTGACACCCCCCCCCCACCCCCCACACACACACTCAGGGTCCAGGTGACTCAGGTTGGTCACACTGACGCTGAGACAACCAGTCCTTGCCCTATCGTATTAATGCTGAGCGCCAGGCTAGGAAGTGACAAGTATCAATTTATAATATAAGTCATTGGTTTGACTCAACCGGGAACCAAACTCCCGATTTGCCGCACGCGAGGCCCGCGCTCTACCGATTCAGCCACCGCGCCAGGTACCCTCGTATTTAAATGTACATATTACACTTCTGTATAACTATCCTACTAACTATCTAACTAGGTATGCAGGCATTGCAAGTATTGCAATACCTCAGGGAGTTTGACACCCCTCCCCTGCAGAGTTGTAAAGTACTGCCTTGTGGTACAGGTCATTGACAGAACCGAAGGCTAAGGGAGCAAACCCTAAACAGAAAACCATGTCACTGTGGCAGCATGAAGGGTGGTTGATGTATGGAACTCCCAACATCTCCCGACCAGCCAGGGCAGGGACAAATAGTTTTGCGCCTGTCTGGACATGTTCTTGCCGGTGTGAAACCTCTATTTGCTCCCTGAGAGAGTGCCGCTGGTAACTTGCAAAAGCAGGCAGCACTTCAACACTTTTGCAGGCAGCTTTCATGAAATGTACAACCGCACAAAACACCATACCGGCTCGGTCGTCACCCGGGTTACCAAGGCCCGCGCTGTTCGAGCTCATCTTCCGTCGACAGCGGAAAATCAGCTAGGAGGAACACAACGCCTGAAGCTGAGAGACATTAAGACTGACTCATGGACATCACTCTCACAGCCGAGAGCTAAATGGAGAGCAGCAGTCAAGCAATGAAAGCAGTCTTTGTCGCATTGCGACCGACAGCATGATAATGATGATGAGCTATCTAACATCAAGATTAACTTCAACAAATGCTAACTTGACCAAAATAAGTTCAGTTATTAAACCGGAAGCGGTTTTCCTCAGTCCACTGTTCCTTGCCCTACATAGAAATGCTATGCTAAGCATCGAGCTAGGTACCGACAAGCATACATTTTTACCCTGTTGGTTTGACTCGGCTAGGGTTCCCACTCCCTAGCATTTCGGGAGGCAAGCGATCAACTCAATCGGCCAGATCGTTCATATATTTAATAAATACATGGGAAAATTACATGCCCAGAATTTTAATGTTAGTTACTTATCCAGACATTCCTTAGGGGAGGGAGAAAACTCCAAACAACCCACTTCTACGGCAAATATTTAGGGACTTACGTCAACCCGGTGGTTTTTAAAAAGTCAATCCCATTAACACATACGACATATAGTCATATTCCCTGGCTTTCAGTGGTTGTTCATTCCATTAAACCTTTTTCTGTACATGATTTTTTTTTAAACTACACAATGTTTAGTTGACGGATAATAAACACCGAGACTTTATCCTGCCAAGGAAGTATGGCTCAGCAATCATGGTATATATTGATGAACCCAATTCCCCTTCCAGTCTCTGTGTATTCCCGTTTATGTCAAGCCATCGATGGTTTCAATATCTCAGCCACACTCGGACCAATGTGTCTGTGTCTGACCCTCCCACCGACCCTCCCTTTCCCCGATCTATCCCAGCCCCTCTCCCTACCCTCTGTCCCTCCCTCTCACATTCCCCAAGTGGCCAATGGATGTACACTGCCGATATTCAAATCCCTCAACCAGGGCCGTATTTAGGAATTGTTGTTTTACGCACAGTCTTTTTGTATCTTCTTTTTTTGGGGGGGGGGGGGGGGGGGTGAATTATTGTAAGAAAAGAGTGCTGAAGGTTCCAGGCACTATTGTGGGGGTATGGGATTTGTTTCCAGGCACTAGGGTGGGTGGTCTGCAAATATTTTTCATCTAGAGGCTCTGAAATGCAAATTCCAGCCATTTAAAGGGGGTTACATACTAGACTTTGTGGTGTCGGGTGCAACCGCTCCCCACCCACCTCCCGCTAGATACATCCCTGTCAATACACATTAGACAGCGCTTTCAAAAACCTGATGGTCTCCATTGTGCGTAATGCGGGTAATCAGGATCGCGAACACAGACCAAGGCGTGCCAGTACTAAGGACGTCTATTCTCGCCGACTAGCGGAATTCTTTAGAACTATGTAACAACTTAATTGCTGATTAGCGGGTCTTTTCTAAACCTGGTCGCCAATCGGGTAAAAAGGACTTAATGACGTATTATGCAGTACACTCGTATTGCCGATGCGCCCCTTTTCGGGTAGACGTTTGCTATCTAAGGCGGTGCAGCGAAGGGGTTTGGTCATTACGACCGGAGGAGCCAGGAGACAATAACCAGCCTAAAATTGGCCTCCCACCCACCCTACATGTGAAAGTGGAAAGTAGGGCCATAGCATCTCTATCCTCGTTTCTTGTATAATCTGACGTTTAACTTTCCTTAATTAAAAATGCCATAACTATATCTGCTGTGTTCGCATTTTTCCTGATTAATGTTAGCAGCGGTCGACCTCGCCAATGTTGGCAAGTGTCAGCCCGGCATTGTCACACATTCAGTCCGCGGTAACTAGACGTGCTCCAGCATGCCGTGTCCTCTGTTTATGGTCAGAGCGCTGGTGCTAATGCTCCGGGCTGGTTATCAGTACAAGTTATGGGTTCCCCGGCGGTGCTTTGATCAATAAGGGTTACCTGAAGGTCATCTCACCGGGCCACTCGCTAGACGGTGTGTTAGGTTGGATGGTTCTTGGAGATTTACGTCCTGGCAACATCTAAGGTCATATCAGGATGGGTACCGATTTGTGACAGTGCAAACTGTGTTAAGTCGGTTCCCATCCTGATATGACCTTAGATGTTGCCAGGACGTCACCCTCAACAACCAGCGAAGTGTAATTTAGCGGGCTAGTTTATCTAGGCGGGTATATTCCGTGTTCTTGGGACATACCTTGCTGTACGTGCGACCCGGGGGGAGGGAGGAGGAGGGGAGGGGTAATACTGCCCCGGAAGTAACTTCTGGTTTAACACTGAAGGCCCAGTCACATACACGTTAGTGGACGCAGCTGAACGTAGTGGAGGCTAACATAGTTGAACATCGTTGAACATAGTTGAATGTACCGGCATCTATACTTCTCTGGTACATTCCACTACGTTCCACTACGTTCCACTACGTTCCACTACGTTCCACTACGTTCCACTACGTTCCACTACGTTCCACTACGTTCAACTACGTTCAACTACGTTCAAAAACGTTCAACTACGTTCAACTACGTTCCACTACGTTCAACTACGTTCAACTACTTTCAACTACGTTCAACTACGTTCAACTACGTTCAACTACGTTCAACTATGTTAGCCTCCACTACGTTCAACTACGTCCATTAACGTGTATGTGATAGGGCCTTAAAATTCCATTGTCAGGGACGCTGAATAGTGGATGAGGCGAGGGACCGGACGGGAACGCCAGGTAAAGCTCTCATTTTCTGTGCGAAAGGTCATGGGTTCAATCCCTTTTCAACTCGATATTCTTCCAACATTCCTAGTAATTGCTTTTTTTTCTTCTGCTGCCTGACATTACTAGAGTTGTTATTTATATATAACTTGCTTCCACTACTGCAGGTCTTGGGGTCAATCAACAGCAAAGTCAAATTTATCCACTTGACAAAATTGCCACTTTTTTCTAACTTGCACAGATGGTGGCAGACGTCGTCACGTGACAGATGGTGGCTGACAGTGTGACATGACAGATGGTGGCACACGTTGTCGTATGCCATATGGTGGCTGACAGTGTCACATGCCAGATGGTGGCTGACAGTGTCACATGACAGATGGGCGCATGCACTGTTCACATGACAGATTGTGACATACAGTGTCACATGACAGATGGTGGGAGACGGGGTCATGTGACAGGTGGTGGGAGACGGTGTCACATCAGATATGATGGCAGTGGTGTCACATGGCAGATTGTGACATATGGTGTCATGTGACTGGTGCTGGTAGACAGTCTCACATGACAGATGGTGGCAGATTGCGTCACATGACAGATTGTGGCAGATGGTGTCAGATCATTGGTAGTTGCAAACAGTATCACATGACAGATGGTGGCAGACGTTGGCATGTGACAGACGGTGGCCGACGGTGTCACATTAGAGATTGTGGCAGACGGTGTCATGTGAGAGATGCTGGGAGACTGTTTCACATGACAAATACTGGCAGACAGTGTCACATGATTGGTGTTGGCAGACGGTGTCACATGACAGATTGTGGCAGACAGTGTCACACAACAAATTGTGGCAGGCGGGGTTACGTGGGAGATGGGGGCAGATGGTGTTGCATGACAGGTGGTGGTAGATGGTGCGACATGACATGTCATGCCAGCCGGTGTCATATTACAGATTGTGACATACAGTATCACATGACCGGTGGGGAGTGATAGTGTCACATGACAGCTGGTGACTGACAGTATCACATTACATATGGTGGCAGACGGTCTCACATGACATGTGGTGGCTGACAGTCTCACGCTACAGAAAGTGACAGATGGTGTCACATGACAGCTAGTGACTGATTGTGTCACATGACAGATGATGGATGACATTGTCACAGGAATGAAAGTGGCTAACACTGTCACATGACAGAAAGATACAGATGTTACCACATGCAGATGATGTCTGGTGGTGTCACATGACAGGTGATGGTTGATGCTGTTACTTGACAGAAAGTGGCTGATGGTGCCATTCGATAGATAGTGACTGATGGTGTCACATGACAGATAGTGACTCATGATGTCACATTGTAAAATATTCCGATATATGGCATAGGGGGAATGCAAATGTTCTATTGCTGATCGGTGTGCATGGCCAGTACATGTATATATAAAGTTGGGCTACGAGAAAAGGAGAGACAAGAAGGTGATGGGTAGGACACTTTATTTGCGTCATGGCTAAGCATAATACAGGCTTACCAGAACAAGTTTGAAATGGGGGCTGAGAGTGACTGCCCTGCACATGCACAAGCCGGAAGTGGCCAGTGGTGGTGCTGGTGTAGGCAACAATGGGGCAAATATGGGCAAGTCAACGATTAGACATAATAGTCAAGAAGTAATAAATAAATAATAATAATCATAATTATCAGGTTAGAGTTCCGCCCCTTCTATATACACATAATAAATTATACATCCTATATGTATGCGTTGGTTGTGCCTGAGTGGGATGTAAATAGACAGAGTGGTGCTGGCAGGTCTGGGTGTGAGTGTACTCAGGGCCTACCCCACTGCTGGGATAGGGATCACCACACTCAAAGGTCAAGGTTGGTAGTGGCCATGGGGCCATATAGCTTGGTGGTGGTGGGCAGACCACTGGTATCAATGGGGATCAGGCATGCTGGATCCCTATTAGTAGGGCCAAGAATGCTTTTTTTCCATTCAGGGAAAGGGTGGGGTGATACTCTACAATGAACCCATGTAACCATATAAATAATAAACCAGAGGGCTTGACTCTCTTTTCTTCTTTACATGTTATACTCTTCCTTTCTCTTTGTCTGTATTGATTTCACCATAGGCTGCCTACACAGCCACAGATTCGAGCATTAGCTTTTACAACATGACAGATGGTGACTGATGATGTAACATGACAGATAGTGACTGATGGTGTCACATGACAGAAAGTGACTGATGGTGTCACATGACAGGTATGGCGGACGATGTAACATGACAGAAAGTGGCAGATCGTGTCATATTTAGAATGAAATGGATGTCTTCACGTGGGCAATATCCTCTGCTGATTATACCAACAATAAGTATACCACTATCTTATTAGCTTAGGCAAAGGTTACTTTTTTTCTCTTCAAGATTTATACTGCCTATCATGGTCTTAATAGACTTGTTTTCACCATTATACAGTTTGTCGATAGAAAGCCTGAGGCTACACTTTTACCAACCCAAGGCAGTCTTAACCTCCCACACCACATAGACATGGTATGAGTGAAACCGGCCTTTGATGATGCTGTAAGTTATACACAGCAGTGGAAATCCAAATTGGCAGAGGTGGGGGGGTGGGGGGGGGCATGGGGAATCGAATCACCAACCTTCATATTAGGAGTCTGACTGATGTTTGTTGTATGAGCGGGAAAAGGTCAAATAAATAACACTAACAATGATGTCATCTTTGTCTGCCCATTCAAAAGCTGACTTATTTAGAAGAACGAAACCGTTCATAGGATGCATATTTTGTCCAAAGTTGTAACCTTCTAATTACAATTCTACAGAAACTGTCTTCCTTACACAAAGCATGATAGCAAACCAAACAATCAATCAGGTATTATTAGAGAAAGCCTTATTTTGAATAAAACTTACATGCACACATAATATATAGCCCGTATATATGACGACATGTATGCAGGTGTAGGTAACCATTCAGCATCTGCCCCCTGTCGGCTCTCAACCGCAGAGAGGTTGATTATCTTGCTGTCATTAATAACCTAGAAGCTGACAATGTTCATCTGTAATTGCCTTTCCTGCTTACTATTTATATATATATGATGTATAAGGTATAATGCTAGAATAAAGATATATAATTATTATTATTATTGCTTTAAGCTGAGATTCCTTCCACGCGGTAGGCGGTATGTGGTATGCGAATGCGAATGTGGCAAAAAATCGAAACGCCTTGAAGTCAATGGGCTACAACCCTTACACGCGGTATGCGAATGTGAATGTGAATGCGAATGCGAATGCATTTTTCCGATCGGTCCATGTAGCGATCGGTGCGGCATGTGGCATGCGGCATGCGGCAAGGGGGGTGCAAATAGAAACCTGAGTCTGATGTGTCCATTAGTTTAACACTAGGAGAGGCGACTGAGCATTACGGAACAGTCACGCACAAGGGTGCTGAGGGGAAACATATGGTAGTGGTGGTGGTGGGGGTTTGGGTTGGTAAAAATGCTACCAGAGCTACACAAATATGAATACTTATCTATAATTTGGTAAGTATAAAGGTAGGAACCTCCATGTGACGTACCAATAGGTACATAGATATAAATGCCATATTAGGCCATATACAGTGCAGTATGGAGTATACTTGTTTATTTATATTTTTTAAATATAGCAGGTCGTGTGCCGCATGCCGCATGCCGCATACCGTGTAGAGGGAATCTTCCCATTCGCATGCCGCATGCCGCATGCCGCATACCGCATACCGCATACCGCATAGAAGGAATCTCAGCTTTACTCCGTAAGATGCAACACTGTACCGGTAGCGCCCACCTCACCTCCCCCCGATGTTGACCAGTGTCAGTCGAAGCGGGAGTATATATATCTTGGTTTTCCATCAATGGCGATGATGACAGCAACTCATCATTTGTGGTGAACTCATCGACGACCAATGAGTCTAATTTGTGCTCAGAATGTGCTGTGGCATGTTGGACAATGTCTGTGTTGCTATAGTCAGAGAGTCTGGTAGATGAAGGAGACGATCTTGTCTCCCCTGACGCTTTTGATTAGCTTGAGTTTCAAACTGTGCTGTGCCTTTAAGAATCGAAGTATGCCATGAACTCCTGTTCTTGGCCACTATTTCCAAGGTTGTAGTGCTGACTGTATAATATGGATATATATATATAAACAACGGAAAGCAGAGCGCTTCTAATGTTCATGGTCGCTTTCCGTTCCTGCTACCCGAAGTTGCGATCAAAGGCCACCAGGGGGCGTCGCTGTGCGCCGCCCGAGCGTCTTGTGAGGGGGGGGGGGCTTGCTTGCTCCATGCGATCGGACTGGTCCGAGTGTGGAAGAAGCCACGGAGCAGGTGCATTTATAAACCGATACTCCAGAAAAGGCGGACATCTTGGGGCTAGCTGCGCTGACAGAGGGCTCCAATCCATCAAAGACGCACAGCGCACCAGCATTTCAAGTACAGTCGGCAGCTGATTACGCACTATTTTCCAGGAAATTATATTTGTAATGCGACTGGTTTGGTTGGTTGTTGGAGTTTTATGCCATGGCAACATATAAGGTCATATCAGGGTAGCTCAGCTGAACTGATTGATACAGTGCACACTCATGGTGACTTTATAGTGCTGCCCCACTGGGAAATCAGGCCAGCGGCACCATGATCTGATATCCCACTCAGTCAGATTATCCTGATACTGATCTAATCAGTGCTTTCCCTATCCTATTATTGCCGAGCACCAGGCTAGGAAGCGATAAGTATCAAATGTATAAGTCATTGGTTGGACTCGATCGGGATCCCGATCCCCCGCATGCTAGGTCCGCGCTCTACCCTTTGCGACTTGCTGATATTTAAATAAGTTTCTGTATCTAGACAGATTTGCGCCATTTCTGTTTTTGAATGTGGATTTTCTGCCAATCTGCATCATTGCACTGCATTGCCTACCTCCTCTATGTCGCTGGCATATACTTAAAGCAACTAGTCCGATGAAATCATAATACTTATTAAGCCAAAGCACTTATCTAGATTTGTTTCTGTATATATCTAGCTCCGATACTTTTATTAAGCATAGATTGTTGCATAGAAGGTAATACCGAGTCACTTTAATACACTTTAATACACTTTAATACAACCTTCTACCTTTGAATCGCACTTCAAATATCTCCAAAGTTAGCCATTTAAAATATAATGCACTTAACTCTAAGGGGCCTGTCCAACTACGACGAATAGCCTTAACGTATGTCGACGTATGTGATTTTTGAGCAACACATCGGCATACGTCGTCATACTTTACGTATACGTTGGGTGTATGTTGGGTACGTTCCGGGTACATCCCGGGTATGTCATTAAACGTCATCCTATGTCGAGGCTCCGAACAATTTTTGTGCATGCTCAAAATTTCCAACGTGTGTCTATGTGTGGCTCATACATTGAACATACACTGCATGTACATTTGAGATATGGTGGCGTACGTTGGGAGTATGTTAGGGATACATTGGTATACATTACTGCATGTTAGACATACATTCAGCCAGTGGGAATGTGCAGTCCGCATACAGTCCATGTACTGCCAATGGATGCATTATGTACTCCTAACGTACTTCGAACATATGCCTGCCATATCTCCAGCATATTTAACATATACGCCATACTTCTGGCAATGGTCAGCGTTCCGTGAGCGTATGCCAGCGTTTTGTGAACGTTTTGCAAACGTTTTGTGAGGCATATGAATGCTCTCATATGCTAGCAATAGGTCAGAGATATGTTCTGCATATGCTACGTACGTTGTGTGTACGTTGTGTGTATGTTGTGTATATGCCCATTTTTATCCCCCGCCACTGAAAAGTTTGACGAATGCTGACATACTGGCACATTTTCTAAGGTTGAGCATGCGCTGACGCCGTACATCATAGTGTTACAGGGGCTTAAAGTAACATAGACTCAAATAATCAACCTATGATATTAATATTTGGAAATGACACAGACTTAAAATCCTCGGACTGTTCAACTCTACGACTAAGGCTATGTATGGAGTGCATGTAAAAAGCAAAGCGTTAGCTTTGACAATTGATAACCCTGATAGCATAATTTGACCCTGACACCGCATATGAGTTTAAAGTTGGATTTATTTCTTTTCAAATAACAAGTCTCTAGTAAGCACATGGTGATTTTAGTAAGCACATATTAAGTTTCAACGAGATAAGCACAATGAGGTAAGCACAATGATTCAAGCACAATGAGGTCAATAAGCTTTAACCCTTATCCCTAGAGAATATTAACAGGGGTGGCTGGGATGGTAGTTCAAAGCCAGCTAGTGTCCTCCTGTGGCCATGTCGAAGTGAGCTCACCGCCGCTAAGTCAGTCCTTATATAGGTGCTGGGGCCAGTAGTTCGAGCGGGTGACTGCAGATGGCAGGTCAGTAAGATAGAGTTAGCATTTCGAAGTATTTTGTATTAAAGTACGAATATATAGGCGGCACTGACGCAAAAGTCATAAGGTAGTTTTGCCGTTACTAGATAGGTGGCAGCATAAGTATTATCTTAACACTATGAGGCTATGGCGGCGACCAAATGCCAAATTACCTGTGTTGCTGAGCATCACAAACAACTCAGGTGGAAGTGTCAGACACTTAGATCTAACAATAGACGCAGCGAGTGTACTTTTGCTTCTGATCAACAACCATAAAAACACCACACTGATGCACTAGACTGATGTTGGCGGAACTGTTTGAACACCAAACTTTGACTGCTATAAAGGTGTCAAGGTTTTTGTAGTCAGCTTAGGTAGGGGGCGTTCATAAAGTACCTCACCTATATATACACAACGTGGTTGCCAAATCGGTAGAGCGCGGGCCTCGCGTGCGGAAGATCGAGAGTTTGGTTCCTGGTCAATTCAAAACAATGACTTAAAACTTGAAGCTTCCTAGCTTGGTGCTCAGCATTAATAGGATAAGGCACGGACTGGTTAGCTCAATGTCTGGATAATATGACTAGGTGGGATATCAGGTCATGCCGCTAGTTGCTTGTTCTCCCAGTGGGACAGCATTACAAAGTTGCCATGAGTGTGCAATGTCACAAGTCGGGACCCATCCTGATATGACCCTAGATATTGCCAGAATGTAAAATTCCAACAACCAACCAATCAAACTCACGTATATTCTGGCTATTTTTAACATCGGTTTGACACGATCGGGAACTCATCTAAAGGCCCTGTCAAATTACGACATTACAACATCAGCGTAGGGAGAATGTGAAAAACATCGAACTTCTCTGCGAAGTATGCAAATTTGGGCACAAGTTGAACGTGGATGCAGCGTAGTTGACGAGAGCGTAACATCAGTAAAGCATAGTGATAGCATCATTCAATGAGAGAGGACAACGTAATGACGCTCAAGGAATGTTATGTTCGTTATTCCATCGCCAAAACTAAGTTGCTTTATCTTATGTGACATTACATACGTCATGACATGGTGGTGAAATGCTGAATGTACGTTGGACGTACATTCGGCATACGTTCTCCTGACGTTCTCCTGATGTCCCATTACGCCGTGTGGACGTTTCCACTGGCTTTAATGTGGGTCAACATGGTAGAACGTAGTGCAATGTAGCATTTGACTAACATCCATTTAACATCATTGACATTCCCCGAACGTGTCCAGAACGTACGGCGAACGTAAACCCTTACGTTCGAGCTACGTCAAAAGTTTTGAACAGGTTCAAAACCTTGATGCGCGCCGACGTAACACGAGGTAACGTGACATAGCTCCCCGTCAGTCTAACGTCATTCTGACGTCATCATAACCTAACCCAACGTACGTCAATGTAATGACGAAAAGTGAGCACGTCAGGTTTACATTGGCTCATTACGTCGTAGTGTAACAGGGGTATAAAGGTCATCATGAAACAAATAACTGAGGGAACAGCACACCACCCTTGGATCAGACCTTGAGTTGGAAGAAAGAGAGGGTGATACAAAGGTGACATCAATTGCGGTGATTGTGTTCAAAAGGAGGAGAGGAGGAGGGTGAGTGTTCCTGAACAATAGCTGAAGGGAGGGGTGCATGAATGGTGTTATGTTTGAGTGCTTTTAAGCAAAACCAAAACAAAGTTCAAACATGCCATTACAAGTATACCCACTCCATCATCATCACACATTCCCATGAGGGTCGTTGAGGCATCACATATGACTTTCCAGCCTGTCAGTTTTTCAAGTTTTCAGTGTTACCCCCAATAGCCCATATTTCCTTGTTGTGCTGGGGAGACACAAACAAACAAACAAACAAGCAACATTTTCAGTGTTCTCCACTCCCCTCTGGGACTTGCAAACTCCAGGCCTGTCCATTCCCTGATGTTGTCTTTCCACCTCTGTCTTTGTCTTTGTGAAGGAGCTATTAATAGCTCATATTTGTTTACTGCTAGGGCTACTAACAATGATACTACAATAGCACCTCCATTCACCGACCCCTCTGATCGGCGAACACCTGCCATTTGGGGACAACTTTTCAATGTGCAAACTGTTTTTTATTTTATTTGATTGTCCCTCCGATGACAGGAGGACGTAAAACAACAAGAAACAAACCAATGACATGACACCTGGTACGTCAAAACAACCTTGGTCTGGATGGAGAGTTAATTAACCCTTTTAAAACAGTCACTCCCATTAATAGCTATTCACTTTTAACTGCACGTACAGTGTTTTGTTCGGATCGTCTTGTGTGACTCTGAACTTGAGTATTTCTATGCTAACTGTTTATGATACTGGTTTGTGACTTTTGAGTTGCGACTTTTTCAACTGAGCTTTTTCCTAGTGGTATAAATAGTCAGATGTGCACCTTGTGTGAGTGCAGCAGATACAGGTAATGAGCTTTGTGCGCTGTTCCACCCATATTGACGTGCGCAGCTGTAAGTGGGTGATAATGACAGGATGTAGCTGGATGCGTTATGCGCATGCGTGTGCCTGTGTGCGGCGGGTGGAAGGGGGGAGGGGAGGGGCACGTGGAGGGGAGAGTGAGATAAGGGGTGAATGATTGTTTAACAGTAAAAACCTAAAACAATTGTAAACCTCGCTAGATTTGTAAAAGAAACAATGGCCTTATGCTAGGATATATATTCTTTGTTATTTTGTTTACATATATAGTTACATACTCTTATGTAGAATGTATTTAACTTGCCTTTACTACGTTGCCTATGACCGGTTAAATGTGCATTGACCAACACTTCTATTTTTAGGCCAACGTGCCAGCTGAACTCTATCTCTGTGCCATTTTAAATGTTTCCAACAATTATCCAAGGTTATATATGTCCTATTATCAACTATTGTGATGCTTCTAATGTGTTTAATTACATTTGGCTTTGGATAGCTGTCCGCTCTCCAAATCATATAAACATATATGGGTGTTTTCTATTCTTCCAGATGGGATGGCCGAATGAGTTAGAGCGTCCGTCTCCCGTGCTGGTAGATCGTGGGGTCGTGGGTTCGAGTCCCGGTCGAGTCAAACCGATGACTTTAAAATTGATACTTGTCGCTTCCTAGCCAGGCGCTCGGCATTATTAGGATAGGGCAAGGACTGGTGTGCTCAGTGTCAGGATAATGTGACTGAGTGGGATACCAGGTCATGGTGCCGGCGGCCTGGTTTCCCAGTGGGACAGCACTATAACGTCGCCGTGGGTGCGCACTGTCACAAGTCGGTACTCGTCCTGATATGACCTTAGATGTTGCTAGGACGTAAAACAACAACAAACAACTTCTATACTTCTGCGACTAAACAGTCCCCAAAGATTGAATATCACCTATGTGAGTCCAGATAGGGGAATCCCCACTGACACAATCTCGGCAAGGGAAACTACACCTGAGGCATTGCCCTGCCAGATAACGCTAGCTTATGTTGTATTTGCATCTGATGACAGTGGTTACTAATACTAACAGTTTATGCTTTAAAATATGTAGTGGTATGAGGCAGAATGGGCCATGAACATATTCCTTGTTTAGTTATGATGTGATATATGTATTAATTGCTATGTATATTTGTAAAACAAATTCTTGAACATTGTTGCTTGCATGAACATGTCATTTTGAGTTGCTCCTTAATTTACATTCTATATTGTTATATTGTTGCTCTCATACCTGTTAGGGGTCGCCAAACCAGAAAAATAATAACATTGTAGAAATAAATCAGTGTCATTGTCATTGCCATTGTCAAGCTGGCGAAATAAAGTAGGTCGGTGTCAGCAGGGTTGGGGAGGGGAGGAGGCACTGGAGGATCGCTCGCTGGGTCACAGCTCTGGTCGCGGTCCGGGGGGGGGGGGCAAGTTCTGGTTGGGGGCTGAGTGGGGGCTGAGTGGGAGCAGGGTGGGGGCGGGGTGGAAGCCGAGGGGGGTGGAGCCGTGTGGACCGGTGGGAGCGGACAGCGGGGGGCGGAGTGCGAGAGGGTAAGCGTAGAGGGATGGAGCGGGGAGAGCGTGAAGGGGGGAGCGGGGAGCGGGGAGAGGGGAGAGGGGAGAGGGGGAAGAGGGGAGAGGGAGAGGGACCTGGGAGAGGGTAGCGGGGAGCGGAGAAGAGGGGAGAGGGGAGAGGGGAGCGGGTAGCGGGGAGCGGGGAGAGGGGAGAGGGGAGAGGGAAGAGGGGAGAGGGGAGAGGGTAGAGCGGAGAGGGGAGAGGGGAGAGGGGAGATGGGAGCGGGGACCGGGGAGAGGGGAGAGGGGAGAGGATAGAGGTTAGCGGGTAGCCGGGAGCGGGGAGCGGGGAGAGGGGAGAGGGGAGAGGGTAGAGCGGAGAGGGGGAGAGGGGAGAGGGGAGAGGGGACTGGGGAGAGGAGAGCGGGGAGGGGGGAGTGGGAAGTGGGGGCGTCGGGTCCCGGGACGACGCGAAGGGTGTGGGCACTGGGCACCGGGATGGCGACACTGCAAGATTTATCTCCAGCTCGCCGGCCGAACACCTCTAATGTCAACGCGCCCCTCTTTACGACCGGCGCTAATCCACTTTGCATGTTGTCGCCGCAGAAATGTGGCCATTCCTCAACCCGCTACCTGTTTGGCCGACTGCTAGCATGGCTTTTATTTTCCCCCTATTGTCGATAAAGAAGTCAGTGTGAATAAACGCACGGGGGCCAACTGCCACTGGCTGGCTGGCTGGGGGCAGCCCGGAGGGGGGGGGGGGGCTGGGAGCGCGGAGACCGGGCGGAGGTCAGTGGGGAACCCGGGGGGAGCCCCGGGGAGAGTCCGGAGGGGAGGAGAGGGAGGATCCCTTGGCGGGCGGCTCACGTTGTCTAGTTGGGGGCCGCTCTAGGAGCTGATTTACACGGGACCCTAGCCCGGGGTACTAAGACATCAACACACTTTTCACGAAGAAGCCTGGCTGGTTGGGTGATTGTTGGAGTTTAACATCCTGGCAACATTAAAGGTCATATCAGGTTACTTGTGACAGTGCACACTAATGGCGAATTTATATTGCTGCCCCACTGTGAGACCAGGGCGTCAACACCATGCCCTGATATACCACTCAATCACATTATCATTATACTGAACCAACCAGTTCTGGCCCTATCTTATTAATGCCGAGTGACTGGCTAGGAAGCAACACATATAATTGTTAAAGTCATTGCTTTGACTCGACTAGAGTCCGAACCCGTGGGTTCGAATCCCACGATCTACCAAAACGGGAGACGGATACTCAACTCATTCCTCCGTCCCGTCCACGAAGGTGGAGGTGCTTGTTTGTGTCATTACCATTGTCAGTATACCGCAAATACGATCACTATATACGTGGACAATTGGGATCAGTGTAGGAAGAAAGAGAGAGAACGTTTTAACCTACCCTGTACCTCCACCAGGTACATCATTACATTTAGCTCTGAAGTAGAATAGTATTTAGGGGTGTATAGTAGCGGAGAGTGCCGCTGGTAACTTGCAAAAGCCAGCAGCACTTCAACACTTTTGCAGTCAGCTTTCATGAAATGTAGGACTGACTCATGGACGCAACTCTCACAGCAGAGAGCTGAATGGAGAGCGGCAGTCAAGTAATGAAAGCATTCTTTGTCACATCGCGACCGACAGCATGATGATGATGATGATAGTAGGGGAAGGTGGGCGTTAGATATGTGTCCATTGCTGGTAAGAATATATCTGCGCTGGACCGATAATACAGTTCCATCTTTACTGAAACGCGTCGGCTGCAAACGGTAGTCGGATGTAGCCGTTTTGCCGCCGCCCCAGGTTGCGCGTCCGTCACGTGACCCGGTAATCTCCTTATAAGGTATGGCGTGTTTGGGGCGGCAATTGTGCACATCGGTCACGACTGCGTTGTCATCTGAGTCAAATGAGTCCTTGTGGGTTTTAGGTTCTTTTCGACCTGGTGTTAAAGCTGTATAGTCACCGATAAAGCACCACCTTCTCAAAGCAATAGCAATGATCTAAATTTTAATTCTACATGTCTGATGGGCCTGTCACACTACGACGCTTCTCTCGGCGACCCATCAGCGTCGAAAGTACTATCTTGCGCGTCGAGAAACGGCAAACATTATGCGCGCGCGGCCAACGTGTGTCGACGCGCTGGGGAAAAAAAAAAAAGAAGTTTGGCGCGACGTCTTCATTTAACCTTAAATGTTGCTAGGGCGTAAAACAAAAATGGTCCAGTTTGCGCAACGCGTGAGCAACGACCCTCCCGCGCGTGCGCCGTCTTCCTAGCGTTCCCATAACGTTATTCCGGCGCGTCCAACGCAGCGCGACGTGCGCCTAACGTCCTTACCCATATATTTGCGCGCGCTGGCGGTCGTTGGGTTGTTTTTGACATGTTGAAAACCTTGGGCGATAGGGAACGCGCGCCGGCGTTTCGCGCCGACCATCAACGTCAAAAATAATTTACCGACGTGTACCGACGCGCGTATAACGCGTCCCCAGCGCGTCTCGATATTTCACTAATTATCGCCCCAAAACACCACACGTTGACGGGTCGCCTGCGATAAGCGTCGTAGTGTGACAGCCCCATGACACCACCCCACCTCCACATCAAACCAAAGTACACAAGCATTAGAAGTAAATAACCCCCACTGTACTAATTAATACTTGTGGACACATGTGGCAGAGTGGTTAGAGCCCCATGACACCACCCCACCTCCACATCAAACCAAAGTACACAAGCATTAGAAGTAAATAACCCCCACTGTACTAATTAATACTTGTGGACACATGTGGCAGAGTGGTTAGAGTGCCTGACTTTTTTCTAGGTCGGACTCCTAATCTGAAGGTTGGTGGTTCGATTCCCCATGCCCCCACCTCTGCCACTTTGGATTTCCACCGCTGTGTATAACTTACAGCGTCATCAAAGGCCAGTTGCTCTCATACCATGACTATGTGGTGTGGGAGGTTAAAAATCCCTTGGGTCGGTAAAAGTGTAGGCTCAGCCTTTCTATCGTCAAACTGTCTAATGGTGAAAACAAGTCTATTCAGACTTATCCATGATATGCAGTATAAATCTTCTTCTCCTTCTTCAAAAAAAAAAATCCATTCTAGTTATTTTAACTACCGAAATTGCCCCATATATCCCATAATATTTTACCCAAATCCAGACTGTACATCACTAATGTACACACTGACTGATCGATACAAAGTAAATATATTAGAATCACTTGGTTATCTAAAGTTGGATTATACCTAATTAGAAAATTACCTAAACACCAACTAGATACAAATTCCTTGCCTGAATGCATGATCCCTATACCGATTGTATTATCGCCCAGAGATATGGGTGGTTCAGTAAATAAGCTGTATGACCTAATCAGGTTAGTTCTGTACTGTGTTTGCACATTTAGGTGCATTACAAGAATGATGTGCCAAAATAGCAATGACACTCTGAAAAATTGTGCTTTTTTTCCAGCGCCGTTGGTGTTTATTTAGAGTTTCATAGCAAAAGTGAAAAGATTTAGGATAATAAAGGAAGAAATGTTGAAGATGCTTTGTCATGCATATCCGTAAGGGAAGTCCATCTAGAACAATTATTGTACGAATAGGTAATGGCAGAAATTGTACACACATTTATGCAAGTTATACCTGACCCCACCACGTGCGGTGGCCTAATTGGTAGAGCGTGGCCCTCGCGTGCTTTTTTTCCAGCGCCGTTGGTGTTTATTTAGAGTTTCATAGCAAAAGTGAAAAGATTTAGGATAATAAAGGAAGAAATGTTGAAGATGCTTTCTCATGCATATCCGTAAGGGAAGTCCATCTAGAACAATTATTGTACGAATAGGTAATGGCAGAAATTGTACACACATTTATGCAAGTTATACCTGACCACACCACGTGCGGTGGCCTAATCGGTAGAGCGTGGCCCTCGCGTGCCGAAGGTCGGGAGTTCGGTTCCCATTTAAGTCCAGCCAATGACTTATAAAAGTGATGCTTGTATGTATGATTATTGTTTTTATGTGTATACAGTTTAACCCCATTAAGCCAACCTCGGTTAAATCAAACGATCGGTTAATCCAAACTTTTTTCGGCGACCTGGCAAAATACTACCATTTATCATATACAAAAAGTCTCAGATCACCTTAAAACCGCCTGCAAGTTTAGTTTAACTGTACCGGAAGTGGCCTGGGGCCGTCAATTTTGTTTGGATAAACCAATATTTTGGATTAACCGACTTTGGTTTAACCAACTTTTTTATATGATAAATGCTAGCATTTTGCCAGGCCGCCGAACAAATTTGGATTAACCGATCGTTTGGTTTAACCGAGCTTGGTTTAACGGGGTTGTACTGTATTGCCTAAGATATTAGGACGGGTACCCAGGATGTAAAACTCCAACAACCAACCAACCACCCGTAGCCATTCTGGTAATCATCATTAGGGACTCCTCATAACTCAATTTGTAAGATAAAACCCTTACACTCGCTGACCTCATTTCGCAGACGATTGCTTCATGTTTAATGAGGTCAAACCAGGTACGAAATATCTACATTTTCCATGCGAAATTCTACTCCCTTAATCTCTTAAAGAAATTGTTCTTGTTGGATCCCGCCCCGACCCAAGGCATGCGCTGAACTACATCTTCAGGGGATCGCGTGCCACGTAATTAGGAAATAATTTTAGCAAGCGATAACACATCTACAATGTCCCAGGTGCATAAGAATTAAAGGGCTTAATTATTCAAACCATTCCCCGTTTTCATATCCCATTTACTACACACCAAAGAATGTCTATTTTTAGATATGTATCCTACGTCATGTTCCATTAAAGCTGCATAGTCCGAGGAAAACATCAAATTTTCAATACCGAAACAATTATCTAGATTTGATTCGACATATCTAATTGTGATACTGGTGCGCTTAATAAGGAGTTCTTGCAACATAGAAGGGAATACTGAGGCAATTTATTAGAGTATGTTACTGCGGAAACCTATGCAGTGAGAGTTTTGGCACGCTGGCCACGAATGAATTTGGCATGTTTGCACTTCAAATATCTCAAAATTACTCATTGAAAATAAAAGTTGCTTCAAACTAACGTAAGGTACATTATAATGATCAACCTACTATGTTAAATAAAACATCCCCCCCCCCCCAAAAGAACACACACACACAAAAATCAGTCAATCTAGAACAACTAAGATGACAAGGCTGCTACCAAATTTAGACTATTGCTGTTCAGCGATGAAAACAAGCCGTGATGCGACTTACTCATTATGGACAGGGTAAATAAACCATCCTCCCCCCCCCCTCCCAAAAAATATTTATCTCAGAAAATAACAGAAACTCAAAACCATCGAACAATGCTGCATTAAACTTTGAGTCGTTTGATTTACCTCTTCCATATATTCCGGCCCCGTTGTAATGGGTAGGGAAGGGGGCTGAAATCTATGCGCCTTACTTACGCTTGTACAGGTAGAAGCTGCGTTCCCTCACTTCTCCGATGACATCAGGTATGTGCTTAGCAAACTGACACGCACCCAGCCCACATTGACAGGGGAACAAGTGCACTTCCCGTTGACTAAACTCATACACCTGCGCTACCCCCCCACCATACCTACCCATCCAGCGCCAGTGTAGCATAACCCTGTTACAGCAATGGAGAACCAGTGTACCTCCTCGGCCTCAGACACTTAGGCTCACCTCACTAGTAGTAGTAGTGCCTCTGGTAGCCGGGTCATTATATTTATGGCTGGGGGCGGATTGGGGTGGGAGGTAGGTGGGGGTGGGGGGTGTGGGGAGTGGCGGTGGCGGTGGTGGTGGCGGTGTGGGCGAGGGGGGGGGGTGGAGCTAAGGGGGGGGTTGAGAGGGGACAGATAGGATAGAGACATTACCCCACTCAGACACGCCCCTATTCAAGGCCGTCCCCTTCTCGGGTTTCAGCGGAAGTAAAGATTAAGCTGGGGCTTCTGGCTTAAAATCACTCTGAGCGGGTGGTTCTTAGTCATCCGTGCCTCGTGGATGCAAAGAGGCACGGGGGGCACTTCGTTAGGGTCTGCGTCTCATCACCACACACACACTCATGCCAGATAGGCCCCCTTGTACCAACACACACCAGGCGGGTATCACCGGAAATAACCACACATAGATATCGAAGTCATATTAGTTGGCAACATCTAAGGTCATATCATCTGGCGACATATTATGTTTTATTAATATTAATATTAATATTGTTATTGTTATTGTCGTCGCCGTCGTTGTCGTCATTGTCATTGTCGTTGTCATTGTCATTGTCATTGTCATTGTCATTGTTATTATTATTGTGTATCATCATCATAATGCTGTCAGTTGCGATGCGACAAAGACTGCTTTCATTACTTGACAGTCACTCTCCATTTAGCTCTCTGCTGTGAGAGTAATGTCCATGAGTCAGTCTTGATGTCTCTCAGCTTCAGGTTTCTCTTGATGGTATCCTTGAACCGGAGATGAGGGTGCCCTCTCTTTCTGTAACCAGAAGACAGTTGAGAGTAGAGGATCTGGTTTGGTAGCCTGTCTGAGGACATCATCATGAGGTGTCCAGTCCACCAGAGATTCTTTTTGATCGGAAGATCTTCCATAGAGGGCAGCCCTGCCCATTCCAGTAGTTCCTTATTTGTCACTTTGTCCTTCCAGGTTAGCCTCATGATCGAACCAAATGTCACATCATGAAGGCGTGCAGCTTTTTCACCTGTTGTCTGGACACTGCCCAGGCCTCGGCTCTGTATAGTAGGGTGGATAACACAATTACAGGGTAGATCTTGCCTTTGACCCGCATGAACACATGGTGGTTGGTCCAGAGTCTCTGGCATAGTTGGCCGAAAGATGCGCTAGCCTTGGCCATCCTCCTCTGTATTTCAGCATCAATGCATCCATCACTTGACATAGTGTTTCAAAGGTAGGTGAATTCCAGAGCAGAGTTCAGCTTCTTTCTGTCAACCATGATATCCTCCTCCCGGGTTCTTAGAGTTGGGTTGGTACAGCACCTCCGTCTTCTTGATGTTAATCTTCAGGCCAAACTTCTTTAATGCATTGGAGAAAGCATCCACTATTTTCTGGAGTTCTTCAGCAGAGTGGGCAACCAGTGCACTGTCATCTGCAAATAGCAGCTTTCTCACCAGTATCCAAGTAGTCTTGGTCTTCGCTCTGAAGTGTGCAAAGTTGAATAGGTCAGCGCTCTGTCTGGACTCTATATAGACGCCATCCGCCATGCCTTGGAAAGCCTCAACGAGCATTGCTGATAGGAAGATGGAGAAGAGCGTGGGGGGCCAGTACACAACCTTGCTTGACCCCATTGGTAACCCCAAACGATTCCGAGACTTCCCCTCCAACACTAACATTCGCCATCATTCCCGTATGTAGAGCCTCAATCATAGTTGTGAACTTCTCTGGGCATCCATACTTCCTCAGTAGCTGCCATATCCCCATCCTCCTGACTGTATCAAACGCCTTATTGAAATCGACAAATACCATGTACAGTGGACGGTCCTGCTCAACGCACTTTTCTTGTAGCTGTCAGAGACGAAATATATCCATGGTGCTCCGGTGACCTCTGAAGCCACACTGTGTCTCCGGAACTACATCAGGATTTATGTGAATAGATAGTATGTTGAGGAGGATCCTGGCGAAGATCTTGTCTGCTATAGAAAGAAGAGAGATTCCTCTATAGTTCCCACAGTCTGTTTGATCACCTTTCTTATAGATGGTTACAATGCTGGCATCTTTCCATGCTTGGGGTACGGAACCCTCCTCCCAGGCATTGGTGATTAGTTGGTGCAGTCTGATGAACAGATTGTCTCCTCTGTGCTTCCATACTTCAGCAGGAATTCCATCACCCCCATGTGCTTTGCCATCTTTCAGGCTTGCGATTCCTCTAGCCATCTCATCCATTGTTGGAATCTCATCAAGGCATGCTTCGGTAATGCGCTGCTGGAGGTTATCCAAAGTTTTGTGATCTATGTCACCAGGGACGTTGAGTAGCTTCTGGAAGTGTTCACTCCATCTTGCCACAAATATCTTGCTGTCCAAAAAGGTCTCCATTCCATCTGTTGATTTCAGGTGAACAAGTCCCTTCTTCACGGGTCCCCACACTTCCTTCAGTCCATTGTAGAAGCCCTTCATGTTGTTTCTGTCTGCAGCTCTCTGCAGCTCCTCTGTCTTCATTTCCCACAAGTCTGACTTGAGTGCACCTGTGCATTTTTGTATCAATCTGCAGACATCTTTGTATGCTGCAGTGGTGGATCGAGTGCTGCTGGTCTGCAAACACTCTGTGGTGGGCTTGGTCTCTTCTGCTCATAAGATTCTGTAGCTCCTGATCGTTGGGGTCGAACCATTCCTGGTGTTTTCTGTCTGGCTTGCGGAGATATGTTTTAGCTGTGTTGTATACGACCTACTGCAAAGCTGCCCATTCCTCGCCTGGTGTTGAGCTTTCCTTCTCCTCCCATTGGGTGAGAGTGCTGTCCATCTCCTGCTCGAAGCTCTCCCTATGGCTGATGGTACTTGGTTTTGCTGTGTTGAGCTTGGTCAGTTAACTTGTCCCTTGCCTGTTGTGCTTTTGTCGTATTCTGAATGCCACTTTTGACCTCAGTATCTGGTGATCGGTCCAGCAGTTAGCTCCACTCATGGCTTGAGTACTGTGGATGTCCATCTTATCCAGACACCTTGCAATGATGAAGTCGATCATATGCCGGTGTCTGGCATCATCATCATCATCGTCATCATCATCATTGATATTGTTATAGTTAGTATTGTTGTTATTATTATTATTAGTTTCGACGTTATATCTTGTTTTGCTGTTATCATTATTATTATTTTGTGTTGATTACATTTGTATTGTTGTTGTGGGGCTGATACGTAGCAGCATGTAATTTTGTTAACATGGGGGATATATTATGGTGTCAGAACTGGTCACCCGCCAATCAGATAAGATAAGATGAGATAAGATAAAATAGCAATAATCAGGTAGCACTGACGGGTAATGCTCAGATGTAATATAACAAATTAAACTTTAAAAAAAGAAGAAAACAACGAAGGGTGATGATGTTTAAGATACATAATCTGATATTTTCCAGTATGTGCCATATTAATTTTTAGATAAATATATTAAGTTAACCATTATTATTTACTTTAAGTTAGTTTGATGCAACGTTTCTTTTAAATGATTAAGCTCGGATATATTTGATGTAAAAGTTAAAACTAAAACTACTTCAATTTAGTTTGATGCAATGTTTATTTTAAATGAATAAATTTGGATGTATTTGAAGAAAGAAGATGTTACGTTACTTTGTGAATGCACCCCGACATGCTGGACAGAGACTTGGTTGACCTGTTTTCAAGTGTAATAGAGCAACACTAAACTGCTGTCTATACCTAATAAATTCACCAGTATCAAAGGTGAGTTTCTAACATTAAATCTAGGTATATATCTTGTATGGACAATTTATTATTTTCGTCGGATCATGAAGTTTGAATCTCCGGAAGTACTTAATATGTTGTGCTCATCGTGATATACGGATATGCACACACATAACAAGGACTGATCGAGTCAAACCAATGACTTAAAAAATTGATTCTTATCACATTGTATTATTTCTAGCCATGCACTCAGCATTATTAGTACAGGGCAAGAACTGGTTGGCTCAGTGTCAGGATAATGGAACTGAGTGGGTTATCAAATCATGGTGATGGCAGCCTGGGGCTGTATGCATGACGTGGTGTTAGCGTCGCATGGTGTTGAAACCTAACACCGGGTAGCTATCACTGAGGTGCCGAAGTAGGTCATGCGGTATGCAAAGGCACCTAACTCCTTCATGTTAGCTAAACGTGCAGTTATTTATAGATTTGTGGAATCCCACTGAGCCTGTTCCCTGCGAGCGCCGCTATTTCCCAATATCGCCGCCGATTCGGCGGCGGCGGCGGCAGTGGTGGTGGTGGCGGCGGCGGTGTTGCGGTTTCCCAGGGACACCAGTTTGCGAGGGACACATCGCTTCTGCACATGCGTCAAAATCGAACAGCATCGTCACTAACCTTATAAATTTAATATAATGTTTTTGGTAAAGATGTTTTCTATATGTGTACCAAACTATTTGTTTCTAGATGGTGTAATTTGAGAGATATTTGACTTCTTCTGTATTTTCTGTATGAACATTGCTCATGACCATTGACAATGCCTTGAGTTTGACGGTACGCGCAGTGCAAAACATTAGTTTTATTCCAAATTAATAGAAATCAAGAACCCTAACCTTATAAATTTAATATAGTCTTTATGGTAAAGATGTTTTCTATATGTGTACGAAGCGATTTGTTTCTAGATGGTGTAATTTGAGAGATATTTGACTTCTTCTGTATGAAGATTTGCTCACGGCCGTTAACAATGCATTTGAATGGAAGTGTCCCTGGCAAACTGGTGTCCCTCGGAATCCGCATCAGCGGCGTTAATATCGCTTCGAATTTTGGTTGAATTTGACAAAATCTCGGCGGCGGCATTAATATCAGTTCGATTTGTGGTTTATTTTGACCAAATATATGATAGCATTGAATAGATTTGGGCCTAATATATCGCAGCCGATACGGCGCTGGCGCGATTTTTTGTGTACATTCGACAATATGAATATCGCTGCCGAGGAAGTGGCGGCGTTAATTTTGCTTCGATTTTGGGGTTAATTTGACCAAATTTCACTTTTTGAGGATGTTATTCTGTTAAATATGATAGCATTGAATAGATTTGGGCCTAATCGGTACCTAACACCGCCCTTAAACCTGCTATGGAATGGTTTCACCATACCCTAGTTTTTGGTCGTGGTGTTAGCCCTATCGCTGACTTTTACATGCGACTTTTCAGCGCTAAACGGGGGATACCTGCCAAACACTGTTTTGGCTCGCTAACACTGCGTCATGCATATATATGCCCCTGGTCTCCGAGTGGGGCAGCACTATAACGTTATCATGCAATGTAACATGTCGGTACCCATCCATATATGACCTTTGATTTTGCCAGGATATAAAACTCCAACAACCAACCAATATCACAAGGATGTCCTCCACGTCAGGTTCTTAGAATCTAATTGGAGACCTGCGTGAGTCTTGAACTTAGAGGAGAAGGTGATCACAAGGTTTTTGTTGTTGTTTTGTTTGTTATTGCTTTATGTCCTAGAAAAATCGACGATCATATCAGGATGGGTACAGACTTGTGACAGTGCACACTCATTATGACTTTATCATGCTGCCCCACTGGGAATCCAGGCTGCAGCAGCAGGACCCAATATCCCACACAGTCACATGATCATGACACTGTGCTAACCAGTCCTTTTCCTATCCTATTAATGCCGAGCACCAGGCTAGGCAGCAACAAGTATCAATTTCATAAATCATTGCTTTGACTCGGCTGGGATTCGAACTCCCGACCTTCCGCACGGAAATCCTCCGCTCTACCGATTAGGCCACCGCGTCCGGTGATGACAAGGTGATGACATGTCCACAAAGGGTCACCGTAACCATAGTGATGCTGTATTCTACTTCCGCTTGCCAGCTGTTGGCACAACCACAGTAAGCCTCATTCACAGACCCATCTATAAAGAATTGATGGTCGAGGTCATCACAAGGTACTCAACCCCCAATGTCCGCATCCTGTTCTTTACATTTCCAAAGGAGAAATCTAAAAGAATTTGTTCATTTTGAGTAAATAAATCCAAGGCCAAATAAAACAAAAATTGAACGACTCTCCCCGCCCATGCCTGACAAATCGGCCGCCCTGATTTTAAATTAAATTGTTAAAAATTGCTCAAAATTATAAAACTGTTAAAAATGCTTCGGGTTGTCATAGAATCTACATATTACTCAGCAGGATATGAATAAATCTGTCTTTTCTGTGGGATCAATGAAAACATTATGGACAAAGAGGATTGCTACTGTTAATTAAAATATTTGACCTCCAAAATTAAAACTTTTAGAACTAACTGTATGATATATTGCAAACAAATAACAAATAAAAACCACCCGCCTGACACTGATTCGTGTGATCAAAAGGACATCACCAACTTGTTAAATTCTTGGCAATACTCCTGACTCATGACTAAGGTATTAGACAATATCATGATGCGCTTATTGCATACATAAATACACAATGTTCTTGCCTCATAACTGAAATAGGCGAAATCATTCAAAGCCAGTGCAGCATTTTCTACTATTGCTCACACCGATGTGAGGATATTAATCAATTATTGCCGCATATGGGGTTTAAGGCCCGAGGGCAACTGAGATGAGTATTGATTGAGGTGAAACTCAAGTTCAATATGCATTCCATAGGCCTGAGTGACTCAAACCTCATATTTGGACAATGGTGTGATTAGATACATAAATACTTTGAGCTTTTTCCCCCTTATTTGATTCATTTTGATTCAGCCGAACAGTTGACCCAGCGATGAGACCTCACTGCCAGAAGCGGCTGACATTTATTCAGGTTGGATAGCTTCCTTATAAAACAGCACTTGTATTATAAATCAGTCAGGAATTATAAATTGCCTGAAATATCAAATAAGGCACAAACTAATACAAAGTTTGTAGACATAGCAACACACAGGACACGGTGGCCGAATCGAAGAGCGCAGGCTTCCCGTATGGAAGGTTGGGGGTTTGAGTCCCAGCCGAGTTAAAGCAATGACGTACACGATTGATACTTGTTGCTACTTAGCCTGACGCTCGGAATTACTAGGATAGAGTAAGGACGGAATGGTTCTGTATCAGGATAATGTGACTCAGTGGGATATCAGGTCATGGTGCTGACGGCCTGGTCCCCCAAAGGCACGGCACTATAACGTCGCCATGAGTGCGCATTCTAACAAGTCGGTACCCCTCCAGATATGATCTTAGATGTTGCTAGTATGCAAAACCTCAATACACAATACATAGCAACACAGTCTTTCCTTAAGGTAACACAATTGAGTCTTGCTGGAGTTTTAAGTCCTGGCAACATCTACTTTTACATCTACTGGCAACATCTATATTCCTAGACGACCTAGGTCTCGCTCCGGGTGCCGTAATTTGTTTGAGAAGCCACCACACTGCAAGCAATTGAGGCTTAGCCTGACGACCGGAAGATTTGTTTTTCAAAATGATATTGATGCCGAGTCAATAAATTCATTCAAGAAAAGATTAGAAAAAGCATGGGCTGATGATCCAGGGAAATGTGACTCCTTATTCACCACATGCTACTAATTATTCCTTGTGTTGCTTAATTACTTGCACTCAAGCAAAAATGAGAGACAAATAAGTGTTCCCACTTCCTGTCTACCATTCGCTATTTCGCTATTTTGCATTCGCTATTTCGCTAGTGCTGCCCCACTGGGAGACAAGGCTGCCAGCACCATGACATGATATCCCCCCTCATTCACATTATCCGGACACTCAGCCAGCCAGTCCATGCCCTATCCCAATACTAATAATGCCGATCACCTGGCTAGGAAGGGACAAGTGCCAACTTTTATGTCATCGGTTTGACTCGACCAGGGTTCGAACCCGCGGGTTCGAATCCCACGATATACCAAACCGGCAGACAACGAGAATCAAGTCTGTCATACACGGCATATAGGTGATCATGATTTGTAAGAGTTGTGAACCTATAGCAAGGCCAGCTCATATGCAACGTTGTCTAGGTGGCTTTTTCATTATCAGTCCTCTCAAACCACAACTGAGCAATTAATGGCTGCTTTAGTGTCGCCATTTAGTTACTGCAATTAATTACTTCATTCTAGATGCACCTTCTATGGCCTCATAAATGTCATCATCTGTATCCATAGTTACAAGCTAATCATTAATGTATAGTTTTTGCGTCTAATTACATTTGAGCTAATTTCAATTCCCGCCTGTATTAATGAAGAAATGTAATGTTCTCACAAAGCTGATACACTGCTATTATATATATATATATATTTGCATATATATACATATGCACATATAAATATAACTCAGATTGATATATTGTGACAAGTATCTGCTTAGTGTGTGCCTAGAATATGCAATCTGAAACTACATCACACAATTGGGCTGTTTGGTGAAGAAGTTAGATTGATATATTGTCACAAGTAACTGATTAGTGTATGCCTAGCATAAACAGTCAGAAAATGTACCATACAATTGGGCTGTTTAGCAAGAAATTTAAACTGACATTTTCGCAATTCTCTGCTTAGTGTATGCCTACCATAAACAATCAGCAACTTTATCATGCAATTGTGTTGTTTAGCAAGAAACTAATATTGACCTATTGCCACAAGTCTCTGCCTAGTGTATGCCTAGCATAAACAATCAAAAACTGTATCATGCAATGGGGCTGTTAAGCAAGAAACTCATATTGACATATTGCCACAAGTCTCTGCTTAGTGTATGCCTACCATAAACAATCAGAAACGGTATCATACAATGTGGCTGTTTAGCAAGAAACTGAAATTGATATATTGTCGCAAGTCTCTGCTTGGTGTGTGCCTAGCATAAACAATCAGATCACGTGCTAGACAATTGGCATGCTTGGGGATGACCTTAGATGTGATGTATTGTTGCAAGTCCCTATTTACTGTGCACCTATCCTAGATGATCAGAACCTGCGCCATAAGTTGGTTTCTTAGATTTATCTAAAGCTAATTACAATGTACCAAGTTGTGAAGGAGCCAAGGTGCTTAATTAGTAACTGTGCTAGGTAGGTTGGGTAATCCCCAATGCTGAGCAGCTGTATGACATATCCAGAAGTGCGATGAGACTCCGTGCCCTTGTTCGCTGCTCGGCTGTGCTCAAAGAAGCAATTACTGTTTATCTGGCTGGCTATGTCCTGGTACTCAAGGTGTCGGGGATTAGGCGTGGGATGTGCAGCGATGTTGTGCTCAGCAAGTTCTCACTGAGGTCCAGCTGCTTTCTATCTACTCCAAGGGCACTCTTTATGAAGCTATCCCACAGGCAGTGAAGAATTGGCAGGACCAGTAAGATTTTAGCTGTGTGAACCATATTATGTTCGGCTTTAACTACGAAGATGGCTACGTCAGAAGAGGCCAGCGCGCCTGCACATTTAGCCTGATTGGTTTGCACTGTGCAATTTGCATGGCAACAATTTCATTTATTTAGAATTTTTTTTTTTTTATTCATATATATCTTTTGTCAGTGTCATAGCACTCCTCTTCCTACCGTAAGTGCTACAGGTATATAGGTATTATTTACACAATTTCTTTGACATGGTTTTACGTGGTGTTCTCTGTGGTGGAGGGGTTAGAGTGTCTGAGTGTTTTCTAGGTCAGACTCCTAATCTGAAAGTCGGTGGTTCGACTCCCCATGCCCCCCACCTCTGCCACTTTGGATTTCTACCACTGTGGATAACTTACAGCGTCATCAAAGGCCAGTTGCTCTCATACCATGTCTATGTGGTGTGGGAGGTTAAAAATCCCTTGGGTCAGTAAAAGTGTAGGCTCGGGCTTTCTATCGACAAACTGTCTAATGGTGAAAACAAGACTATTCAGGCTTATCCA
Source organism: Branchipolynoe longqiensis (assembly GCA_030323885.1). Taxonomy (NCBI): domain Eukaryota; kingdom Metazoa; phylum Annelida; class Polychaeta; order Phyllodocida; family Polynoidae; genus Branchipolynoe; species Branchipolynoe longqiensis. Next base: position 78,334,607 of record CM059191.1, read on the forward strand.
TAATAGGCAGTATAAATCTTCAAGAAAAAAAAAATAGAATTCCAAATGTGAAGTAAATTTTGAATTTAAAGTGTACACGGTGCAATAAGTAATGAGTATGAGGTACATTATTATATCATGTTACATTCACTTGCAAGGTTTTAGTTCTTGGCTGAGGATTTCCAATTCAATATATACTAATACATTTAAAGCTGCACATTTGAATTGCTCGGTTAAAGTAAGATATTTGAATTGTGTAAGTAAAGGTCATTTTTCTTTCCTTGGGAAAAAAACCCAGCATTGCTTTATTTGTTAATACTGGAATCCTGTTCATAAAACATGGTGTGTCATAATGTAATGTGTCTTATTTATATTCATTCTTATCTTGGATAAACAATCCACACTATGAAATATAAAATATATGTGCTTGTTTTATTTAACGACACCTCTAGAGCGCATGAATTTTCATCATCAGATATTGGACGTCAAACATATGGTCATTCTGACATATTTATTTGGAGGAAACCTGCTGCCGCCATATAGGCTACTTTTTCCAGATAAGCAGCAAGGGGTCTTTTTTATGCACTTTCCCACATACAGGACAGCACAAACCACAACCTTTGATGAACCAGTTGTGGACCACTGGTTGGAATGGAAAATAACCCAAACTGCAAATCTGTCCACAGAGATGGATCAATTGGATGACCCAGACCTTAACAGGTGGACACTCTACTGCCTGAGCTACATCCCGCTCCCCAATATAAAATATATGCATGTGGTAGTAGAGAGTCAATTCTCAGCCTCCTGGAAACTTCAAAATATTGTGATTGAAAGGCTGTAGGTGGCGCCACCATCGCTTTCTGCATATACCTCCCATGACCTACTGCACACATTAACAGTTGGCAACAATTGCAACCCCACCAAACCCGGTATGATCGGTGCAGTTGAAGCTTTGCATTAAGATGTCAATTAAACCAACCGCAACTGAGAATCCCAGGGGAGTTTCCCAGCCCGAGCATCAGCAGCAGATGAAGGCCGATTTCTGTAGCAATTATCCGAGCATCGCCAGGCACAGGGGGAGTTCTGAGACTCCGGTGTGGGGAATTCCAATCAGTAGAATCACGGTGCCCTGGAAATACAAGTGTCTGGGCGTGAGGCTAAATATTGCATGTCCAATGAAAGCTATTCGCATTACGACATTGCAGGACATTTAACAAGGGCATTTGTTACATCGACACCGGACGCAATAGCCGAATCGGTAGAGCGCAGGCTTCCCATGGGGGAGATCGGGGTTCGATTCCCAGTCGAGTCAAAGCAATAACTTATACAAATTGATACTTGTCACTTCCTAGGATATGACAAGGACTGGTTAGGTCAGTGTCAGCATAATGTGACTGTGTCGGATATTGGGTCATGGTGCTGGTGGCCTAGTATCCCAGCGGGGCAGCATTATAAAAGGTCGAGGAGAATGTGCGCTGTCATAAGTCAGTACCCGTCCTGATATGACCTTAGATGTTGGCAAGACGTAACCCTCCAACAAATATACAAACTCTTGCATCGGCTTGGCCAGGTGATAACTGGATCTTGTTAGATAAATTAGCAGGAACTAAATGATACCACATAGGGAGTTATTTTTCTAATTTAGTTTAATGGTTTCCAGATCCTGTCGAGACATTGTGCAGGATTCAATAATTGTGGATATTTAACAGCAGCAAAGATATTGGAATGCGTCTTTAAAAATATCAGGACTCAGACTGTCCAGAGAAGCAACTGCATAGGCCAGAGAATCGACTGTATGTTCGAAACATAATACCAGCATATATAAATTCTTAAGGGACCATTCAAAAATGTCCACATTTTCACAGTCGTACAGAGCATACAACACAATGGAGTGTCATTCAATTATGACTTTTGTCATGTAATAATGTTGATAATTAACAAGTTCATATTCATTAAATCATTCTTGTCTTTACGTTCTGTAGTAAAATGTTCATGTGTACTACTGTGGAGGGGGTGGGGGGGGTGAGAAAGTAGTACACTTTGTATGACTGGTATAAACTGGTTAAACTGAGGATGTCCCCTTAAGCATGTTGCACTGTCTCTATCATTTAAACAAAACACAACATTTATTGGTGGAATCTAATTTGAGCGGTGGTATATTGCAATAGGGACATTCTCTTTTAAAAGACGGTAAGGTCCATTTGCTGTTGACCGTTTTCAGTGTGTCCACCTTGCAAATTCATGAGGCACGATCTCTACAGTAGGAACCAGATGGGATGGCCGAATGAGTTGAGCGTCCATCTCCCGTTTTGGCAGATCGTGGGATTCGAATCCATGGGTTAGAAACCTGGCTGAGTCAACCCAATGACTTAAACATTGATACGTGTCACTTCCTAGCCAGCCGCTCGGCATTATTAGGATAGGGCAAGGACTGGTTGGCACAGTGTCAGGATAATGTGACTGAGTGGGATATCAGGTCATGCTGCTGATCTCCCAGCAGGGCAGCACTAAAAAATCGCCATGGGTGCACACTGTCACAAGTCGGTACCCATCCTGATATGACCTTAGATATTGCCAGGACGTAACACTCCAACAACCAACTAGAGTAGCACGTGACCCTGCTTTTCTGGTAATCTTGCACATGTGACACAACTTCCGCAAATAGCGGATGCCCTTATCGAGTGAGATGATCTTAGTTGGTAAATGTCTTTATTCATCTGAATATTTATTTTGTTACTTTATGACTTAAAGCAGCCAATGTTGCCAACGATATTTGTCTACTCCCCCCTTCTGCGACCCATCTCAACAGCTGCATGAATGAATGGTATAACAGCATCAGGTCGTTTGCCATTACTCTTACCGTCTCTCATCATCCTTTCTTCATTTCCTGCGATTACTACCATCCTGCCAGCATTGTTAATAATAAAACCAGATAGTTCCTGATCCATACCGCTGACAATCCGCGTAAAAAGGTAGTTACAGGATACTATTTGTATTCACCAATACAGCCATGTTGCTCACAAGACTATCCGGGTGTTCGCCCACTAATAAAGGCAGGATTCTCAAAGGTCACAGTAGGTCACGTTGCTCATGATCCTAGAAGCCACATCGCACGTGGCCGACCGATTATTTCCTGCCAACATTGTCATGTAAAACCGCCATATTTCTGACCCACATCACTCTGACCAACGGTATTGGATCTGGGGGCCGCGTTGCATGTTTGGTGGTTAATCAACAGTGTGCAAGTATGCAGGCTCGTTACGAGGGAGAGAGTGTGGGGGGGGGGAGAAGTTTCCCCGTCAACCACCAAGGGAAAAAAAACAGTCTCTGACCTCCGTGAAATGGCTGGAAATGGCATCTTAGTGCCTCTAGATTTAGGCTGCATATTCCGATGAACCATAACATTTCCCAAACCAAAACACTCACCTAGATTTGATTTTAGATATCTAAATTAGATCCTAACTTAGATTATTAAGCATTTCTTTCCCCATAGAAGGGAATATTGAGCCAATTTAATAGAATGTGTTACTGCAAAAGCCTATGGTGTCAGAGTTTGTTCGTGCTTGTCAAAACTAATTCTACAAATATCTCAAAACTTAGGCATATAGAATAAAAGGTACTTCAGACTGAAGTAAGGTAGATTATGACAATCGATTTAATATATGCAGCTCAGAAAAATGACAGAAACATCGGACTATGCGAATTTAAACAATGTCCAAGAGGAGGGGGACATACCCCCAAATTCCCTCTTGTGCCTCGTGCTTTTGGCAGTCGTCTGTTGCAAGAATAAATCTGTTCCCACAAACAAAACATCCTAGCTATGGACATGGTATGCATGGTATGCTTGTCAGAGGAAGTGGTCATTGTTGTGTAGGGATTCTGCTTGCAGTAGGCTACTGCTCAGATCAGCAGGGTTATTGAAACGTCCGTCAATCATGGCTGCATATTGATACAGTCCACCCGCATGTTTATAATAATAACCCGGCGCCAACACAGTTTTGTGCACATGATGACATGCAAGTGGTGGGGTGTGTGTAGGCGGGGGGTGGTTGGGTTTGGGAGTAGTCATGGTGGTGAATTTCCTGGGGCACTGCCCCTCCGCCCTTATTGGCTTCGGGGTCAGCGCTGCGGGTCAATCAGAGAAAGTGGACAAATAGCCGTTGGTAAGGCAGACAGCTAGGGCAATGTGGTGAGTCAGCACCCGGCCCTGCGTGCCAGTAAACGCCGGCACAATGGGCGTCCGCCGCCGGCATGTCGGCGCACCCGCCACCGGCTCCTATGTATGATAGAAATCGAAGCCACATTAAGGTGTCAATTAGAGGGGCGGGGCGAGACAGGGCTGGCCGGGGCAGTAGGGTCGCCAGGGTTACAAGGTTGTGTTTTCCCATGGGGCGGGAGGAGGGAGGTGGGCATGAGTTTGCTGCGAGGGTGGGGGAGGGGGTGTGGGGGGGATGCAGAGGGTGCAGGGGGAGGCGCTCCAGGCCTTAAGAGGTCGGGGCGGATCAAAAGGGCCGAACCTCGGGTTAATTCTAAAATCAATACCCAGAGTGGATGTCGGGCCGCGAATGTCTCCCATGCCTGTCCCGCAGAAGTGCTTACACGAAATTGGTATTCAACGCCTTAAAAGACGGCCAATCCGAGCTGTGGACGCCGTCGCCACGACGCACCACGTGACGGCCCACCCACCCGCGTTCCCCCGCCGACAGGGGGCGCACCGCGCCTGTCAGCTGAGCGCCGGGGCCACAATTAGGCGGGCTTAAAGGGTGAAGTGCCCATGGCGACACATTGCCGAGAACTCACACTGTCACTGGCAGACCGACAGCGTCTTACCTTGTAAGGCCACTGCGGACATTCCTCACCCCCCCGCCCCCCCAACACACACCCACACTCCCCAGTACACTTCATTATGCTCACCGCCGCCGCGTACACACATGTCCACGTACGAAAGCAAATGCATCGTATCTAGAATAGGAGGCTTGGGGTGTAGAGTCGACAAAGTAGGGTGGGAGGGGGGGGGGGGGGGGGGGGGGGCACGCACAACGACAGCGGGATTATTTGACTGACTGTCCTGATGGGACTGCAGCTGGGAACACTCGCGAGCGGCACTAAAAGAGTTATCCTTTTTTGTTATTTTTTTACTGCACATACTGAGACGGACATCGGGTTGGAGCAATCTCGAGCAGAGCAGAGTCGGCCGGCGTTGACCTGGAAATGGGAGCGTTCTGATTGGA
>CM059191.1:80747815-81056553 GCA_030323885.1 Branchipolynoe longqiensis
TAGTTTGCCTTTTATAGTGGTTACAGGACATGTTTGGACCATCCTACTTGTCCCAGCTCTTCGTTAGGACTGGCCTACCCAGTAACTATATAAGGAGCGTAGTCATACACTCTCGGCATGCTACTCCCAGACATCGAGGCGTCAACATCTCCAAGTCAGTTAGGCCTGAAACCTGATCTGGCTAGTTACAGCTTATGGGATGGATTCAACTTGCTGAGCTTCTACAATATGGACCAATGGACGTGAGGAGGATTGGTGACTGTGGTGTCTGCCTTTTCCCACATCACTGCTGCTTAGGCTGACATGTACATCCATCATCAACTGAGACTCTATACCTGTATGGATGGTGACAGCTCACAGACAATGGATCATCTATATCCATCAACTCCTCAAGGCAACTGAGACATAGAAGTTAGGCTGACATTTAGATCCATCATCAACTGAGAATCTATACCTGTATGGATGGCGACGGCTCACAGACAATGGATCATCTATATCTATCAACTCCTCAAGGCAACTGAGGCATAGAAGAAGCACCAAGAGGACTGAGTTTATCTATCATCCATATGGACTACACAGACAGTTGTGAGTGTAATATCGTACCATTGAGAATTTATATGTAACTGTACACTTTGTAATTGAGAATATATGTTATAAGTACATATATGTGTATCGTTATTTGTCTTCTTTACTAAGAATAGAAGATATTCCAAATTCTCTTTTCTCCTCACTATATTAGCTAGTCTATAAGATTAGGCATTAGTTATTATACATGACAACATGTGTGCATGTATGCACGGGTACACGTGTACACGTGCATGCATACCCGCATACACGCACCCCCACATACATGCATACACGCATACATGCATACATGCATACACATACACACATGTTTTGAAGACCTTGAAAGCAAATTAGTTTTTTTAATCTGTAGTAGACTGCACAGATCTTGTTTTAGTTATCAAGATGCCAAATTAAGGATAACAATGACAACAAAACAAGCAAAACAAGGGGAGGTTCACCTTGCATACAGGGACGAGCTTGTGCAATATCCTGGTCACGGTACCAATGTCAAAGGGGTGATACAAATGGGAAACAGTGCGTCTAGAGCGGGAATCGAACCCACATCTCTTGCATGCCGAGCCAATTTGCCAGTTTGCCAGTTAGGCGTCCTGATGTCACCACACTATCCATTCCTACCTGCCTATGTGGCACCTTCACCAGAGCTCAGTGAAGACTACAGCCGTGTTTACACGGGGAAATGTGAAGCGAAATTTTATAAAACGATTTATATGAAGCGAAGTAGGGGCGCATTTACACAGACTGAGTTTGAAAGTGTGTCGGCACCGGTAACCAGCAGCCTTAGTGAGCCTGTAGCCGGTGAGTACTGCTATTTGTTTAGACGCCGCCCAGGAACCAGCTGAATCGATTCATATAAACTACCTCGCGATGTGGTTTATATGAAGCGAACTATATGAGGCGAATCAGCCCTAATCCGCCTCAGAGTCGCGTTTACATGGCGAATGTGAGGCGAACTAGGCAAGGCGATTTATATGAAGTGATTTAACTCTCCCGTGTAAACACGGCTAATTACATCATCTACACATGGAACTGCAGCCCGAGGCTCTGGCGACGTCCAGTCAGATTGCGTGATCATAACCAGCATGTGCTGACAAACAAATATTCACATATTGACACAGTCTTCTGCACCTGAAACCACAAGGACAACGCCTCTCTATACACCCATCTGGATGGCTGGCTGTTGGGTTCCCTGTCTGCTTGCCTGCCTGTTTGCCTGTTTGCCTGTTTGCCTGCCTGCCAAGGGCAATAGGGTAAGATCGGATCACAACGCTTGAATGCCGGAAAGCACTTTGAGGTAATTTGATTCATTCTGGCGTGTCACTTCCCTGTGCTGCTTCTACAAGGGGTGTGTGCTGGAAGTGTCAATCAGGAGCAGCACTTTGACCACATACGCCAGACTGCTGGAAGTGGTACCGGAAGTGGTACCGGAAGTCCATTACAAGCATGAAGCCCAAACCATATAATAGCCAACTCCAGCCAACATTCGTGTTGTATAACCGTAGCTAGGATTTATTTGTTTGTTTAGGATGCCAGATTTCTTTGCCGGGAGCAGATCAATTCTTGGAATGAACGATTGCCAAAGGTGTGAGGCACTAGGTGGATCTGGGAGTATGTCCCCCTGGACAACAATATTCCACAGGCACTGACATGCAATTTCCAGCCATTTCATTTGTGTTCTGTTTTCTTTGTAGTGTTTTCCCATTTTTTGTTTGTGTGTGTGTCTTTGGTTTTGTTGTTGTTGTTTTGTTTTTGTTGGAGTTTGTTTGTGTGGTTGTCGTTTATGTTGTTGTTTTGTGTGTGGGGTAGGGGGAGCAACTACCTCCCTACCCCCCCCCCCCCCCTCCCCCACAATGGCTACGTACGACCCTGGACTGTAGTGCTGAGGATTCGGCTACTATTCTGCATGGACTACCTGACTAGTGATGCACATTGGTATCTGTCTTCAGAGGAGTGCTGTGCATTTAGACCAGTGTTGTCCTGATGGGGCGGGTGTCCGCCCACTGCTGGGACAAGGGAATGTAACAGAGGCAGTTTGCATATTGCAAATTTGCACGAACATGGACGGGATTTAGCAGTCAACGATATAACTGAAATATATGTATCTCTAGGAGTTTTCCACTTTTCTGCTAGAAAGGTATGATAACATGAATGGCAATAGTGTACTGAATTTCTAATCAGCCTATACAAACGCTAGGGATAATAATTATTAAGCTGAATAACGGTAATGAATACTGATTTATTCAAGCAATCATTACCCACCCTAAACCAGGATATATGACAGCAATGCTTAAACAAATTGTGCATCTTGACTGGAACATGGGTAATTGGCCACTCAAACTTGTATCCCCTGCCGTGACGCTAGGACTCTCTCTATACACTACATATCCCTTCGAGCACTGAAACATGAACGGTGTCGCTATTGATCTTTGTTTCTTTATGAATTCTTCTCACTGACTGATGTATTCTAACCTGGGTTTATCTCTTATATGTAACTCTTTGTTCTTTCATATTAACACTGGTGCTACCATCTACCCAAAACTCTGTGATTGTATGCATGTCACCACCTACCAATTATTGTTATGGTACTGTAACCAAGGCAATTTCCTTCTTAATGTTCATATATAATCTTATTCATGGAAAATTCCATTTCCAACTATGTAATTTGGACCACTAGCACCACCCTTGTGCCTTTTGGAACTAAAATGACCAGTGCCCAAAGTCCTCTTCTGGCCTATATAAGGCCACCATCTGCTGACATTCTCACTTCAACAAGGAGCAGGGAGGACAGGACTGGCTAGAGACTTTAATTTGCTGTCCCACCCACCCCACATGTTAATAGCCTCCTGCATCTTAGGCCTTACATTTACACAAGATAAATATATACTTACTCATGAACATTAAACCGCCATGTAAAGGGAACATAAATACCAACTCTTAAATTGATATTGTGTTTGTGTGGTCCAATTCTGTAATCCTGACTGGAGCGATATCCAACTTAATGAATATGGCTTGAGCTTTCCCATTGGAAAAGTGAACACTTTGTGCTAAAAAAACATGTATTTTGTGCAGCGAACAATTAGTCAAGTGTAATTTACATTATTTATGACATTTATCTTGTTGTTTGGATCTATGTGTGTAGTTTGGTCCCATAACCATAGAGGGTAACTGAGTTAATAAAGGTATACCCTGTGGAAAAGTGAAAATTAAGATTGGCAAGTGAAAATCACACCAGACTTGTCCTATGGATAAGTGAACAATGTTGCTTATTTCTATCACTGTGTATATATATATATGTGTATATAGGCTGTATAAGCCATTATCTCAGAATAATAAGCTGGAAGACCCATCTACTCCCCAGCCACTAAGTCTTCGCCTGGTTAGCTCGTCTCATTCGGTCATCTACTGGTACCAGCTGACCTCCCCACATGGCCCCCACGTACTCGCCCATGACTCAGTAGATGCTACACTCACTCACTGTACGACTGAAAATGTATATCGTATCGAGCATGAAAACAGACCACCCGTACTTACCTTCACTTGGAATTTCTCTTCTTTTCTCGTCAGCTTCTAAATTTGAAGGTGTCGACTGAACTGTTTGACATCGGGAGTTTCGGAGAGGAAATTCGACCAGGTGGCGACAGCAGTACATAACATGAGGAACGGGTTCAGTGAAATAGTGTTTTCAGACAATAGATTGAACACCTTTGTCATTCATATTCACATAACCGATTATACGACACACATATGATTGACAATATTATCCAATATAATATATATTAGGTTTTGAGCAAACATGACTAAAGTTCTGTAGATATATTATACAATGGCACCTGTCGTCAGAGAGCTCTGTGATTGAAGAAACCCCAGCACATGCAAATCATTTGTGAATGTTCAAATTATTGGTTGTCTCACGTGAATTTCCCTCCGACCACAGGACACTTTAGCCCTGGACACATAGCCATTATTGGATATAGTTGAATGTAAGTGAACATAGTGGAGGCTAATGTGGGTCAAACGTGGTGTAAGTTTGTTAAACTACGATGAAATACATTAAGATACGGCAGATTTTGGTTGATGAGCGACCGAATGATACAGATAAATACACTAAGGTAAGGATACCGGTATGTTCAAATATGTTAAACTACATTCAACTACTTTCAACTATGTTAGCCTCCACTACGTTCAACTATGTTCAACTATGTCCACTAACGGTTATGTGACCATGGTTGGACAATGTGGAAAGGCCATGGTTTTGTGTAGGTCAAAGTACACTAGAGTATGCTAGAGTATGCTAGAGTATGCTAGAGTATGCTAGAGTACATTAAGAGGTATGTTTTACTAAGTTTGGCCGCTAACATACTGCTCTTTTAAACATTAATAAACTTAAAGAAATTGAACCATCTGTGGGAAAGCCACCACAGCCTCATGCGGGAGGTCGGCGGGAGCAGGTGATCCTTAGCCGCTGCCGTATTTGCCACTCGTGGCTTACACATGCTTTTCTGCTCAAGGGGGAACCTCCCCCAGAATGTATTGGGTGTCAGTCCCCGCTGACCCTTGAACACATTTTACTAAGTTGCGTTGATGTTTTGGCCATGCGCCAACAGTTCTACACTGCAGACAGTATGCATGACCTTTTTACTAAGGTAAACCAGGAAAACATTTTAGCCTTTTTGAAGGCAGCTGGACTGTACCACCTCATATAGTTTACTAAATACATTCTATCAATTATTAATCAAACTTTTCTTTTTCTATGGGAATTTGTTTCCCTTGACCACAAATATATGATTGTGAGCTTTCTAATGTAATGGCACATAATTGATTGTCTGCTTTTACATGGAAAAGTGATCGTTTGAAAAAAAAAAAATTAATTCTAGCCGTGAATATGGCCTATGCTGCCGACACGGCGTAAAGCAACAACCAATCAATCAATCAATCATTTTAAGCATGTCCAAACATTAAATCAGATCACAGCTCACCCACGTTATTACCAAGTGAACATCAAGGACAAGTAGGGATGCCGCTACGTTCAACTACGTTCAATCAACTACGTTAACATCCAGTACGTTCACTACATCCATTAATGGCTATGCGACCAGGGCCCATATGCATGATGCGGTGTTAGCGAGCCAAAACTGGTTTTGGTGGGGATTTCTAGGTTAGCGGCGAAAACTCAGTATGTAAACACACCGAGTGTAAGCTAACACTGCGTCATGCATACGGGCCCTGGGCTTTACAGTTTGAGGACAACATTGGTTCTGATGGCGAATTGTCACATGTAATCAGGTACTAGACCTACTTTCTCTGACTTTCCGAGTAAAGCTAAGATTCCATATATATGTGGTATGCAGTATGCGGTGTGCAGTATGCATCATGTGGGATGCGGCATGCCGCATACGGCATGCGGCATGCGGCATGTGGCATGCAGCATGCGACATGTAGCATGCGGTATGTGCTATGAGGTATGCGGTATGCAGTATGCGGTATGCAAATGCGAATGAGAATGCGACAAACAAGCATGCGTACCGATCGGTCTAGTGAGCGATCCACTTTGCCGTCCATGCATTTCGCATTCACAATAGCATCTGCATTTGCATTCAAATTCAAATTCACATTCGCCTTCACATTCTCATTCACATTTACAATCACACATATAGAATCACCACCGTACATTTATATGCTTTTCCATATGGAATTTTAGCTTTACAGTGAGAGCACCCATAGCACAACAGTGACAAACTTCTCTGCTACTTCAAGTCAAAGCAACCACATCATTACAGGAGAAGGAGTACTTCAAAATTCTGCCACCCCTTAATGCATTGACAACCATGCTTAAATCCGCGAGATGCTGCACTGTGCCAGAGTTTAAAGTTCTACGCTGTTGTGCTTTGTCCGTAATTATAGCTCCGGGCGCCCGCTGTTGAGTATGACAAGATGACAAGCTATATATATATATACACAGGTGTTTGTTAGGCGCGTCTTCACAAAGAATCTCAACCGGATTATTCCCGCATAATCGCCACAGAACAGCAAATAGGCCCCAGTTTCTAACAATACTAAATTATAAATACGGTAAAATCTCTCTAAAAGGACCGACTTTAAATAGTCCATTTAGGGAGGTGGTCGGATTTAGGAAATTTTTGATTTTGTATAACGGTATTGTGTGGGCGATCGTTTGGGACCCAAATAAAGCGATCGATATAGGGGAGTACTTGATATGTGGAAGTGGTCAGTTAGAGAGGTTCTACAGTATATATATATATATATATATATATATATATATATATACATACATAATTATATATTTAAAGCTAGCTACAGTACAGTAATGAGAGAACGACAAAGTTTCATTCACGAATGCAAATGAAATGTTTTTTTGTGTCTGACTTTTTCTAGGTCGGACTCCTAATCTGAAGGTTGGTGCTTCGATTCTCCATGCCCCCAGCTCTGCCAATTTGGATTTCCACCACTATGTATAACTTACAACATCATCAAAGGCCAGTTGCTCTCATACTATGTCTATGTGAGCTTAAAAATCCATGTGGTCAGTAAAAGTGTAGGCTCAGGCTTTCTATCAACAAACTGTCTAATGGTGAAAACAAGTGTATTCAGACTTATCCATGATATGCAGTTTAAGCAAGAGGAGGCCCTGGTGTCGAACCCAGGAACCACAGTACTGCTACCAAAATAGAAGTAAAGTAGCCGGAGCCCTCCTTGCATTACAACCGCATACATGTCTGTATACAAGTTATACATCTTCAATAACAAAAGCCAACAAAGGTAGTGGGTTAGACACTTTAATCTCTGGAAAGGAATGAAAAGAGGGAACACCTTCAATAAAAATACCTTTTTACATTTACTAACCATGTATTGTTAGTACATTTATATATATATATATATATATATATATATATATATATATATATATATATATATATACATATGTATGTGATGTATACCACATTATACGAGTACACACACAAGGACAAGGGTAACATGTACATCATATATTTCCTCTTCGGCATGGGTGGAGTACTCCTCCCCCCTCCCAGCTCTCGGGGAAATATATATATATATATATATATATATTTGTGGATGTGTATAAGGGTTTGCCAGAGTGGCATTGCACCCATTATTTCCGGGCAATTTTCTCTGCTCTACCTGACTACCCGCCTTCCGGTTCATATATATATATATATATATATATATATATAATATATATATATATATATACATAAATGTACATATATATATATATATATATATATATATATATATATATATATATATATACACATATTCCCCTGCCCTGCCCTGTACCTATTTGTGCTGGGGATAAACTGTGGCGGTGATTGGTCATCCTTCATCTGCTGTCCTGCGGCCACCGCTCCCCCCCCCCCCCCCCCCCCCCCACGACGACCTGCCCCACCTGACTACCATTATACAGCAGGGCCCTCCTACACGGTCACCCGACATGACAGCTTTACTGCATTCACACACACCTGTCAACAGCACCACAGATGCCGCTCAAGCTGGGCTTCTCCAGGAGAGGGTTGATCCACTCACACCCACCTGTGGGCACCAATGCACCTTTCAGACACCCACATACACACGCAGGCACACACATGCACACATACATACATATACGCATACATGCACACACATACACACACATACACACAGACACACACATATAAACACACAAACACACGCATGCACACATGCCCACACATACATGCACACAGATACACACATACCCGCCCAGACATATGTGGACACACACACCTACACACACACACTGGCACACACATCCCCATACATACAGCGAAATACACCCACATACACACATACCCACATACCCACACATACACACACATACACAGACACACACAGACAATCACCTGCACACACATACACACATACAGGCATACACACATACTCCCATACACACATATACCCACACTGACACACCCATCCACACAAATACACCGACATACACCCACATACACACGTATACACACATACCCACACATACACACATACACACTCTATTATATACACACATCCACACACCTACATACACAAACCCACACATACACACACATACCCACACATAAACACATACACACATACACACATACACACACATACACATGCAGACACACATAGACACACCAGACACACACTGACCCACACTGACAGGTGCCCGCCCCTGTGTCCATATTGGGCGGAGATGAAGACACTCTTTATGAGATACTCGCTGTTCTGTGGGTCTATTCTTTCTTCTAATTTCTATCTTCACTCCGCTTAAGCAGAGTTAATGCGCTCATAAATTCCACTTTCCATTTATTTTTCTTCCAAGACTGGGAATAATCTAGCGACACTAAATTAATCAACATTCGCTTCCCGACTCCCTTCGCTATCGTTCATTCGCCCTGCGTTAACAAAAAGGGGGTAGTTTTCAACGAACTGATTCTCCTGAACTGTGTGTGACTCACTAAACATGTAACCAAAGAAGCACTCATAAAAATGAGTTATAAACAACTCAAAATCGGACAAAGCGGTAGATAGCTAGGGACAAAATTGAACTAGCAAATACTGAAACCCCATAATGAATCGAGTACGATGCGCCCCACCTTCAGGCAGCTGTGAATCTGAATTTCTATATATTCAGTTCATCTCACCTTTATCGTGGTTCATAGGAAGAAAGGAAGAAATAAATGTTTAAAGACAATTCTAGAATCCTGCAGTACCATGTGATGCATACTCACCAAATGCGTAATACTTTTATTGAACTGGAAGTATGAAGTTATTATTATATCTAATAGTTCACTTAGATTATGCTTCTCTTATTGAACAGGATTGGCATGTGGTTATTATTGCAAGTGATAGTCGGAAAAGGCATTATTCGCCGAATAAACTACATTTTAGTTAAAGCTGCATAGTCCAATCAAATATAACATTTTCAAAACAATACCAATTATCTAGATTTGATTTGACATATCAAACTTAGATACTGATGTATATTAAGCATTTGTTTCTGTGTAGAAGGCAATACTGAGTCAATTTAACGGAATCTGTTACTGCAGAAGTCTACGGTATCCGCATTTAGTCGATGATAATTATTATAGCGACTGTTCGAAAAGTCTTGGATTACATTTTCTTTGCAGTTAATTATGATTAAATAGAAAGCACCACATATGGCGCTCAAGCTGGGCTGCATTGTGTACAATTTAATTTCAGAATCTACTTCACATTTAAAAGACACTATATAAACCATGTTTCCAACAAATGATACCAAGATACCTGTAATACCCCTGTCACATTATGACGCTTCTCGCCAACGCGCGTGGACGTTTTTTGGCGGAACGTCGGGATACGTCAGGAAGCGTTAGGCGCGCATTAGGCGTGCGTTGGTATTCCTTGATCTACATTGATGGTCGGCGATGGTCAGTGGCGCGCGTCAGGGTATCGGCAAAGTTTTGTGCTTGCACAAAACTTTCAATGTGCGACAACGCGCGAGGGCCAACATTATGGCGATGATAGGGGCGCGTCGAGATACGTGAAATGCGCTGGAATAACGGTATGCGAATGGTAGGCATATGCCGCGCGTGTGTGAGGGTCGTTCCCACACGTTGCACCAAACTGTTGCTTTTATTGTCTGTTGTTGTTTTATGTCCTAGCAACATCTAAGGTCATATTAGGACGCTGTGCCAAACTTTTTTTTTTTTTTCTCTCACAATGTCGGCCGCACACTACCAACACGTTGCACTGACGTCAAACTTTTTCCCACTGTCGAGAAGTTTGACGTTTCTCGACTTTTTTGCACATTGGCAGCGTGCCCGGCGAGAAGCATCATAATGTGACAGCACCATTAACACTTATGGCCGAAAGACCAGTCCAATGGTGTTGGCAAAAGATGTATATTAATAAAAATTCATTTACCAAAAAAGAAAAAAAGAACTAGCGATGTTTGGGTTTTTGTTCAAGCAAAGGGTGGATAGCAATACCACTACAGCTAAACACAAACTGTAAAGAAAGGCATATTGCTGGCCACAGGCTGCAGGATCTGTGATGAGAAACCAGCGAATAAGTGAGGTCAGATAATGCCCTAGCTGCCCTTAGCTGGAGACCTGCTCCACAACAGAATGGATTTTCCCACGAGATGACTCTAGAGTCACCGGTGCGGTGGCTAGGTAACTATGACAACAGTGCTATGTTGCTGGGTTAACTGTTTGTGAGGAGTGTGAGTAAAATAATCTGATTTTTATAGGTCTCCTTTTATTAACTCATATTTAGTACCAGACACGTGTGTTAAATGATTCGATTAGATTGTATTAGGATGAGTGAGATATCAGGACTGGTCTCCTAGTGGGGCATCACAATAAAGTTGCCATGAGTGCGCATTGTGAAAAATCGGTACTTGTCATGATATGGCCTTAGATGTTGCCAGGATGCAACACTCCAACAACCAACCAACTATAGCGCAAGCTAGGAACACACTTGATTATGGTATGCAGGTATTGCAGGTATTGCAATACCTCAGGGAGTTTGATGCCCCTGCCCTGCAGAGTTGTAAACCACTGCCTTGTGGTACAGGTTCTTGACAGAACCGAAGGCTAAGGGAGCAAACCCTGAACAGAAAACCATGTCACTGTGGCAGCATTAAGGGTGTTTAACGTATGGAACTTCCAACATCTCCCGACCAGCCACTGCAGGGACAAATAGTTTTGCGCCTGTCTGGACATGTTCTTGCCGGTGTGAAACCTCTATTTGCTCCCCGAGCGAGTGCCGCTGGTAACTTGCAAAAGCCAGCATTACTTCAACACTTTTGCAGGCAGCTTTCATGAAATGTACAACTGCAGGAGAGTGGCAGTCAAGTAATGAAAGCAGTCTTTGTCGCATCGCAACCGACAGCATGATGATGATGATGATGAACATACATTAATAACCGACAGGGCATCTTCCAGCAATGATTTGCGGTGTGGGTGTTAACTCATCAGGTTGCAACCTGTTAGTTAGCCAATCCCTTTAGATACCTGATCAGGTCTGACTTGATATGAGACAGGCATCAACCACAGCGACCCAGATTATACTCAATGTGAAAACAATAACGCACATGGATTGGGTGATGTGGTGAATTGTGTGGGGATTAATTAAGACTATACATGTACAGCACATTGATACCCCCCCCCCCTCCTCCTCCTCCTCCTCTTTACCCACCCCCTCTGCACACTCTCAGGCACGCCGGCCTTAGTCATTCGTTCCTACTGTCACATGATTAATTTCCCTGTTTTATTTAATGACTTGGCATATGGCATTTCATCGCAATGAGGCAGGCAACACAGGCCTGGCTCCGCTCCCCGTCTGTGGGTTTTTGTTGTTGAGTCTTTAATAGCAGCACCATCGACAATCACAACGAAATTATAGTTAATTAAACACGCTGTCAGCAAGCAGCGCAAGAAGTAGTCAACATATTTACAAATAGACGCACATATATATATTTATATATCATATATATACCATATATATACCTTATATATAATATATATATGTAACACAATCACTTATAAACTCTGCTTATGTAATCTGGTCTCCTCCAGGGGGGAACGCATATGTTGAATGATTTGTTGTTATCCTTAGCTATGTATCATCATCATCATCATGCTGTAGGTCGCGATGCGACAAAGACTGCTTTCATTACTTGACTGCCACTCTCCATTCCTCTGCTGTGAGAGTTGCGTTCATGAGTCGGTCTTAATGTCTCTCAGCTTCAGGTTTCTCTTGATGGTATCTTTGAACCGGAGACCGGGGCGCCCTCTCTTTCTGTAGCCCGAAGACAGTTGAGAATAGAGGATCTGCTTTGGTAGCCTGTCTGATGACATCCTCATGAGGTGTCCAGTCCACCGGAGATTCTTTTTGATCAGAAGATCTTCCATAGAGGGCAGCCCCATCCGTTCGAGTATTTCCATATTCGTCACTTTGTCCTTCCAGGTTAGCCTCATGATTGAACGCAGATGTCGCATCATGAAGGCATGCAGCTTTTTCACTTGCTGTCTGTACACAGTCCAGGCCTCGGCTCCGTATAGTAGGGTGGATAGCACGATTGCGCGGTAGATCTTACCTTTGACCCGAATGGACACATGGTGGTTGTTCCAGAGTCTCTGGCGTAGTCGGCCGAAAGATGCGCTAGCCTTGGCCATCCTCCTCTGTATCTCAGCATCAATGCGTCCATCACTTGATATAGTGCTTCCGAGATAGGTGAATTCCGGAACAGAGTTCAGCTTGTTTCCGTCAACCATGATCTCCTCCTCTCGGGTTCTTGTAGAGTTGGGTTGGTACAGCACCTCCGTCTTCTTGATGTTAATTTTCAGGCCAAACTTCTTTGATGCATCGGAGAAAGCGTCCACTATTTTCTGGGTCTCTTCAGCAGAGTGGGCAACCAGTGCACTGTCATCTGCGAATAGTAGCTCTCTCACCAGTATCTGAGTAGTCTTGGTCTTCGCTCTGAAGTGTGCAACATTGAATAGGTCAGCGCTCTGTCTGGACTGTATATAGATGCCATCCCCCATGTCTCGGAAAGCCTCGTCTAGCATTGCTGATAGGAAGATGGAGAAGAGCGTGGGGGCCAGTACACAACCTTGCTTGACCCCATTGGTAACCCCGAACGATTCCGAGACTTCCCCTCCAGCACTAACGTTCGCCATCATTCCTGTATGTAGAGCCTCGATCATAGTTGTGAACTTCTCTGGGCATCCGTACTTCCTCAGTAGCTGCCATAGCCCGGTCCTCCCGACTGTATCAAATGCCTTAGTGAAATCGACAAATACCATGTACAGTGGTCGGTCCTGCTCAATGCACTTTTCTTGTAGCTGTCGGAGACAAAATATCATATCCACAGTGCTCCGGTTACCTCTGAAGCCACACTGTGACTCCGGAACTACACCAGGTGTTATGGGAATAGATAGTCTGTTGAGTAGGATCCTGGCGAAGATCTTCCCTGCTATGGAAAGAAGAGAGATTCCTCTATAGTTCCCACAGTCTGTTCGATCACCTTACTTGTAGATGGTTACAATGCTGGCATCCTTCCATGCTCGGGGTACAGAACCCTCCTCCCAGGCATTGGTGATTAGTTGGTGCAGTCTGTTGAGCAGGTTGTCTCCTCCATGCTTCCATACCTCGGCAGGAATTCCATCAGCCCCAGGTGCTTTGCCATCTTTCAGGCTGGCGATTGCTCTAGCCATCTCATCCATGGTTGGAATCTCATCGAGGCATGTTTTGGTAATGCGCTGCTGGATGTTGTTCAGAGCTTCGTGATCTATATCGCCAGGGACGTTGAATAGCTTCTGGAACTGTTCGCTCCATCTTGCCACAACTCTCTTGCTGTCGGAAAAGGTCTCCGTTCCATCTGTTGATTTCAGGTGAACAGCTCCCTTCTTCACGGGTCCCCACACTTCCTTCAGTCCGCTGTAGAAGCCCTTCATGTTGTTTCTGTCTGCAGCTCTCTGCAGCTCCTCTGCCTTCATTTCCCACCAGTCTGACTTCAATGCACGGGTGCATTTTTGTAGCAATCTGCAGGCATCTTTGTATGCCATATTACCTAGAAAAGAACAGGCAGAGTACATTACTATTTTCATGTTGAATTGTAGATAAACATATTTGCAAACATATAATATATATAATACTCATAACAAAACCACTTATAAACTATTCTTAATTAATATGGTCTCCTATAGCGGAACGAATATATCTTGAATGATTTGTTGTTAACCTTAGGTTTATTTTCAAAGAAAAATAAGCGATGGAGTGAATTACTATTTGCAACTTGAATTAGCGATCAGCATATACACAAACAAATATATATGTATATATAATATGTATAACAAAACCCCTTATAAACAATGATTAACAAGTAATAGTCTCCTAAAGGAGGATCAAATAGATCTGAACGGTCTGTTTTTAAACTTAGGTATTTTTGCATAGAAAAGAAGTGGTGGAATCAATTACTATTCTCATGTTGACTTGTAGATAAAAGAACTTAATTGCTCGTCGCTGCTCAGAGCCTGATAGGGGACCAGTGTGCATGGCGCTCGTACTCATGGCATCGATGCATTTAGGGACGTATGAGGGGGAGTGGGGGGGGGGGTGTTTGATGCGTGGAGAAATGACGTAAGGGAGAGTAGCTGGGGTAGAATGGAATCCATTTACTTGGTAATTAAACTCTACATAGTCAGACCCTACGTGTAATGAGTCTCTGCCTTTCCATTTACAATCTCATGATTAGTATGCCCAAAATAGGTTGCCGCCAGGACGCTTCTCCATCGGTCGTTATCCCTCAGCTCCTCCATGACGTGAAACCTGCCTGAATGCCGACCCCCCCCCCCTCTGGCACCCTACCCTCCTGTCTCTATGATGTGCCTCGGGGAAAGCGGGGGAACCTAGCATCCCGAAGATATCCTGACAGGAAAATCTAAATAAAAGCTGCACTCCATTCTTAGCCGATTCGGTAGGAAGGAAACGAGATGCCAGACACAAGGGTGGGAGAGAAGGTTTGTTTGTTTGTTTGTTGTTGTTTTACGTCCTAGCAACATCTAAGGTCATATCAGGACGGGGGGAGAGAAGGGGTTTACTTCACTATTTGAATGCAGAGAAACCAACCAATGTCTCCTATGTTCAGGGGTGATAGGACTTCCAGGACATGGGCACCCGACGAGGAGGATCCCCGAGCCAACTCCTTCTCCAGAGTATTTAAATAGAGGGTGAGTGGGAGTGGTGAAAGTAAGTCTCTGCCCTGGAATATAACCAGCCTCTGTTGTGGGGTCGGAGGTTTTTTGTATCCTTGTTGTTCTTGCAATGTTGTTGTTGGATGATTTGGGGGGGGGGGGGCGGTTGGTGAACTGTTGTCTTCTTATGAAATTGTGTTGTATCAGCACTAGAGTGCTGGTATTCTGGTCTGTCACATCAGATAGTCCACCGTTAAATATAGTGCCTTTGCTACCGACCCCGCGTTAAGCAACCAACAATCAATCATGCAATCAATCAAACATCAGGTATTTAGAAATCATATCCATCCTATCCATCATATTTATATGCATGTTTGCATATTTGGGCGGTATCCCTCATGTGCAGAATAGAACATGACACTTCCTGTACATGACAATGGGTGTCCCGGTGCGTACCTCAGAATAGGACACTTGCTGTGCATTACAGCACTGCACTAGAGTAGCTCTCCTAGTGCGGACCTTTGTATAGGACACTTCCGGTGCATTAGATAATAGAGTAGTTGGCCTGGTGCAAACCTTAGAACAGGACACTTCCTGTGCACTCGCAGTACACATGAAGACACAGTATGACAGTTCCTTTATTCACTAGCAAAGGACCTTATAATAGGACACTTCCGTTGCCGAATAGAACATGACACTTCCTATGCACATTAGAGAAGATCTCAGTGATGCGCAACTTCAAGTCGGACACTTCCGATTCACCATAGAATAGATTTACTTAGCTACCTGATAGTAGCAAACTTCCGATGACCTTGAGAACAGATATTACTTGCACACTTTATAATATAACACAACCTGTGCATTTTTGAATCGGACAGTTCGCGCACATCCTAAAATACACTTCTTGTGTACTTTACAAGAGCACACTTATTGCACACTTCAGACTTCCACACGCCCTCTTCCCTACAGAATTGGACACTGCCTGTCCAGTTTAGAATAGGACACTTCCTGTCACCCTAGAAGCAAACACTTCATGCACATCCTAGAATAGCGACGTTCATGTGTACTCTACAGTCAGGCACTTCCTGTGCATAGTAGAATATAGCACACGGTGTGCAGTTGACTTCCTACATATCCTAGAGTAGGGCACTTCTTTGTCCCCTGGTGTAGAACAAGTTGACCCCATAAAATATTTCAAACTAAAGTGGGCAGTGCTATGGACAGTATAAATACAGCCTCAATAACAAATAAATAAAATAAAATAAAATAAAAAAGTGAAGTAGGACAAATTTGTGAACCTAATATGCTCCTCCTAAATAAATATGGTTTAAATTCTAATTAACCTTACTAAGTAAGTGCTCATCGATGCAGAGTCCGATGAAAGTGGCAGAGTGGGTAGAGTGTCTGACTTTTTTCTAGGTCAGACTCCTAATCTGAGGGTCAGCGGTTCGATTCCCATGCACCCAGCTCTGCCAATTTGGATTTCCACAGCTGTGTGTAACTTACAGCGTCATCAAAGGCCGGTTGCTCTCATACCATGTCTATGTGGTGTGGGAGGTTAAAAATCCCTTGGGTCGGGAAAAATGTAGGCTTGGGCTTTCTATCGACCAGCAGTGGAGTGGGGAAGACCAGTCATCTGTGACTGGGATTTCCCCTGCTTGGGACAACTAATGTACCAACAAAAATAAATAAAAAATGAGAGACAAATAAGTGTTCACACTTCCTGTCTACCATTCGCCATATCGCTATATCGAAAGTGTAATATTTTCAAAATAAAAATACTGATCTAGATTTGAGCGTGCATACCCAAGTGAGATACTTGTGCCCTTATTAAGCATTTCTTGCTGCATATAAGGGCATATTAAGTCACTTTAACAGAAGCTGTTTCTGATAAAGCCTATGGGATCAGCATTTTGACACGCATGCCAACATTACTTGTACATGTTTAGACTTCAAATATCTGCATGGCTGGCCATTTTAAAGCAGAATTACTTCAAGGTAATCTCAGACAGAATATTAAGATCAACCTAATGTATTTGGGTTATTCTCCAAAACTGGGCACCACATATTTGGTTTCCACATTACGATGCTGATAATTAAGTCTTTGTTTTATTGATAACAAGTCAAAAAAGTATTGCAGCCTCTGACTATTAGGGAAGTTAGCAGTTCTACATGTATTGAATTTATCCCACAAAAGATATCAAAATTATAATTGTATGATTTTCCGCTAGAGTGAAAATGTGAAAATTTACACATTTACACCATACATGTAGCCAAACTTTTTCAACTTAGTTCTCAACTTTTTTCTTGTAAGTTATACCCTTGTCTGCTTAACAGTAATCAAGAAAATCTTGTTTGACTATGTTGTATATGTTAAAATGAGATTCTGAATGTGTCTTTGATTTACATTTTACACGAGTGATATTAATGTATTGCTCAATTTGTATTAGATCTAATTCAAAAAGTGAACATGCATACCTTCATCATCATCATGCTGTCTGTCGCAATGCGACAAAGAGTGCTTTCATTACTTGACTGCCGCTCTCCATTTAGCTCTCTGCTGTGAGAGTTGCGTCCATGAGTCGGTCTTAATGTCTCTCAGCTTCAGGTTTCTCTTGATGGTATCTTTGAACCGGAGACGGGGGCGCCCTCTCTTTCTGTAGCCAAAAGACAGTTGAGAATAGAGGATCTGCTTTGGTAGCCTGTCTGATGACATCCTCATGAGGTGTCCAGTCCACCGGAGATTCTTTTTGATCAGAAGATCTTCCATAGAGGGTAGCCCCATCCGTTCGAGTATTTCCTTATTCGTCACTTTGTCCTTCCAGGTTAGCCTCATGATTGAACGCAGATGTCGCATCATGAAGGCATGCAGCTTTTTCACCTGCTGTATGTACACTGTCCAGGCCTTGGCTCCGTATAGTAGGGTGGATAGCACGATTGCAAGGTAGATCTTACCTTTGACCCGAATGGACACATGGTGGTTGTTCCAGAGTCTCTGGCGTAGTCGGCCGAAAGATGCGCTAGACTTGGCCATCATCCTCTGTATCTCAGCATCAATGCGTCCATCACTTGATATAGTGCTTCCAAGATAGGTGAATTCCGGAACAGAGTTCAGCTTGTTTCCGTTAACCATGATCTCCTCCTCTCGGGTTCTTGTAGAGTTGGGTTGGTACAGCACCTCCGTCTTCTTGATGTTAATTTTCAGGCCAAACTTCTTTGATGCATCGGAGAAAGCGTCCACTATTTTCTGGGTCTCTTCAGCAGAGTGGGCAACCAGTGCACTGTCATCTGCGAATAGTAGCTCTCTCACTAGTATCTGAGTAGTCTTGGTCTTCGCTCTGAAGTGTGCGACATTGAATAGGTCAGCGCTCTGTCTGGACCGTATATAGATGCCATCCCCCATGTCTCGGAAAGCCTCGTCTAGCATTGCTGATAGGAAGATGGAGAAGAGCATGGGGGCCAGTACACAACCTTCATAGTACATTGGATTAGGCTATTATTTGGAAGGATTTTTGCTATTATTTGGAAGGTTTTCACTTTTGGTTTCCATGACACACTTTGGTGCCCTGTTTTAGAGAATGACCCATTTATCTAAAAAATGACAGAACCTCAAAGCCATCGCACTATGCAACTTTAATTTACGGCTCTGTTCCGGACAACAAACAATATACATGTATGTCCATGTAATTACAAAGTTTGTAGATCTCAAACACGACTCTCTGTCTGTCATGTGATGACAGATGTGCAATATACGCTAGATTAAGGCAACAGGAACTGACGGATTGTTTCAGGAGCTTTATTAGAGATTATATGACGTTGCCTTTGACAGTTCATTGTAGTAAAGGCGGTGGATGAATTTGGTGTTATGAAAAGCCTCATTGATAAATGAGGTGTTATTAAATGGGAGGGAATGAGAGCTGACGGATTCAGTGTGTGCTGCTTACCGTTGTGAGGTGTATACAACACTATCCGTTCCGAACCATTACAATTCACACTGATCATCGAATGCTGGGTACATGGTAGATAAAAAGAGTCACCCTATACTTGTAGTACACAGGTGAACGACAACGTAGTGTAAATACATGCAAAAATAGCTTTAGTATGGAACAGGAAGTAGAATGCCTGCCTCCAGTATCAAATGAGTACTTATACTGGCACAGAGTTGGTCAAATGGGAGAGAATGCAAAAAGACAAGCTGGCGGCTATATAACGCCGTCGATTTCACTTTTAAAGTCTATTAAACTGCATGTTTTATTACATTTTTCAACTCAAAGGTAGCGGGGAAATATGAAAACATATATAAAGAATAAATCTTGCTTCTTAGATTGTGAATTTAGGCTCTCATTGCATTTCCCAGCTTTTATATGGCATTGGTATTCACCCTTGTACTGCAAGTACAGGGTGAATCTTTATCTAGGTACAGGGATAATGTTTAGGGGTCAAACAGCATCTCTGACTAACATAATGAGTTGGGTTTTCCTCTGTCATACCATGAAAACCTGTACTATATACCAGGGCCAATTGTACCTACGTAATTAGATGTTATAGTAGCCCAGCAGGGTACTGATTTACAACTGAATTAGCGAACTCCTGTTCTTGGTGTTTACTTTTGCAAACTAAGTCTCGAATTTTTGGCAGATCGCCAATAATTTGGCCAATTGTAGCAAAGTCAGAATTTGCTAACATGCTGGTTATCAGTTGGTATATGAGACTGTCTCAAAAGGTGCTAAGCAATGTGGGATAAAACTGTGTCCATTGTAACGATGAACATACTATCTGCTTATGCAGGATAAACTGATTTTTTTTTACATGGCGTTTCATAATCCCAATAGAATACATATTGATTTGAAGCAAATGTCCTTGTGTTTTCAGTGTAGCCGTTTCTGTGTCGATTTGTGTCACTCATTACAATAGACAAAAAAAAAAGAGCGATCACCTTTTGAGACAGGCTCATATTAGCTCAGAAAGTCTCACCAGTTCAACAAGCACAGGAAGCTATTAGGATTAGCTTATTATGGTGTTATGTACTAGCAACCTGATAGGGTATATCATCGAGTATCTCCTGTAGTGTGAGCTGGCACGGAAAGCGACTTCATAGTGCTGAACCATAAGGATGCTATAAGTTAGTGGCATGATCTTATACATCTCACTCAGTCCCACTATCGTAGCACTGGGCCAACCAATGCTTACCCTGGCATAGTTAGAGTGAGGCGGCTACAGTTAGTTTCTCAATACAGTAAAACCTCTCTAACCGACCCCTTCAACAGATCAACCATTCCCTATATTGATCGCTTTATTTGGGTCCATGTACCAATAACAAAAAGAAATCCCTGAACCAACCACCTCCCTAAATGGACCATTCACCGTCGGTCCCGTGGTCGGTCGATTTAGAGAGGTTTTGCTCTAGTTAACAGAGGGACTTGTATGTGCCGTCTTACTCAATATTTCCGAGATTGCTGGTACTGTGGTAGCTTCCGTTTGCCGGGCTTGTCCTGCTGGGTTAAGGAGTTGCGACACATGTTGGCCACTTGCTGATTGACAATCTGTGTTGGTGTTATATGTACTGACACTGAGCTACTGCAGTTTGACCTCAGCTGCCAAGTCCTTAACCCCAGAAGCTTGCACTGATTACTACTGCCGGCAGGCACACTGCTTCAAGGTTTGAATGTGGAAGCCAGTGAGTTTGAGCGGGAAATGGGATGGTTGCCATCATGAGTGTAAAGCTGGTCTTGAAAGGTTTCATGCTACCCTGAAGTTTAGTCATAGTGTTGTTGTGTGTTCCACATATGTTAGATGTTCGTGTTTTCGGTGATTTCTAGGTAAAAGAATTAGTAAAAGGGCACGATAGCCTTGGTACTGGTGGAGAAATATGGACAATTTGATACAAGTCAGATTCCAGGTTGTTCATCTTGTTTGTATTTGTCACAGGCGAATTAATTACAAAACTGATACCAAGAATTATCAAGCTCTGTCATTATGTTATCTTAAATCGAGGAAACTATTCAATGTAATTAATGGGAGAATGTTGTATTTTGTGTCACAACTCAAAGGATTTCGCCAAACAGCCATTCTTGAAGATTTATACTGGCTATCATGGATAAGTCTGAATAGACTTGTTTTCACCATTATACAGTTTGTCGATAGAAAGCCCGAGCCTACACTTTTACCGACCCAAGGGATTTTTAACCTCCCACACCACATAGACATGGTATGAGAGCAACTGGCCTTTCACGATGCTGTAAGTTATACAGAGCAGTGGAAATCCAAATTGGCAGAGGTGGGGGGCACGGGGAATCGAACCACCAAACTTCAGATTAGGAGTGCGACCTAGAAAAAAGTCAGACACTCTAATCACTGCGCCACAGAGAACACCACAGATTCATCGTCTGCTTCCGACTTCATCTTTCATGAGTAAAACTCCTTCTATTATAAACAAAGATGCTGTCAGTATCTGGCCCATTGGCCTGTTACTTATTTGTATTGCATGTGGATGTGGGTTTCCTAAATGTGAACTGGTCAAAATAGGAGCGAAAATTGTCCATGATGTGCGCAACATGGGTAATTGAATGAACGAGACTGTGAATCTCAGTAGATTAGGGCACCATGGCGCCGACTATATTCTATTCTTAGAACTAATAACTTTGGCCACTGATCGACGCGCCATCTACATGATACTTCTTGAACCACGCAGTTAGATTAAAATCAGACTGGTGGCGACATCTATATTCTCTTTTAGAACTAAAATGGCCGCCGATTGACACGCCACCTTTAGTGATTTCCAGTCAAAGCCGATGACGTGGCACTGGAGATATTCACTTCGACCAGACTTTTCAAACCGAGAGGACGTACTTCTGCCGCCCAGATTTGGACTATAACTGGAGCGAGCATGGAGGTTGAAAGGAAACAAGAACATTCGATCAGAGTCGGTGGTCATACCCTATGAGTGTACGCCGAATAGTTGGTGTCACTCAAGTCGGACAACGGATCGGCTGAGGCACGGCGAGATGAAAGTAATACAAACAAATGGATGCGACAGAGAATCATGCAGGCGGCCATGACAGCATGCTCGACGAATCGCTACAGCGGCGATCGGTTGAACCGACACAACATCGTTCCTCTTTGGTATACTCGGCTGAACTTTCCTCTGATGTTGGCTGCCGGCATGAACGACGGAATTGTGAGAACCGTGGGTTCGAATCTTGTCCGTTCGATCGTCAGGAGCATCCTAGGCCTGCCGGCGGGGGGGGACGTGTTACCTACGACGCAGTTTCCCCGAGCCGGCAGTGTGCTGACGTCACGATGCGAGGAGGCGGCCATGACAGCATGCTCGACGGATCCCTGCGAAGGCGAGTCTGTGGACCGACACGTCCTTGCTCTTTCGCTGAATCGACTGCGATTTTTGTCCAGATTTGGACGGTGAGCAGCATGCCGGCGCCGGACAACATAACATCCAAAAGATCCAACGCAGATGACAATGATTTCAAAGTCGCAGTCACCAAGAACAAGAAAGTGAGAGTCGGGTCGGAGTCAGTGGCTGTACCCGAAGAATCTACGCTGAAAAGGCACCCTCATTCAAGTCGAATAAAGGATCGGCGTGAGGCATGGCGAGACGACACAGATGATAAACAAATCGACGTGACAAGCAAGCCTGTCGAGGCAGGATTGACCGTGGCGCTGGCTACATTACAAGACCACATTGCTAATGTCGAACCTGGCATTGATCCACGTGTGGATCAACAGCAGAAAAATGCGGAACGACGGAAATCGGGCTCCCTTGCGCCGCACCGGTGGTGTGGTGATATCGTGTCGCGAGGAGGCGGCAATGACACCATGCTCGACGGATCGTTATGGAGGCGACCGTTCGAGCCGACCTGCCATCGCGCTTTCGCGCTCCAATCAGCTGTGACCCCTTCTGATGGTGGACACCGGCATGAACGACAAACTTCTACAAACCGTGAGTTTGAATCTTTTTCCTCCAATGGTGGTGAGCGTCGCATGCATGCTGGCAGGGGAGGACATGTTGTATACGACGCAGTTTCTCTGACCCAGTGGCGTGCTGATGTCACGCTGCAGGGAGGCGGCTATGACAGCATGCTCGGTGGCTCATCGCAGGGGCGACCGATTGAAAACTTCCGACAGAGTGCATATGAGCTACACGCCAGATCTTCTCAGGTAAACGTAGTACCGACGGCATAGTCATTGTCGCAGACCACAAAAGTCTCGAGGAATCCTGATACCACCACGACCTCGGGGTTGGATAGCGCATGGATGTGGTAGTGATACAAAACTGCAAGGCATCCCTCCGTCTACCTGATTTTTAGGCCTGAGACAGCAAACCTCCCAGACAACCGTCACTGCTGACGATGTCAAATGTAATAACTTTTTAAAATGCATACCACAAACACATAAGTCAAGTACAAAGCTGACAGCCCACATATACTTATGATCTATTTGACACTGCTATAGTTTTGACAACATAAGTGACACGGCGTTTTACATCCATATGGCCGATTTTTCACATAGTTAATAGGCCACGAAGCCTTATCACCATGGCGCTCCTATAATAACCACAGGTGCACTCAATTCAAGGTCCAACACCAAAGAGCTGGTGTTTGGGTTTCAGAGAGTACGAGGCGGGGAAGACCAAGTTTCTCGAGTCGCGTAGGGACCTCCAGTGCCTTCTCGGTCGCCTTCAGCATATGGCGAGATGTGTGATGGCGGCTAGGAGGTTCATGTCGAGGATTCTCACCGATACTGGATATAACAATGTTGGATGTACTCGTAGAACAAAGTGACACAGGCTTAAGCATACATAGCCACACCAAAGTCACGAGTATACCAACCTCCTACACGAAGCTGAATTTATCTCATAAGCCTAGCAGGCCACCAAGCCTTATCAAAAGTTGGCAACCATTAGTTAATGACACTGGTATAACATTCATCCACCAGTATGCGGCATACGAAGGCTGAAATTGTCTGCGACCATGTCAAAGCTGACAATCACATGCTAATGACAATCATGTAAACAACTGCTATCACATTCTAAGATGTCAATTCACTCGGGGTTCTGCATTCCTTTTATCTCATAAGCTTAATAGGATGCCAAGCCTTATCAACATGGCACACTTAGGCATTGCTTGATAGACAAAAGCTGACAACCCACATTATAATGACATTGCATTGAAAAACCGGTCCCCGCATGCTGTTGATGCACTCGTAGAACAAAGTGACCCAGGCTTAAGTATACATAGCCACACTGAAGTCACGAGTATGGTAACTTCCTACACAATTTGTTTGCAGACCATGTCAGAAGCTAACAATAGCTGGACGAGCATGCGATGAGATCAGCTGACAAATCACATTCTAAGACGAAAGTTGTCTACAAATGCGTGATAAGAACCGAAGGTAATCGGAAAGTAACAACCCTGTCGATTTCCACAATGCAACAATGTAACAATTTTTCCAACATGCATTAGCCAGAGACCGTTTTTTCACCCACCAGCCTGCAAATTACACTGATCTGTACATAAACGCCATGAACCAGACGGTGATCCACACTTCGCACTCTGACAGACGGAAGTTATCAGACGGCTGTTATGGTGACCGTCTAGACATTGTCGCAGACGCAAAGTCTCGGGCAGTGCTGACATCACCATGACCTTGAGGTCGGGCAGTGCATGGGATTTGATTAACGACATGAAGCCGCAAAGCTTTCCTCAAACATCTCATCCACCAGTACGCGGCATGATGACAATCCACATATGCGTGATAAGAATCACATAAACATTTCTAATGACCCTGCATGGAAACGGCTCCCCGTACACTGTTGATGTACTCGCAGAACAAGTGACACAGGCTTAAGTATACATAGCCACTCTAGAGTTACAAGTATAGCGACATCCTACACGAAAGCTGAATTTGTCTGCAGACCATCTCAAAATCCCACAGCTCGAGGCGATAAATCTGGTTGTCGCCCTCAAACATCTCTCTCCACATCAAGCGCACAAATACACCATCGCAATAAACACAGACAATGCAACCTCACAGCAAGTGCTCAGTTCCGGGGCAGGTTGCGACCCTGTCATCTGTGCCTGTGCCCGGGAGATCTGGCTGTTTGCCGCATGAAGGAGTACTGACATTCTTGTCCGACACAAACCAGGAAAGGACATCATTCTCCTGATGCTCTAAGTCGTAGGTGTTTCGACTTGCGTGCAAGGAGTCTAGCCCAGAGACTTGTTGCTGAGGCCGGCCTGGAATCGGTGGTTGTGACACATGACAATGCTTTGACCCCTAACCTGTAACCTGGGATCGATATTTAAAATTTGTTGCCTTCTCTCCCCAGGTTACTCACAACGTAACCATCAGCGGCTTCTTGATGCCATTAAGGCTGGGCTGGCGATTGGGACCTGGAGGAATAAGGCAGCCCAGGCAAGGGAATACTACTGGTGCTAGCTACTATCATCGCACACCTCTCCACAGGCTAACCTTTTCCTAAAATTGGCAGCTCTGACCCTGGCCACTATCTTCGGGCCAAGGATTTGAGGCTAACCGCAGTGGGCATCAATGTCCGAGTCCGGTAATCAAAACAATACAAGTCATCGTCTCCAAGAGACATTTCTCGTTCCGGCGATAACTGGATCGCCCTACAGTCCACATCAAGCGTGGAAGGATTACGTGTCCAGGACACCACTTCACCCCGATGGCCCTGCCTTCCTGACTACCAATGGATCACCTCTACGTGCAACCGCGTTGCCTGACACCATACGACTGGCCCTGTCCGTGGCAGTTCATCCGGCCCCAGCGGCAATGACACTGCATAATCTGAGACGAGGTGGTGCACAAGCCTGTGCTCTCCCATGATCGTCAATCAGCAACATCAAACACTTGGGTCATTGGACCACTGACGCGGTGCATGATTATGTACCAAGGCAGTCGGTTTCATCGGCTCCCAGGACACTTACTCTATTTTTTGGTTAAGTGCCTGTAATCCTTGAAATATCTAAGGTCATCTAATCATGAAAGAGTAATGTAACAAGCTAAGATAGAAAGAATTAAAATTGCCACTTTATACTACTGTCTCGTTCTGTTTTCAATTGTCCATGATGTGCGCAACATGGGTAATTGAATGAACGAGACTGTGAATCTCAGTAGATTAGGGCACCATGGCGCCGACTATATTCTATTCTTAGAACTAATAACTTTGGCCGCTGATCGACGCGCCATCTACATGATACTTCTTGAACCACGCAGTTAGATTAAAATCAGACTGGTGGCGACATCTATATTCTCTTTTAGAACTAAAATGGCCGCCGATTGACACGCCACCTATAGTGATTTCCAGTCAAAGCCGATGACGTGGCACTGGAGATATTCACTTCGACCAGACTTTTCAAACCGAGAGGACGTACTTCTGCCGCCCAGATTTGCCGTCCCACCCACCCAACTAATATGATGTATCGATAGGGTTAAGTGCCTGTAATCCTTGAAATATCTAAGGCCATCTCATCATGAAAGAGTAATGTAACAAGCTAAGATAGAAAGAATTAAAATTGCCACTTTATACTACTGTCTCGTTCTGTTTTCAATTATATGTTTTGCCACAGACATAAACTAATGAATATATTGGGAGTAACTAGGTAAACCTTTGTTGTTGCTTCATTGATTGATGGTTTGACACAATGTCGGAAATAAGGGTAAGTCATATTAATGGAAAATGTTAGTCGTATTTCTTGTGTCACATTTATTTATCACATTTATTAGTTTTACTTGGAAATTTACAGCTACATCGGGACTGGTAAATTGTTGTATCGACTGACAGCCAAAATGATCTCAGAGACCATGTTCAAGTTGTCCTGTTAGGGGTGAATGAGTGTAAATTGTAATTGGAAGTGGAAGCATGCAAAATAAGGAGCAAACTCTTAGAGAAAATAGGAGAAATCGTGTCAGTGATTTATTGGTGCTACTTTAAGACGACGTCAGAACAAGAGTCATATTCATGTAGAAATTGTACTGGTATTTATGCAATGTGTTTGGTCAATCGCCTTTAGGTCTACATCGAAATTTACTGACAAATCTGACTGGTCAGATTTTTATCAAATTACAGCAACAATTAGATAATGGTGAAGTGATTAAATTCGTGCTAAGTAAGAGCAAAAGTTAACCCACACAAAACAAGAATAATTAAACATGGGGTGCCGACCAATTGGTTTTTGGAACTTTAAATATATGTTATGTTATTTACGTCTGGCATCATATTTATATTAAACAGAATGTTTCATACAGACAAAGCCTTGCAATTTACACATTCAACTGGGATGTGGATCTGTATCAGTGGACACCAACACTTAATTCATGAATTGCCAAGGTGTAGAAATATACGGATTTTCGGTTCGGATTTATATATTGGCAGAGAGCATTACTATTCTCAGGTGATGGAGTGGGATGCAGCTTTATGTAACAGAGAAGCAATGGGTGGCCCACTCGCTGTGTGACATAAGAGCCTATGTGGAAAATGTGATAACACATAGTGACTGAGATTGTGATGTGATGTTCATATTTAAGAGACAGTGAATGATTAGTGAAATGTGCGCTCCATGCACCAGAAAGAATGCAATTGGAGGGGAAGGACATTTTTAATATATATTTATTGTAACTGTCTGCAACTAGCTGTTACCATGGGGCCAATAGACAGGAACACCCAGCCATCCTGCATACATTATGGACACCACATGCAGCTGTGGCTTGAGTGACAGCTGCCCCCTATTAGGGTGTCGCCCTCCCAGGCTGTAGAGGGTGTCTGCTTGGCTGGCTGTGTGGGCCCAGTCACCTACATTCCTTATACCTGACACACATATCCTACTCCGGGCACTCTTGTCCAGGACTCCAGACACTCTGTCTGAGACTCCACTTTCTACACACAAACTAGCAGCAGCTATTCTAAAGGCACTGAGCTGTGTGCACCAACCATGGGACTCATGTTCAATGGGCTGTAAGTGCTGATTCTTATACACACTAGCAAGATACATGAGGATCTGTGTAGGCAATTGGTAAGGAGTGAGGGTGATAGGTCACCAGTAGGTGAACAGAAGTTGATTCACTGTCAATCTTGCGCAACCTGTCTTCCTTTTTCTCCCTTATGAGTTTGTTGAGAGGGACACCAGGTGGGGACTGACAGACAGTTCTCAGAACGCACCTGGGGAGAGTACTGGTATCAGCGGCTCTGACAGCCGAGCTACGCAGATATTACAATGGGTTACCAATGAAACATCAAGTCTAGAAGCACTTAGTCCTGTTACACCCACTACAATCCCAATCTAAGGTGGAGTTACATGCACGAGGTGACGCCATTGAACTTGTTATTTGGGGCCTCGTCATATTCATGGTGCAATTTTGGTTCGACCATGTTCTTGAATACAATTAAAATAATTCAATGAACGGTAACTCTTGACATCATACTTGCTAATTTTAGACATGGACAGAGGGCCGGATTCAAACTCACATCACTATATACTACTTAGGCTAAAACTTTTTTATTATTTTTTTTATTGAGGCTGTATTTATACTGTCCATAGCATGTAAGCCCGGGTACCCAGGCTTGTTTTCAATGCTGGCCAGCTGTAGTGTTGGTGTTGTCTTATCAAACAGTAGCTGCTGATAAGTTATTTGATTGTCTGCATTTCAGTAGCAGATAGATAGTCTGTTGTTATGTTTAGTAGCCTATGTTAGTTTTTTTTGGGGCCCTCTTGGCATTGTATTTTTGTTCTATTCTTATTACTATGTTAGTTGTTTTCTTAAGGTTCTATGTTAGTGTTTTGGGGTTTTCTTGGGAAGAGTTTTCACGCCTTTTCGAATTAATTCTATACTAACCTATTTTCTTTAAATGTCCATAGGCCTGTACGTAATAGGTCGTTGAGTTATGTTTGTTTGAATTTGATTTGATATATATTGTTGTTGGATATGTTATCTGGCTTCGATATTTCCGATTATCCCGCCCTGGGCTGTCCAGTTGGTGGGCGTGACATATCACCTGACCCCCTTGTGGTGCAGTTCAGATGGGGTTCCCAGTTTTGATTTTGCACAGATATTTTGTGTACGTTTTTATGTCAGGGATTTGTGAATTATCCTTTAAAACACATATTTGTCTATATAACCCTATCGCTCAGGGCCTGAAGACCAACGCTACATTGTTGAGATATTCATTAGAATACAATAGGCTCACACCCACACCTAATCTGTCATTCAATTGGAAGTTGAAACCACCATGAATAGATCCTACTCGATTTTCAATTAGTGCATAATCACAAACGATCTTCCCCATTTTCGGTGCATGAAAACTTCTGACAATCCTCAACGCAATGTCCCACAACACATACTTTTCTTGTGATATCCGATAATATTCCTATTTTTGCACCTATAATTTGAGTTAATGATAGGAGTATAATACACACACACAAAATGGAGTAAACATTTACTTCAATCTACTGATTGTGAAGGTACGACATCTGAACACTTTGACTTTTGGATACTGAATGCTTTATTCACCATCCAGGGACCTGCACCGCCGGCACCCTGTGCCTCTGACATCATCTCCTTTACATATTGCTTTGTTCTCCGCTCATGCCTGGATGTGTTTTACGCATATATTACCCTGATGTCCTGATGAAATCCATCTTGGTTTATTAAAGTGTGTTCCTGTGTTCTTCTTTGAGGAAATAACCATTTTGTATGGCCAGAGCCCTCAGATAATTTTAATTCAGCAATTTATTTCTAAAATTCATGCGCTTCTGTCCTGGGGGGGGGGTGTTTGCAAATGGGAGATGTTTCACTCAGTGCCTCTTTCGAACCCACACTTCTTCCCAGTCCACGGTGAAGATATAACGCATTAGAACATTAGCCTATCTAGTTCAGCTCACAGATGATATCAAGCAGCAGATGCCTACCAATGCCTTGGGCATTTCACCTGGGGAGGTCCGAGCACCACATTGCTCTCATGCCCCTGCATTCATACTTACAAATGTCCAGGTAGCACGGCTCCAGTACATACCCGTGGATGGGTCATTATTGCAACATATGGAATGGATCTACAGAATCCTGTTGTCATCGCACTGCCTTATTCACTTCCTACTTTGACGGCCGAATTTCGATGTTCGCTATTGAGATCCGATTAGTCGAACATGTGATTTGGGAAGATAGCTGTGGGCGTCAACTTCTACATCTAGCCACTCCTACCTCTCAGGCGTTTAGCTACATAGAAACTCGCTAGTTTCACCGATTAAAGATCACATATTACGAACAAGGTTGTCAACAGGTAAAGCTTAATAAATAGCAGCCTAGGTAAGAACCCTTTACTTTCCATCCATTAATACCGGAGAAATAAGTGCAAATTCGAATAGCAGCAGACGAGATTCTGTCAGAGCAGAGAGCCCAAATATATCACGGTGCAGCAGTGAAAGGGCTAATTACCACGCCAACTCTCGTGTGGCTTCCCCCGTGGCTTCGTGAGTGGCTTCGGGGATCCGCTCCCTGATTACAGCTCGGTGTCCAAACAGATGGGGCCAGCCGTCCAACATCCAGTCCACAGTCCCCAGTCCTCAGTACACAGTCTATGCCCCGCCCCCTCCTCTAGTCCCTCCACTCCAGCAGCACCCCCCCCCCCCCACACCCACGCACCCGTTTCTATTCCTGCTGAATGACTGGACCGCATCGTCCAATGGGTTCACTTCCGATAGTCAACCCCGAGGCCAATGTGAGCAGACGTGGGGCAGTTCATATGGGGCGTACTAAGGGATTCTACCAGTACCAGTGCGATTTAAGCAGTTGACATCTTCAAATTAACCCAACACTATTGGACACTGTCTATTATCTGCATATATTAATGCTGTGAGACATAATGTGTCCTGCTTGTGGACTCTACCCATCTTCCTCTTTTATTCGTGAATATTTTATTCGTCGATGCATTTCTATTCAACAGCCTTTCATTTGTCTTTTTTGTCTTTGATTTTCTTTTATTTAATAATTTACTTTATTTCGTTAAATAAGACCATGGTCACTGTTGATCTCCTCCACACAAACTACCAGTAAACGAACAGAGTAACCGATTAAAGCGCGGGTTCCCTGCTTCTTAGAATTCAGGAATTTGCGATTTCCCCCCAACAAAAGTGAAGACTTCCACGAAGAAAGGCTAGCGAACAATGAAAGTATAAATGACGGCAAAATTAAATTGTGTCTCATCTGATCGATACAGATAGTAATATCATATATTTCATGTTGTAAGTATATGGTGCATTCCGTTTCGATTTTAAATTGGGCATGAATTTGTAAACTGTGTATTCAGAGAGATTTATCTCAATCCATCTGAATCCGATAAATAACGCAACAGTACCAATGGCGGTAAAACAGTTTAATGATGATCTCAGACAAAACACACTGAGATAATAGATCAAACGCTGACACGGTACATTACAAGAGTAGCGGCCCCACCCGAAGCTCGGGTAGAAGACTGGGTGATGGAGGATTTTGTTAGTGACCATGAATTACCTTTGAGGTTGGGGCTAATTCATTAAATTAAATGT
Source organism: Branchipolynoe longqiensis (assembly GCA_030323885.1). Taxonomy (NCBI): domain Eukaryota; kingdom Metazoa; phylum Annelida; class Polychaeta; order Phyllodocida; family Polynoidae; genus Branchipolynoe; species Branchipolynoe longqiensis. The sequence continues at coordinate 80,779,692 of CM059191.1, forward strand.
AGGCGATGACAAGTTGATCTATGATACACCATGTGGCATACAATTGAAAGAACACCCAATTGTGTATTCAGTTTCTAGTAGCCAACGCCCAATTCTGCCAAGCGAGAAAGTGATAACTCAGGCAATGGACGTGGGGAAATTAATCTACACATTCAACCATCAATCCGCCCTTTGACGGCAGACACCACCACTAATGGCGTGGATGCCTTCGCAGAATACTCATTGATACAGGATTTATAGATTGCTTCCACCACCAACCTTCCCTCTGATGTCACTAACTAATTATCTTAGAATGGAAACAGATATCATTGCTAGGTGGTGTGATCTCGCCATATCGCATTACCTATAAGAATATGGGAAATTAAATGGGGGTACTGAAGTCAGAGATGACGCTATAAAGAGAATACATAATTATAATTCACTTCTATGCAATCCCTACGACGAATGCTTTTGATGTAATATACATAATCTCTAATCTCTTGCAACATTGAAAAGAGAGACCCATTGAACTCTAGAGACAGAGAGCAATCCAGTCCTCAGGTGAATGATGAATAAGCACTCTCCGTACGGGTTGTCAGTTAGCTCTGTTGGTAAGTACGGCATTCTGGCAATGTTGTCTGTCCTCCCAACGACGACAAAGACTAAGAAGTGGGAAGAAGTGGTGGTGGAGAAAAAAACAAGAATACTCAATCAGCATCCCTGCTGTGCGCTCCTCCATCAGAGGACAGGTGGCGAGGGGGTAGTCAGGATGCTGTGTCACTGGCGAAGTAGTTGGGCTTGACAGTACTGCTAAGTTTGTTTTGCTACAAAGAACAACTAGGAAGTTGTATTGCTTTTGTGAGTAGATTGTAGAGTGTGTCAGCAAACCGACGTGTATATCTGATTTTGTTATGTGTGTGTTGCATAAAGTATTATGTGAATCAAAACTGACAAGCATTCATTATTATATCAACTACTTCTTAGTTATTTGTTACGTCAAAGAATACCATCATTTGTGTGTGTATATGTATGTGTATGTACACATTTGATAGGAAGACTTCAGAGGCAAATCCCCGTCAACGCCAATTTCTAAATTGATTTAAAATAACAGATTTGTACCTGAAGTTAATTTTAATTCTCAATGATTCGACTTTCTTGTGAATAAATGACTATATAGCAATGGACACAACAAAGGGAATGTAAATATTAGAACTTGTGGATTTTAAAATAGTTGTTGTCGGGCATAGCCGATACTGTTTCCTGCAGGTATATAATCATTAACCAGGGTATGCCCCAGCTACTCATATATTTTCCCATATGTGTGATAGCACTTTCTGCAATAATAGGTGGGATGGTGGAATGGGATATTAACTTAGCAAATATGGGGTATTTTACTAACTAAATAGCGTACAGTTGCATGGATTGATGTATTGGAATGTCTGGTATACTTTCTTCCGGATATTCTTATATAAACATATATACACATATATATATATATATAAATATATGAGTTACATAATCCAGTGCTGTAGACATTTTGCATTATTGCATATAATGTCATTCACTACAATCTAATTTACTATAATTTGAAAATCCTTTATTTTATAACTTACATTTTGAGAGACTTAAATTGCATATATATGTATAGCCCTGTCACACTACGACGCATCGCCCAAACGTGCGCTGACATAAGTGATTTTGGGCCCCAACGTCGGTCTATGTTGATATGCATTACTCTGAAGGTACGCGTTTGTTATGTGTATGTTGGTATATGTCGATGTATGCCGATGTACATCAATATTCGTCATTATACTGCATCACTCATCAAGGCTCGTGAAAGTTTTGTGAAGCACAAAACCTTCGACGTGCGACAACATCTGGCGGTTACATCGGGCCTACGCTATGCATATGTTAGACATGCATCGATGTACGTTAGACTGTGTTAGAGGTATGTTATACCAAGGTTGAACTAGGTCCATCATAAGTCGAGCTAGCGGAAACGTAGAACATATAGCAATGTATGGATAGCATATGACCAATGTGCCTCCCACTGGGGAGAGGTAAAGGCCCAGTCACACCTTACCGGACTGAGTACCGGACGCCACCGGACTAGACTTCCGGTGTTGAACTGTTGCAAAGGCCGCCGGACGAAACGGATGCTAATCAGATGATAAACGGAAGCTAACCAGACATTAACGAAGAGTTAAACGGACGTCAAACGGACGGACCGGACACCAAACGAACACCAAAATGACACAAACCGGACACCAACCGGACACCTACCGGACACCTACCGGACTGTTCATGGATGCGCCAAAAACCGAATTCCTGCAGCACCGTTAACGGAATCTTCAGGATACAAAACGGACAGCTAACGGATGAGTCATCATCATCATGCTGTCGGTCGCGATGTGACAAAGCCTGCTTTCATTACTTGACTGCCGCTCTCCATTTAGCTCTCTGCTGTGAGAGTTGCGTCCATGAGTCGGTCTTAATGTCTGTCAGCTTCAGGTTTTTCTTGATGGCATCCTTGAACCGGAGACGAGGGCGCCCTCTCTTTCTGTAACCAGAAGACATCAACCGGACACCTACCAGACACCTACTGTTCATGGATGCGGCAAAAACCGACGGACCGAATTCCCGCAGCACCGTTAACGGACTCTTCAGGATACAAAACGGACACCTAACGGATGAGTAACGCACATGAAATGGACAAAACGAACAAAACGGACGAAACGGACTTAAAATGGACACCAACCATACACTTCAATCTGGTGGTGTCCGGTTCAAGGTTAGTGCATGTTCAAAACTTGTACCGGACACCGACACCGCTGGACACCGCTGGACACCGCCGGCTGGGTACCGGACATGTACCGGACATTGCCGTATTTCACCGGGCAGTGTCAGGTTCATGTCCGGTACCCCAGTCCGGTAAGGTGTGACTGGGCCTTTACTCATAGATTATGAATATGCTGGCAATATGCCAACAACACCTTCGATGTGCGACAACATCTGGTGGTTACATCGGCCTACGCTATGCATATGTTAGTCATGCATCGATGTACGTTAGACTTTGTTAGAGGTATGTTATACCAAGGTTGAACTAGGTCCATTATAAGTCGAGCTAGCAGAAACGTAGAACATATAGCAATGTATGGATAGCATATGTTAGTCATAGGTTTGGCCATATGTTCTATGATACGCTTTCATATGCTGTCATACACTAGCAATACATCACACATAAGTTCTGCATACATTCAGTACATTGCTCTGACATCGAAGTTGTTCCCCATGCCAAACATGTTGACACATCTCGACGTAAGAAAGTGATTTTAGCCATTGGCCACATGCTTCCACAATGCGTCGTAATGTGAGAGGGCCATCAAAGAAAAAAAGGTATCTGAACCCTAAAATGCTCGACTACATCAATCAGGTTATATTATATTGACGTGGTAGGCCTATTCATTCCACACAAAACTAAATGCTTAATGAGTGAACACCTATTTGATATGTACAGTAAAACCTCTCTAACCGACCACCTCCACAGACAGTCCACTCCCTTATATTGGTCGCTTTATTTAGGTCCCAACAAAACCATTGCAAGGATATTATAACTCCCTAAGCCGACCACCTCCCTAAATGGACCACTTAATCCGGTCCCATGGTCAGTCCATTTAGACATCTGTTACTCTATATATAATAATACTTAGGTATGCAAACCGATTTCGTATGCGACTTTAATATTAACAGACTGCGGTTTATATCACAAAGTAGTGCCACAGAAAGGAGACCTACATGTGATTACAATATAACTATGTATTTATGTGTATATACACATAGAGTAAACCGCTTTAAATCGGTAGACCCACCATGAGACCAATTTTAAATGGTCCTTTAGAGAAGTGTTCGGTTCAGGGAGTTAGTTTTACCTTTACAATTGTATTGTATGGGCGATCATTTGGGATCGAAATGAAGTGTTCGATACAGAGGAGTGGTTCCACAAGATTGCTGATTCTTTCTTATATGACATATCTGTATATATATATATATATATATATATATATGTGTGTAGTAGTCTGCACTGACCTCTCAGGCAAGTAACCACATAGACAGGTAGCCATGGGTACTGTGGTGATATCAGGGAGCCTAGGTGGTGTAATGGTTAGCACACTGGCCTGGAATGCAAAGAGGTGTGGGTTCGAGTCCCACTCTAGGTGCAATATTCCCCATTTTCATCACCCCCAAGATATGTGTGTGAAGAGTGCCGGTGTAAATCCCCGTAAACTATCTGAACATAATTGTAATTTGCAGTAAATCCACATTTTGTATGATGACATGAGTATGTACCAATGAACAAGAACGTAGGACTATAACGACACATTTGTTTTGAATGATTAATTCCGATGTTGATCGCAATTTTGGGATTGGCCTTTACGAGGTTTTCCACATGGACACTTCATATACATATATACACATACATATATACATATATACATATATACTTGTATGTATATGTACATACATACATGTATACATATATACATATATACATATATACATATATACATATATACATATATACATATCTCCATGTATACATATATACATATATACATATATACATATATACATATATACATATGAATAGTATTTATATATATATATAAATAATATTCATGTATAAAATAGTATGTATGTATATATATAAATAACATTCAGGTATAAACTGAAGATATCATCAACATTATTTATTGAGGGTCAAATCGCGATGGCTACATCTACAGGTCTGGGAATGTATTCCGTTGCCTTCCACACGTAGTCGGGTTCCCTCGTTACTAAAAGTAAGACCTGCTTCTTTTCAATTGGCTGAAAACACAGGCAATACATTTCCGATGGAGTGAAACCAGATACAACTGACGACTGAAGAAAAGCAGCTGCTTTTGGTTAAACTTTGATTGACAGCAGACGACACATTTAGTTAAAGCAGACGACACCGTCAGTGAATGGCACATGAAGGAGAAACCATGGCAACTGACATCATCCATCTTTCCGCTCGCCAGCAGTCAATAGGGGTGGGTGTGTGGGAGGGTGTGTGGGTGGATGTGGAAGCAATGGATGTGAAGGGCACCGGGTGGCGTGTGGGTGGGGGGAGGGGAGGTTGGAAGAGGACCCGGTGGCCTTCGGTGAGGTGGGAGGGGGAGGGGAGAGGGTTGGAGGTAATGGAGGGGAGAGAATGGGGGGGGGGAGAGAATGTCAGGGGAGTGGAGAGGAGGTGAGGGGAGAGGAGGGGAGAGGAAGGGTGAGGTTGTGAGTGGAGACGAGAGGAAGGGAGGGGTATGAGGGGATGGGGAGGGAGGGGAGAGGATGGGAAGGTAAAGGAGGGGATGGGAGAGGAGGACACCGGAGAGCAGGGGACGGGAGAGGAGGGGACGGGAGAGGAGGGTAGTGGAGAGAACGGGAGAGGAGGGCAGCCGAGAGGAGGGCAGGGGCGGAGAGGGATGAGCGGAGGGGATCGGGGATGAAGAAGGGACGGGATGGCAGGGAAAGGGATGACAGCGGAAGGGAGGGGAGGAGAGGGGAGGGATGGAGAGGGAATGGGGAATGGGATGGGAGGGGAGGGGACTGGAGGGGTTGCGATAGGAGGGGAGGGGAGGGGCGGAAGGCGGTGGCAGGAGAAAGTACAGAACCAGCTCTTACCAAGGGATGGCAGCCCTCCTCGGAGGAGGAGGACAACTGTCGAAGGGCTCGCTGACTGGGCGAGTGGCAAGTGAGTGCGGGCCGAGTGGCGGCATCGATTGTCAGCGCGCCACGCCATCTGGCGGCAACTTGTGCTATTTAAGGAGGCGGCCACTTCTTACTGACCACCTATTTGTCATTTGGGTTATGTGGATAAATGACGGCATGTTGCCCGGATGATGACGGCGGCACGGGGGCTCTTACTGCACGCTGGGGAACACCGCCCGCCCGGCCGTGCCGCAGCCATGTTGGCAAGGAGATCCATGGCGGCTTCACAACTAGCTGGCCAATGCACAATCGCCAAGTTTCTGTGTTTCTAGGCACACCAGGGGCCTACTACCTCTTTACAAGTATGTACTGCTATTTATATCATACATAGGTACTGTTATGAATATAATATATTATGTACTGTTATATATTTAATATTGGTTGGGTGTTTGTTGGAGTTTGACGTCGTCGCAACAGCTAAGGTCTTATCAGCATAATAAGAGGGTACTGTTATATATATATAGATACTGTTATATATGTGTGTTGTTTGTTTGTTTGTTATTGTTTTGCGTCCTAATAACACCTAAGGTAATATCAGGACGGATACAGACTTGTGCCAGTGTCACGGTATCTTCATAGTGCTGCCCCCCATGACCCAATATCCCACCCAGTCACCGAATGCTGATACTGTACCAAGCAGTCTTTTTCCTATCCTATTAATGCCTGGTGTCACTTTTATAAGTTGTTAGTTTGACTCGGCTGGGATTAAAACTCCCGGTGTTCAGCCGGCGAAACATGCGCTTTAACAGATTCGTCCGGTTATATGTTCTATATAAGTGATTATGTGAATATAAATAAAGAATAGTCCCTAAATGTTCTTGGTGCTCCTGCTGGGCACCTGTTCGTTTCCCAACACCCCTTATTCTCAGCAAGCCCCCCCCCCCCCCCCTTTAACCGAACACTCTCTGCTCCCCTGGCCTGGGAACCGTCACTAACAGCTGACAGCAGACGACACATTTAGTTAAAGCAGACGACACCGTCAGTGAATGGCACATGAAGGAGAAACCATGGCAACTGAAAATTTGTCTTTATCGGTATGGCACTTAAAATTTGTCTTTATCGGTAGAGCATATATTTTCCCTGTCAGAGAAAATAAACTCAACCCAAACCAAGTCTAGTCTTTCCTTCTCATTTCCTGTTCGATTATTTCTATATATATTTATAATCAGGAACACCCTCATCCACATATATGCATATAGTGTGTTTAAGATTTGAGCAAACTTGCTGTTTAATAGATGAAACCGTGATTGCATGAGAAACAAAACAAGAACAAAATGTGAGTAATGATGACCTTTCTCAAGAGGACCACTTGCGTGGTCAAAAAGAATTACGTCAACCAAGGGCAACCCAGGTCACACGCAAGTATTGTCAACAGCGAATTCCGACCCGAAGTGTTGCGCATGCGCACAAGAAGCTTAATCTTGAGGGACGCAATGTGACAGTTCCAATAAAATCCGCTGTGTACTGGCTCTCACGCTCACCAACCACATCCCTCCTTGCCCGCTGAGGTAACTCCATCTTAAATGGGTGCGGTGGCCGAAGCAGTAGAGTGTGGACATCGCCTGGGGGAGGTGGGGAGTTTGGTTTCCGGTGCAGTCAAACCAATCATTTATAAAGTTTATACTTCTTGCTTCCAAGCCTGGCGATCTGCATTAATATGATATAGCAATGAATGGTTAGGTCAGTGTCAGGATAATGTGACTGAATGGGATATCTGGTCATGGTGCCAGCAACCTGATTTCCCAGTGTGGCAGCACTATGACATTGCTATGAGTGTGCATTGTCGCAATTCGATACCCGTCATGATATGACATTAGATGTTGCCAGGACAATAAACTCCAACAACCAACCACACCATCTTAAAATGTATGCGGTCTTCAAATCATTGCATGAACACAGTCCTCATATTTGCCTTATTGCTTGACAACAGATAAGAAAACGCTATCTATGTGCGCATGCGCAGCACATTGAAACTTCCCTTATAAGTCGCCATGCCGCAAATTGTCGAGAAGTGTCAGCGAATCGTTAGTGGGACGTCCGTGATGAATCGTTAGCGATTTATTAGTGAAGTGCGGACATTTGAGAGCGCGTGGCAACGCCTTGAGGTGAGACCGAAAGTGTGGCTCGTAAACGCGCTGTGCCGGTCAACGGCTCCCAGGGCGACCAAATCTGCTTTGGATCGCCGGGCAGCTAACGATCATAAAGGTTACAGCTAACCCGAGATGAATGCTGGGGAATCATAGCTCACGACCACATAAAATAGGCACCCCTAAAGTTGCTTCTTGGTATCGGAGAAGTAGTAGAATCTGGGAAAGTTTTCAATAAGTTTCACTTTTCTTTATGTATGTATAATAATATATTTGTTTCGTTGTTGGAGTTTGAAATCCTGGCAAAAGATAGGGTCATATCAGTATGGGTACTGACTTGTGACAGTGCGCACTCATGGCGACGTTATAGTGCTGCCTCACTGGGAAATCAGGCCACCAGCACCATGACCTGATCCATGATCAGCCCGCCAGTACCATGACTCAGTCACATAATCCTGACACTGAGCCAACAAGTCCTTGCTCTCCCCTATTATTCCTGAGGGCCTAGCTATGAAGCGACAAGTATCAATTTTAAGTCATTAGTCTGACTCGACCAGTGTTTGGAACTCATGGGTTTGAAACCTACGATCTAACAACGCGATCTACCATTCAGCTATCCCGTCTCGTCAGTATATATAAAGACAGAGAGATATTGTAATCAGCAAAGCGTCTTTTATTGTGAGGCTGATTAAAATAATGAGTAGGGAATGTTTGCTTAAATATTCGAGATGCAGCAATTACCCCCCCCCCCCTCCTCTCCCACCATCAACACCCACCTATGAAACAAACACAAGCTAATTCTCTATTCCTACATCGACTGGATTTCAAACCCAATGTGAGTGATCGCATATTTGCCGACATCCCAGGAAGTGGGAAATATTCGATATAACCGTGGAATAAAATGGTGATCCCCATCAGCCAATGCTTTCCAATGTCCGTTCAGATGTCTGGAGATTTCCTGAAATGGAGAAACAATCATAGATAATGCCCTTTTAATGAGAGCCTCTTTCCTGATGTAGACCGAAAGGAATATAGGAAAATTACGGAATAGGAAAACGCTCCCTGGGTGGGCATTCTGGGGTTATTTTTAGTAAAGCATGAGACATTATTAAATTATATATATACTGCCTAATATATTATGAGGATATGAGTAACAGGACCACCAACATGGTGTGTTTTTCCACGACACCTTGTCGTCGATACAAATCACCAACCACGATCCATCAATGGATATGTCCAGTCTCATTATGTACTCTCTGAATGGAGTTCTAAATTACTGAATATTCAAGGATATTGAAGTCAGGTGAGCTGTCACCTGCAGACAAGTGTAGATAGGTTGATGGCATTAGGGAGCCTAGATAGAATAACTGTTAGGGTACTAGCCCTGGAATGTCCGATGTGTGGGTTTCAATCCCACCTTTGTTGCAATGTTTCCCTTATGTGTATATATAGGCATTTATATATATATGTAAGAGTTCAGGTGCAAATCCATGTAAATGCCAATCCAAAAATTGACTTAGAATTTTACAAATTTAACTGAAGGTAATGTTCATTCTCACTGATTCCATCGTGGTTGTGGACAGATTCTTATGGAGCAATGAACAAAGAAAATAAGAATGTAAAAAAATAACCTTTCTAGCATTTGACCCCAGTATTTAAGTCAATTTCTGGATTGGCGTGTACGAGGATTTGCGCCTGAACTCTTCATATATATACATCTACATGACTTTGGGGCTGGGGCCAGGATGAATGTGCACTGCATAGTGTTGAACCATCCCTATATATGTACATTAAGTGCACTACCTATAGCTATTTATAAGTGTAGTCAGAAACTCACAATCCTACCTAGTCGAGGCGTGTGAGGTGCACAGACCTATGCAAGTGAAATACCACAATAACACTTAGATTGCACGATTAGATTGATTGTTTCATTGACGTAAGACAGACTAATGTTTAGGACACAGGCCATAGCATGGTACAAGTGTGGGCTCCAATCCCACTTTATCATAAATATTTCTCTCCATTTACAAAATCACACCCAAAGAGAATATACATGTTATACGTGTTGATACTTAACTGGCGTTTTGGTAGATCGTGGAATTCGAACCCATGGGTTCGAACCCTGGTCAAGTTAAACCAATGACTTAGAAATTGATACATGTCACTTCCTACCCAGGCGCTTTGCATCATTACGATAGGGCAAGGACTGGTTGGCTCAGTGTCAGGATAATATGACTGAGTGGGATATCAGGTAATGGTGCTGGAGGCCTGGTGCGCCAGTTGGGCAGCACTATTAAGTCCCCATGAATACACACTGTCCCAAGTCGGTACCTGTCGTGATATGGTACAAGATGTTGCCAGGATATAACACTCCAATAATCAAACCTACTTAGCTGGAGGGCTTGATCTTATTGTATTGGGCTCCAAATGTAATCTAATTTTAGAACCAGATAAAAATCAATATATAATCTGAAATAGAAATTCTTAACAGGATAAGGATTTTATCGGTAAGAATCCCTCAGAACGTCTGAACATTGGAACTGCAGGATGCCTCATTGTCAAAGCCGTCTGTTTCAGTGTAAGATACCCTCTGTGGATAGCAGTCTGGAGTGGCCGGAGAGGAATGGTGTGTGTCTGACTAATTGCAGACTGACAACTCAGGAACCACTTCCCTCTCTCCGTAACAAGGCTTCCCTGAGGGGCGAGGGGCGGGTAGGGGCAGCATATTTTTCTCAGGGAGGTGGGTACTTCTGCGCTTCATCACAGTTTGAACAAAACCACAATTGTGACGCCTAAGACAATCTCATTCATTTTAGGTTACCTGAGGGCTGGCTCTGCTCTTCGATCTAATTCATGAGAAATTCTCTCTTGTTCAGAGAGCTAGGGTGGGTTTCCTCTATGCCATATTTAAACAATATTTCATCTATCGTGACGTGTTTCTAGCTCAACTACCTCGGCCTCCATTTCTACTTCTTCACTCTCCTTTTGGGCTGCCATATCTCGTTCCGCCAACATCGTCCACACCAATTCGTCTGCCAAATGGCTCACCTCGTCCTTGACGCCAACTTTCGCCATCTTTGAAGCCAGTGTTCGTCAAGAAGACCGCATAGTTATTTTATCATCCCACCTCTTCGCCTCACACAGTTATGTATATGTTTTGTCATGGATATAGCCAGATGGTAAACAAAAAAGGTCTAACCATTATCGTGTATTCTAGTAAAGTCCACGAAGCCAGCAAGCAGGAGGTTCCATCAGAGGTGAATGAGTTGAGATGGCCGGAAGTGACGACAAGATTCGGAAGTAGCGGGCCCAATTCGCTGCCCCGCAGCAAATAATACAGCCGGTAGTAAAGAAGCAGCAATAAATAAGTAATGCATATGAAGAGTTCAGGTGTACAACCCTGTAAACACCACTAAACAAAATTAATTGAAATAGCAGATTTGTACCTGAAGCTAATTTGTATTCTCACTGATTCCAATTGTATTGTGATGAAATGCTTAGCGAGCAATGAACAAAAAAAGATATGTGTGTAAAAGAATTAACCTTTGAAGCTTTGATTTTAATGTTTATCTCAATTTTTGTATTTGTGTGTATGTGGCTTTGCGTCTGAACTCCTTATACGGATAATCGAGTACGGTTATTTATATTAAAATTGCGTAGTCTGATGGTTTTGAGTTTCTGTCATTTTCTGAAATAAGTATATGAGTTGATCGCTATTATCTACATTAATTTATCTTCAGGCAACTTCTATTTTAAATGGCTCAGTTTTGAGATAATTGAAGTGTAAACAGGCACAACTAATGTAGGCAGGCATGCGAAAATGTTCACTCCATAGGTTTCTCCGGTAACAGATTATTGTAAATTGCCTCAGTATTCCCTTTGTTGTGGCAACAAAAGATTAGTAAGTGCACCAAGTTAGATATCATGTAGAATCAAATCTAAATCTTCGTTTTCGGATCAAAATGGTATGGTTTAATCAGATTATGACGTTTTAATATGCCGCTTTAATATAATAACTTATATACTATAATTACACACTTTATTAAACTATGTGGATTTCATGCCCCTGCACCAACCATTTTACACTGAAAACAGCATGCATGACTTTTTACTAAAGTAAAACTAGACAAAATGTTAGCCTTTTTGAGGGCAGCTGATTTGTACCACCTCATATATATATATAGGTTTTTAAACAAATTTCATCAGTGAATAACACAATCATTTAGAATTGTTTTTATCTTGACCAGAAACTATATGATTGTGAGTTTACAAAATTCATGAGTGTCCATTGACACAAAATTGATTGTATGCTTTTACATGTAAAAGCGATGATTTGAACAAAAACAAGCATTTCTCGCCCTGAATATGGCCTATGCTGCTGACATGGCATAAAGCAACCACCAATCAATCACTCTATAATAGCACATATACAAGTTCAATCAACATTGCACAACTGTAACAAACCAGTCATCAGCACCTTTAATCATTAATTGAGAATATATGTGCTATGGAGGGCGGATTGGTAGTGCCAGGTCAACACCGTGCCAGCACATCCGGTACGAGATAGCTAGAGTATAGCCTTGTTCACACGGGACAAATTTAAACCGACTTAGACAACGTGAATTATATGAGTCAAACTAGTGGCGCGTTCACACACACCGAGTACTTGGGGCGGTTTAAGGCGGAAATCGATATCTGCGCATGAGCAAGTCCATACTAAGCAGCACCAGTTTCAGTTAGTCGACGTCGCCACAAGAGAGTGTGTGTTCGACCTAGATATGTATGGACTATATTGTATTGTTTTGGAATGATCCAAACTTCTGTTGGCCAGTGAAAACCTAAAAATAAATCATGAAAAATATATCTGTACACCTCAAGCCGGTTCATAGTTCAAATTATATTATATAGTGTGACCTCCTTAATCCGCCTCAACTAAGTCGCTTGCGTTCACACGGGCGATATAAGTCGATTCATAAAATTTGCTTCATATAAACCACCTACTGAGGTGGTTTATAAATTCCGGCTTATATGATTCAAATCAGCCCTAAACCGACTCAAACGCATGTTCACACACCAAATGTGAGCCGAACTAGGCAAGTCGATTTATATGATTCAAATTAACTGCCCCGTGTAAACAGGGCTATATGTCTGATCTAGATGTTCTTTGAACCGTGATCGAGGATCACCAGGAATAGCATGGTATTGCACTGTAGTGTACGGCAGCCGTGCACCTTTATGGCGTTACCGCTGTGTTAGGAAACATGTATAGTGGACGTGGCAGCACATATATTGCATATGCGACTGTTTCATAAGGTGCTGAGCAATATGGCACAAATCTTTGTCCATTGTAACAATCAAATACTATCTGCTTATGGACTTGCTCAGGATAAACTGCTTTGATTTTTACATGGTGTTTCATAATCCCAATAGAATATTTATTGATTTGAAGCAAATATCCTTGTGTTTTCAGTGTAACCGTTTCTGTGCTGTTTTGTGTTAATCGTTACCATGGACACAAAAAAAAAGAGTTATCACCTTTTGAGACAGCCTCATATATTACTGCCTGAAGGTATTACAGGGACACCTACTGGGCACTTACAATCCTATGCTGAATCTCAGACATATTTCTACGGGAATATTATATTATACCCAGGCACGTGGTTGCCAAAGCAAAATCGGGCATGCACTTAGAACCTACCCATTATCTGTCTGCATTAGTACTACTAGTAGCAAACAAAATTACTGAAATCATTCTTTATTCTAAATTGTCTAAATCCCTAACCAAAATAATGTGTTTCAAAGCGGTACAGCCAAGCTGTAGTGTGGGAGTCTATCTTTTAGTAGAACCTAATTGGTTGGCACCTATGGTGAACGCTCTCCCATAAGCACATATAACGCTGTTCTTAGTAGCCTTTAATTGGCCGTTATTAGTCAGGTGCACCCCTGGTAATAGGATAGGTAAAGCTGTTCCTAATAGCCCGTGAGTGGCTGCTACTGATGCGACCCCTAACGACCTGTAATATACTGGGTAATATAGCATGCCCGTGGAAAATGCCTAGGGAATTACTGAATGTTGAGGCTTTACGTCCTAGCACAATCTCAGCTCATACAATAACAGGTATTGACTTCTGAGAGTGCTCATTCATGGCGTGGTTTATAGTGGTTCTCCACGGGGAGACCATCAGCACCATATATATATTTATAGACCATTCAGTAACATTATCCTGAGACTGATCTAACCGGTTCTTGTCACGACAAAATAATGTCCATCACTATGCAAGTGTACTGATAAGTATAAGTGCTGTGTTGGATGGCATTTGACTCAGCTGGGGCTTGAACACTGGCCAGGAATGCAAGAGATGTTTCCACACGGGAAGGGAATACTCACCTCAACAGGCTATCTAGTCAGCATATTTCCAGGAACATAGTGTAGAGTTGGTACTCGGATCTGTGGCTACGCAAGTAGGTTGTAGGTAAATATGATACAGACAAGAAGAAAGAGAAAGTAAGAGTGAAGAGAGTAAGGAAATGCAATCCTTATATCTTTATTTCTATAGTATATAGGTTCCCTGGTAGGGTATCACACCACCCGAGTCACCCAATAGGAGAACAGCATTTCCAGTCCCCATGGCAACTGGTACGCTGCCCACCACCAGTGGTTGCCTGTCCACCAGCAACCCTGATCTGGCTGCTCCTCACAGCTTGATTGTGTTGACCCCTACTGGATTGTGTTGCCCCCTTCTCAGGCAGAAGGGCCAGGTCCTGACAGTGACTGCACTCCACCTGCCAGCATTCACTCTGTCATCCACATGGAACTCAGGTATAACCCAACCAATATATACATGTATATGAGCCTGTCTCAAAAGGTGATAACTCTTCTTTCTTTTTGTCCATGTAATGATTGACACAAAATAGGACAGACACGGTTACACTGAAAACACAAGGGCATTTGCTTCAAATCAATATGTATTCTATTGGGATTATGAAACACCATAAACCAGTTTATCCTGAGCAGATGTTGATCGTTACAATGGACAAAGTTTTGTCCCAAATTACTTAGCACCTTTTGAGACAGCCTCATATACATACATAGATATACATACAATCTCATCTGGCTAGACATACAAATAACACATCACAGAATAGCACTCACCCCTGTCGTATTTCGGAATATATCACAACAGGTTCGGTTTAAGTTTATTGTCAGAAGCATTGAATAAGAGGGTCAATATTTGAAGAGAACACAATTGGCATTCCTCTATCCACTGCTCTTTTTCTTATCCTATTGACATGGCGGTGATGAAAATTGAAAATATTGTGTCTAGAGCAGGAATCGAACTCACATCCCTGGCATTCCTGACCAGTGTTCTAACCATTACACCACTTAGGTTCCCTGATGGTGTTTGCATCCTCAGACTTATTCAGTCAACTCATTCGGACATCTTGTATCTTGTTATGTATTTAATTTTGAGACGCAAAACGATCAGGATAAAATTGCGCTGGACACGCTTTCGAAGCTTACCTGAAGCTGATGTGAAATATTGCTCACATGGTAGCTACGTTCTCCAGGTTTCCAATACTCCATACATTAACCATCAATGCTGGCTAGACTCTGGACGCTTGCAGGCTTGCGCTGGTGACCCCTGACCCCAGCCTGGCTGACGCCGGCGAGGAGACCCACTTATCTGGGGGCTTGACCTCCCATATGCCATCATCCACGACTAATTACCTACATGGTGTGAGACGGCCTTAATTGAGGAGAAGATGAAGAGAAGCTCGACCTTCAGGATTCTCAGAGATCACCATTTCTTATCGGTAATATACCTTTTACACTTAAATGACCTGACACACACATCGGTAGGAGATCGGGTCCATATATAGCATATGGAGTAGGGCTGCTACCCACTTCATAAATAACACACATTCTACACATGGCATGTGCAGTGAACTGCTACCCACACACTTCTTTATTTACTTAAAGGATATGGAGTGAAGCTGCTACCCATATCAGTTATCCTATTCCTGCTACCCACAACATTCTGAAGTCAGATGATTGGGTCTTGATGGAAATGCTCCTCAAGACCTTTTCCATAATGCCTGCTGCCCATTGATCTGCTACCCATAGCATTACTTTTTCCCACAGCCATGAGAGGGGATGTGATGGTATACCTTGTTGAGGTGGAAGGGCAACACAGAAATCTAGATAGAGGTTTACGTCCAATTAAAGTTGCATTGCTCTATGGTGTTGAGCTTTTGACATTTTCTGAGATAAAATCATAGGTTGATCGTTATAATGTACCTTACTTTAGCTTGAAATAACTTATTTTAAATGGCTAATTTTTTTAGATATTTGAAGTGCAACCACACAGTAGGTGTGTGGTTGCACTTGTGTGGTTGCACACTTGCACAAGTGTGACATTCTTGGCAAGCTTGCCAAGACTGTCACACTATTGCTTTTTGCAATAACATGTTATATTCAATTGCCTCAGTATTCCTTTCTGTGTGGTGACAAATGTTTAATAAGTCCACCAGTATCGAAGTTAGATATATGAAATCAAATTTCTGTCGGTGTTCTCTGTGGCGGAGTGGTTAGAGTGTCTGACTTTTTTCTAGATCAGACTCCTAATCTGAGGGTCGGCGGTTCGATTCCCCGTGCCGCCAACTCTGCCAATTTGGATTTCCACCACTATGTATAACTTACAGCGTCATCAAAGGCCGGTTGCTCTCATACCATGTCTATGTGGTGTGGGAGGTTAAAAATCCCTTGGGTCAGTAAAAGTGTAGGCTCGGGCTTTCTAACGACCAGCAGTGGAATGAGGAAGACCAGTCATCTATGACTGAAATTTGCCCTGCTTAAACAACTAATGGACCAACAAAATAAATTTAGATAACTGCTTTGGTTTTGAAAGTATGATCTTTTTGTCAGACTATGCAGCATTTTGTCAATAGTTTGTAAGTAATAACAAGTATTTTAGAAGAAGATGTTAAGTCAGCTAAGCCATCTGGATACATTCCTCTGTCATACCAATCAGAAATTTGCAAATACAACCAGTAACTAGGAAGATAGCATAAAGGCAACACAGACAGCGTGAAACAGGCTTATGTTCTATCTATTCACCAGGCGTGGTGGGCTAACCTGTAGAGCGCAGGATTCGAAGGTGGAAGGTTGGGAGTCTGTTTCCTGGTCAAATCAAACCAATGACTTTAAAAGTGATACTCCTCGCTTCCTAACCTGGCCTATCAGCATTAATAGAAAAAAGAGGCAATTACTGGTTAGCTCAGTGTCAGGACAATGTGACTGAGTGGGATATGGGGTCATGGTGCTGGCGGCTTGATTTCCCAGTGGGGCAGCACTATAAAGTTGCCATGAATGCACACTGTTACAAGTCGATACCCATCCTGATATGACCTTAGATGTTGATAGGACGTAAAACAACAAAACACATACAAACCTATCAAATCAGTAGTTTATAGGGGACAGGACCCCTTCTACCTTAGCAGATATGCCATTATTTTCATGAATCTGAACATTCATGAAACTCGCGGTGTATGAGGCAGACTTCATTCCATCCTGGTCTCCTGTCAACTGGTGAACCTGATTGATAGCTGGGTTTGGCAGTATAGCAGAATGATTAATTCATTCGTCGCTTTTCTCGACCAAACGGTGCATTAAATTTGTCAGCCTCTCTGCTCATCTGTCTTCAAAAAACCGGCAACATGGCATCTTGATGCAGTTGGGTGACAGAGAAAGTACTTGTACAGCGATGTTA
This sequence comes from Branchipolynoe longqiensis, assembly GCA_030323885.1. Lineage (NCBI taxonomy): Eukaryota > Metazoa > Annelida > Polychaeta > Phyllodocida > Polynoidae > Branchipolynoe > Branchipolynoe longqiensis. The sequence continues at coordinate 80,797,312 of CM059191.1, forward strand.
TGTGGGCTATCCAGCTCGCTTTATGTTTGAGTATTAAATGCAGAGTGCAGTAGAGGAACATTCTCGGTAGCTAGCCGCACACTTCCCGCGTTTGATATTCTAATTCTAATTTTAATCCTTTCTTGTTTGATATCGGCTTTTGTGTGTCAGCATTGCTGGAAGGGGGTCTATGGGTGTGTGTATTCCTGAGAATTAGGAAATGTAACTCCAGTTTTAGTTGGTAATGCATTGATTAATCAACTATTATTATCAATTTTTACCTAGTTTGATTACGACATATTCACAATTTAGTTATAATTTTCGAAGCAATACACCAGTCGAAAATAGAATAGGTTATTATATTGATTTATTGCCAGACCAATATCATCTCTTACTACAGATATAGCAACACTTTGAAATGAATATTAACAAGTATGATATGTCATTAACCGAAGATGGGTGTTTTCCATGTGGATGTCTCATGATTATTCTAAATAAATTAACTGAGCCTTACATAAAATGCAGGCAGTAATGAGTCAGTGAAAGCCTAGGATTGCTTTCAGGTGATATTTGCTCAGCCACCTATCAGAAAAAGAAAGATACCTCAATGTATTACTTAATCACTGATGTGTAAATCAAATTAGCAACGCATTCAATTGTTCATGTTGGTTCGCCAACATGGGTAATTTGCGTGTGAACAAGGCGTCTCCCCGGTGGCACCACCTGCTTTTGATTCCTTACCCCCATGCCCCTACCGGGTTTCACGTGAACCCAGTCTCTCGCGAGACCTCTGACGTCACGACTGCCCATCCATCGTCAGCCCCCGAGACCCATCAAACCTCATTACGACTCCAGCAGCCAGCAGCCGGACGAGCAACACACCACCCCAACTCAGCCACCCACCCATCCCTTCAAATGGACGAACGAACTAAGATGATGCAGTTGACGACCTGAGTCGACGTTCAACTGATGGACAAACTTCCAACTTGTAACTTTACTGTTTAATGACTATTACAACCCTATATGTTATTGAATAAAATCCAATTCAATGAACTGCTTGTTTGCGTCGTCAATTACTGAATACAAAAGGAGAAGTACAACCTGTGAAGTTTTAGACCGCATTCATAACCAATGAGGAAACGTCTGACATAATTAGGTGCGCAATTACAATTCCCATAAAAACACTTTCTTTTCTTGTTTTTGTTTAAATTAAAAAAAATATCGATGATGGTATGTGTTAATGATGCAAAATGGGTGCCATCACTGTTCATGCCAAGCCATCCCGGCTTTGGGGTCGGTGATAAATTGAGGGGGCACGCTGCCACTCTCACCTCACCACGCATCATCTCTGACCATTTATAGACGCAGATAAGACTGAGTAATCCGACTTGAATCCCATACAAATGTCTGCCCCCTCCCCCTGCTCCCACAACCAGCCCTAAAAGCCCGGGCTAAGTCCTGCCTGCGCCAAAGAGTGCATCCTCAGGCTGAGTGGTGGTTGGGTGGGTGTGTGGGGGGTGGCGCCCTAACGAAAGACTGTTAGTACATATTGTGTGAGGATGTACTAACTAAATACTGTCAAGAAATATTGGGGGAGGTTGTACTAAATATATGCTATGAACAAATATTGTTGGGGTTGTACTAATTATATACTGCCAACAAATATTGTGGGGTAGCTGTCCTAACTAAATCTTGTCAAAATATGGTTGGTACTAACTAGTACTCTCAAGAAATATTGTCAGATATCGCGAACAAATAGATTGGTTGCCTTTTAGAAATGCGTACGAGATCGTGTAATCATGTATACACGCATGTGACAATCTTTACGCAATGATTGCTCCTTAAGCCCAACAATTGTAGATGCAATTATTGCACATGTATTTTCTATACACATTCTGTTTCTTCTATATGATCTCAGTGTAAGCCATACTTTTAGTTATTAATTTCAATTTACTTCATCTGATATAAAACTTAAAAGGTATTGCTATAGTTATACATGCATTGTGTTTCCCCCATGGGAAGCCATTGTACGCCATAATTTTAGTTATTAATTTCGATTTATTCTATTGATATAAATAAAGATCATGCTTAACAATGAACAATTAAGTATGTGTGACTTACTGTGTAATAAGCAAAAACACAGACAGATAAGGAAAAAGAACAAAAGTTACCTTAAATATTATATCCAAAATCTAGGATAACATTCGGCGTTGCGTTCAGTTAGTGGAAACTAGGAATAAAAAGCTATGAATACAATCTCAGGCAGGTGTTTCTCTCTTCAGAGAAAGAGAGGGCGAGAAACAGAGAAACTGGTGGGTGGGCGTTGTGTCATTGTGTTCTTGTTATTGCAATGTGGTTAGTGTGAAGAGCAGTAGTTTGGAGAATAGTGGTCGGCGATTGCTTGGTACAAAGTTTGGGGGAAGTTGTAATGAAACAGGGTCGAAATGGGGAGGGGAGATATTGGAATGGATGAGCGGCAGACGTTGAATTCTCCTGTCGGAAGGAGGCAGTCGGTGACTGGCGTCCGTTGCCTTCTCCCGACTGACTGTGTGCGTGTATGTGAGTGACACTATGTGTGGAACGCAGGCCTAGCTCCATAGAAGTTGGGAGAAAGAGAGGTGTGGGTGTGGGTGTGGGTGTGGGTGTGGATGTGGGTGTGGGTGTGGGTGTGGGTGTGGGTGTGGTTGTGGGTGTGGGTGTGGGAGTGCGTGTGGGTGGCATTGGGGAGGAGGGATTCTTCTAGATAGCCAGTTTACTAGTGCTGCACCATTTGGTCTTCGATTGGTTGATTGTTGGAGTTTTAGGTCCTGGGAACATATAAGTTCATATCAGGACGGGTACCGATTTGTGACAGCACACACTCATGGTGACTTTATAGTGCTGCCCCACTAGGAAATCAGGCCACAAGCAGTATGACCTGATATCCCACTCAGTCACATTATTCGGACCCTGAGCCAACCAGTCCTTGCCCTATCCTATTAATGCTGAGCGCCTGGCTCGGAAGCGACAAGTATTGATTTTTAAGTCATTGGTTTGACTCGACCTGAAACCGAAATCCCGACCTTCCTCACGCGAGGCCCGCTGATTTTTTCTGCTGGAAGTTTATCCCAATTGAGAAGAGGAGTCGAATACTCAATATATAGGGAGGGATCAATTTCATATTCCAGAATTGCAAACTCGCCTACAATGTACATACTGCCATGGTTCCCAAATTTTGCATCTGTAGTAGCCTGCACTGACCTCTCAGGCAAATAACCACATAGACAGATAGGCGTGCGTAGTGTGGTGATATCATTGAGCCTAGGTGGTGTTATGGTTAGCACTGGCCCGGAATGCATAGATATGTGGGTTCGAGTCCTGCTCTAGGCGCAATATTCCCCATTTGCATCACCCCTATGACACTGGTTGCCATGACCATGATCCTGTACAAGCTATGTGCTGTATGGTGGTTGAAGCTACCCTGTGTAGGTATGTGTTACTGTTAGTGCATTGCCTGTATGTATGTAATTGTAAGCATTAAAATACTGACAATTCCAGGGGGACGAGTGTGGTAGTGTGCACTGACCTTTCAGGCAAGTAACCACATAGACAGGTAGGCGTGGGTAGTGTGGTGATATCAGGGAGCCTAGGTGGTGTAATGGTTAGCACAATGGCCCGGAATTCATCTCTAGAGATGTGGGTTCGAAGTCCAATATTTCCCATTTTCATCACCCCCACGACACATAATTTGATGGCATTGCCGCCGTTTTTTTTTCTGCATATAGGATATATATCAGTGACGTATCAAACAAGCTTCCTACTCAATCAACTTCCGGAAATAGCTGTGAGCAAGAACTATTCAGTCAGGTCCTTGCTTTGCACATGACGATCAGGTTTTTTTCGACAAGTTGTTGAAGGAAATCCCACAGTGGATAGCCTAGCTATGACTGTGCCATCAGGAAATAGCTCATCGTCCCCGAGGATTGCCACCACACGAGGGACGCAATGGTTTTTAGTTAACCTATAGCTGTGTATTAATTGATTTAGTACTACTGGATTGATCGATTCATCATTGCACATGGCTGTCTGGGGCGTCGGCCAAGGTACACCAGTCAGAAATCCTAAAGGCTACATTCCTTACACGTGGTATGCGTCATGCGAATGCGAATGCGAATGCGAATGCAGCAAAAAATCAAAAAGCATCTAAGTCAATGTGGGTGATTCCATGTGTCTGAATGCGAATGCGAATGCGGCAACTGAATCGGTCCATGTAGCCATCGGTGCGGCACGCGAATGCGAATGCTGCTGCGTTTGCCATATAAAACAGTGTTAGAGAAACCTGATACTATGTGTGGGTGTGGATGTGGGTGTGGGTGTGGGTGAAAGGACCCAACCCGTTTGCATCCCGCATGCCGCAGGCCGCATTTGCATTCAAATGCCGCATACCCCATGTAAGGAATGCTAGCTTAAGCAGTATATCTGATGTATTTGGATTCATATTGACTTCATGTTATTCATTATGTGCATTAGATTGACAAAATATAATGTTCATCACCAACATCAATGCAACGACGATACATATAGAAGAGGTTTAAAATATGAAACAAGATGCCATTCACCCCTCATTCTGATTGATATATATACATATACACACATATGCATTTACATAATGTATGTATATTATATTCATCACTGATTGTTCGATGACAGGCCCACCTCATATAATACATTTACCATTTGACATTTTGATCAATACAATACCGTGAAATCTCTCTCAGCGACCACCTCCACAGACCAAGCACTCCCCTATACCAATCGCTTTATTTGGGTCCCAAACGATCACCCATGAAATAACACTGTAGCGATACAAAAGCACCTTAAGCCGACCTCCTCCGTAAAAGGACCCTTTAAAATCGGTCCCCTTGTGGGTCGATTTAGAGAGGTTTTACTGTAGTTCTACTCTTCAATGGGGAATATTGCATCACAATGAGTATTATCCAGAAAGCAGGTCTCCTGTCAGAGGGGGAACAATCAAATGAATCCAATACAGTTTGGATATAGACCGATTGGGCGCACATATCAGGGCTTTGCTGATCTCATGTATTGGGGGGAAAGAAAGTATTAATCTATGCCAGGCAGTTATTCTATTAAATCCAGTGGATTCAATATTTGTGTAATAAGACTGAGTCAAAAGCGATATGAGGTGAACAAGGTAGATCTAGTCGATCGGTGTCTTGGTGATTCATGTCCTAGAGCTGCTTGCTGACCTCGGCCTGCAATGACCGGTGCGCCTTGGGTCTGACACCCTGAGTGCGGCGTACCCACCAACCCGTGTGGCGTCCAGGGCAGCCCAGTAGTGAGTGTTCAGGAGTCACAGTGTCACGGGGTCACGGGGTGAGGAGGTCAACAACGATCTCCTGCCCGAGTTGCGCAAGGTTCAAAGCGAGGCGCGGTGGTGCGGAGTATGGTGGAAGCGGGTTGGGTGAGGAGTGGGATAAAGGAGTCGAGAGGAGGGGGGTGGGGGGCTGGTTGGGTGATTGTTGGAGTTTTACACCATGGAAACATCTAAGGTCATATCGCGACGGGTACCGACATGTGACAGTGCACACTCATGAGGATGTTATAGTGCTGTCTCACTGGGAGACCAGGTCACCAGCACTATCACCTGATATCCCACTCAGTCACATTATCCTAGCATTGAACCAACCAGTGCGTGACCTATCCTAATAATGCCGAGCACCTGTCTATGAAGTGACAAGTATCAAGTAATAAGTCATTGGTTTGACGCGAGGCCCACAGTCTACGTATTCGGACACCACGCCTGGTGGGAGGAGGGGGAGGGGCAGGAGCAACATGGGAGGGGTGAGCGAGAGTGGTTCCGGTTCGGATGTTGTGGCTCTGGCCCTTTAGGTGGCAGCACCGGATGTATGAGGCCCCTGTGAATTAGTGATGGTGATAATAAAATGGCGCCTTGCGCACCATATACTCGACATAAATGGACACCGCTGGCAAGATACACATATAATGCTAAACGTCCACATCTACCAATCACCGACCACCTCGCATCCGGGTTTTATTTTATCTATTTAAAGTGGCATAGTCCGTGAAAGTATCAAATTTTCAAGACAAATACAATTATCTGCGAGTGTACATATCCAACTTAGATACTCATGCATTGGCACATATAATTGAATAGTGAGGCAATTTAATACAATATGTTGCTGCTAAACTCTATGGTGTAAGAGTTTTTGTGATGGTTCCCCTAACTAATTTAAGCATTTTTGCACTTCAAATATTTCAAAGCTTAGCGCTTTACAATGAAAGGTACTTCAAACTAAGGTATGGTAGACGTTAGCCATCAATTTAACATATTCATCTCAGAAAAATTACAGAAACTCAAATCCATCGGACTATGGAACTTTGATTGTGCTCAACATACCACAGCTTGATATGACTGCCGTAATAAACTTGGCTGAGAGCCTTCAGGGATTGATATGCAATTTACTATCAAATGTTTCCCAAGCTTGCACCCAAATGATAGATACATCTGACCAGCAGTCAGTATACAAAGACTACAATATATGTCAGGCCGATTAAAGTTGCATAATCCGATGAAGCATCAAATTTTCAAAGCCAAAACAATTATCTAAATTTAATTCAACATATCTAATTTAGCTACTGATGCACCTATTAATCATTTGTTGCGTGATAGAAGGGAATACTACGTCAAATTAATGGAACCTGTTACTGCAGAAGCCTATGGTGTCAGAGTTTTGGCGTGCTTGCCAAAACTAATTTGACATGTTTATGCTTCAAATATCCCGAAAGTTAGCCATTTAAAATCAAAGTTACTTAAAACTAAAGTACGGTAGATTATAACAATCAAATTAATATGTTAATCTCAGAAAAATGACAGAAACTCAAAACCATCAGACTATGCATCTTTAAAAGAAACCAATGACTTCCTCATTATCCTTTATCACTTCCTTCTTCCCTGTCTTCTTCTTCTTCTTCCTCTTCTTTTCATTCTGCCTTGTCATTATTCTTCCTCCTCCTCATCTTACCACATGTTCATGATAACCATTGCATTACCCCTCCCTCTTCTTATCCTTCTCCTCTCGTCGTCTTCTCTCTTCCACTTCATTCATAATTCTCTTCACTGGCTTCATTGTGTTCTTCCCAAACAGCTGCTACCATAGGGAGAATGTCTAAATATGCAGTTGGGTTACTCAGCTCTTATATCAATATTACCATTTAGCCAGCTAAACAGGGGCCTGCGAAATACCACCAGGTGGGTGAGTGCAGGCCGGCTTGGTTAGAACAGCGAGGAGATTGAGGTGGACTTTTTTTTTTTTTTTTTTTTTTTTTAGTAAGCGCGGCATAAAGCGGCGCCACAGTTTAAGAAGCATTTACGTCGTGGTTGGGCGGCTGCGGCCCGGGGCGGCTGGGAGCCCGGATGCAGGTAATAACTCGGCATTACAAAGCCCCGCGAGCCGGTCCGACTTCGAGGACCATTAAGTCGTTGAGAGCCTAAACCGGCGCCATTCAACAGGCGGGCAATGCCGCACAGTGTTTACCTTTTACGCCCCTCTTTAAGGCTTTCCCCACCCACTCACCCTCCCGCTTTTTTTCTCTCTTCACCGGCCACAATCCTGGGCCGACTAGGGCGTTTCCACTCCCGTCCCGTCCCACCACAGATTAAGCAAAAAATACACTGCTTAAGACTAAAGAATTGACAACAAAAAAACGCTCAGCGAACACACACACACTTCAACACAAAAATACATTTGTCAGTTATAATAAGATTCTACCAATAAAACGCACCCCTAAAGGCCCATTTATAGTTTTGACGGCTTGTGACACTGTCAACTTTACGACGGTTGGTGCGGTGTAAAGGGCCTGTCACACTACCGCTTATGGCGTTAGCGTAAGCTGACGTATGCGGTTTTCGACCATATGCCGTCATAGGCATAGGATGGGCATAGGTTGGGCATAGGTTGGGCATAGGTTGTATACGCTCTTCATAGGTCGGCATAGGTCGGGCAGCAAACAAAAATTGTGCATGTTCAAAATGTTCAACTTATTCCGGCATGTGGCCCATACGATTCTCATATGCTGGATGTACGCTGGGCGTACGTCGGCGTATGTTATGCACACGTTAGGGGTAAGTTGGCATAGGTTAGCCGTATGTTGAACCGACACCCTCCGGGTGTCTCTGGTGTGCTCACAAAGTTCTGTAAATGGGCTGTCACACTACGGCATATAGCCGCAGCGTATACCAACGTATGTGATTTTCGACCGATACGCCATCGTACGCCAATGTACGTTTCGCAGCCCTGAACTGCCGACATATGGAAGTGCTGGCCTTGAAAATTCAAGATAGTTGAACTTTGGCCAATGCTTGCGCCGTGTTGTGCTGTCTAATGGGGCAGTCACAGTATGACGCATTGCGCCAATGTACACCGACCTATGTGATTTTTGGCCGCTACGTCGGGATACATCGTTATGCATTATGTGTGCGTTAGGCACTCGTTGGTATACATCAATGTAGCGGAACGTTTGTGAAGATATGTCATCGGATGTCACGGGGTCGGCAAAGTTTTGTGCATGCATAAAACTTTCAATGTACGACAACGTTTGACAGTGTGTGGTATTTATGTCTGCCGTACATTATGTATGCATTAGGCATATGTCGATATATGTTAGACATACATTAGACAAATGTTGTTCACTGCGTTGCATTACATTGACCTACGTTAAAGGCAGTGGGAACGCACAGTCCGCATACTGACAATGTATGGATAATTTACACCTAATGTATGCCTAACATACGTCTAATTTATGTTTAGCATTTCTCCAGAGTGTCTTGATGTATGTAACATATGAGTTGTAGTTCTGGTGAGCGAATAACATATATAGTGTTCACCAGCATTCTGTGAACCTACTGTGAGCGCGATGCAAGCATTTTTCGCTGGGAGCTACGTTAGCCATACGTTGGTCATATGTTGGCCATACACTATGTAAATGGTATGTATATGTCCACCTTTGCCTCCACACCGAAAAGTTTGACACTGCTCGATGCAAAACGGTGATTTTCCGCATTGGCCGCATGCTTGCGAGATGTGTCATAATGTGACAGAGCCTTTATGCTGTCAAGCGTTGCCATAAAGTCTAAATGTGAGCTTTGGCTTGCGCCATGTTGCACTGGGTAACGCCGTCTAGTGCTGTGTTGCGCCGTCAAAAGTGTAAACGGCCCTTAAGACCCACACAAATTAACAGAAATGGGTGGGGGGGAAACCTCTGGTGAACATTACGAGTGTTTCACTGAAAATCACATGTGTTGTTCTTTTTTTTTTAGCACCAACAATTTGGCCGCATGCCATATTTATTAGTATGGTCATCCCTCAGGCTCGTCCTCCTCCCATTGCACAAGAAGGATAAGCAGATTGAAATGCATCGCTTCTTCAGTAGTGTAATTGACGTCCGACCATGTGAGATATTTTTTATTATTGTTATTTGTGGGTGTGTCCTAAGCCGTGTTCACACACACAACTTTAGGCCAAACTAGATAAGGCGAACTAGATGAGGCGACCTAGTGTCCTGTCCACACACGGAGTGGTTTAAGGCGGAAATCGATATCTGCGCATGAGCAAGTCCATACTAACCAGCACCAGTTTCGGTTAGTCGACGTCGCCACGAGAGAGTGTGGGTTTGACCTAGATATGTATGGACTGAATCGTATTGGTTTGGAATGGTCAAAACTTCTGCTGGGCAGTGAAAACCTTAAAATAAATCATGAACAAAATATCTGTGCACCTCTAGCAGGTTCATAGACCAAATTATATAATATATGCTTTTGATCGACCGGAAAATAAACAAACTCAGGTCTCGACTGCGCATGCATGTGACGTCTTTAATCCGGCTCATCTAAGCCGCTACCGTTCACACTATGAACTTGGGCCGATTTAAGCTAGTTTGCTTCATCTGGACTGCCTCGCGACGCGGTTTACTTGAAGCGAATTAGTTGAGGCGAATCAGCCCTAATCCACCTTAGGGTCGTGTCCACACGGCGAATGTGAGCCGAACTAGACAACGCAAATTAGTTGAGGCGACTTAACTCCCGTGTGTGAACACGGCTTTAATGTCAATCTGGATTCCCAGCAAGAAGACTATGATTTGAGTGTTTTCGTAGCTTAGTTTGTTTTTATCTAGGTTTATTTGGCTTTGGGTTCGGCCTCCCCCCACTGTTCACTTTCCCCAATCCACGCACTCGTCTCCCCACTCCTTCCCCCTCTACCCATGTCCCCTCTAATCTGAATTTGCAGCAGGAAGACACTGTTTTGATTGGGTATGTTGTGTTCTTCAGTGTGTTTTTATCTAGGTTTGATTTGGCGTTGAGCTCACTCCCACTGTTCTCGTCCCCCCCCCCCCACTTCTCCCCAACTCCCCATCTACCCATCTCCCCTGTAATCTGAATTACAGCAGGAAGACAATGTTTTAAATGTTTTTGTAGTTAATTGTGTTTTATCAAGGCATTTTTGGCTTTGGATTTGGCCTTCCACCAAGTATTCCTTTTGCCCAATCCGTCTCCTTCCCCCTCCTTCAGAACCCTTCACCCTCCCCTACCGCCCGCCCCCCCCCCCCCAGCTGCTGGTTCAAGGGGTTCTGATTGTCCATTGGTACCTTGTCACGGTCAGGCATCGCCGGCGGCAACGCCCGTTCCGCCCCACTGCCCTCACTGCGTCATAGATTGGTTGGTTGTTGGAGTTTTACTTCCTGGCAACATCTATGGTCATATCAGTGCACACTCATGATGACTTCATGGTGTTGCCCCACTGGGAAATCACGATGCTAGCACCATGATCCAATATCACACTCAGTCACATTATCCTGATACTGATCTAACCAGCCCTATTATTGACAAGCACCAGGCTATGAAGTGACAAGTATCAATTTTATAAGTCATTGGTTTGAATTGACCGGGATCCAAACTCCCAATCTCTCAGATATGAGGCCAGTGCTCTACCGATTCGGCCACGGCGCCCGGTGCTGCCATAGAGATGTCGTCTGCTCTGAGTGAAAGTCGTCTGCTCTTAGACTTATGGCCCTGTCAGACTACGGCATATTGCGTCAGCATATGCCCAATGGCTGACATGGTCCCAATACGTTGATATTCATCAATTTTTTCGGCATGGGAAGCAAAGTTGGATGCATACACAACGTACTGAAAGTATGCAGAATGCATGTGCAACATATTGTTAGCATATGACAGCATATGAGACTGTATCATAGAAAGTATGGCAAAATGTTTGACTAACATGCATCCTGTGTTCTCGGGATATGGCCAGCATAAGCGTAGCATATGAATAACCTATCCACAGTGGGAGGCGCATTGGTCATACGTTGGCCATACATTGGCTCAAAACATGCTCACATACGCTCACACGACGTTTGTAGAATGCCAGCAAATGCTATATACAATATTCGATCATCAGAAGTATGCCTTATATGTTAAATACATCAATACATGTTGGAGAAACGCCAGATGTACGTTACACATATGTCATTCATACATTGGCATACATTGTCAATACGTTATCAATACATTTTCGATACGTGGTCTGTACGTTTCCGCCGAGTCAACATACGACCCACACACTTTAACTTAAGGTCTTACATAAGTCTAGCATTTAACAATGTATGTCTAACATGTACAAAGTGTATGCCTAACCTGAACCCAAAACGCTGTCATATGTTTAAGTTTTTTGACATGCACACCAATTTTCAGAGCCTTGGCGTGCGACACCATATGACAGTCTATGACAGTGTATACCAGCGTATGCCTAATATACCTATAATATTTCTCGACGTACACAGAGTAAGCATTTGTTGCTACATATAAGGGCATGGGGAGGCAATTTAATAGAACCTATTAAGACTAAAGTATATGGCGTCAGAGTTTTGGGATGCTTGGCCAAACTACTTTTACACATTTGCACTTCAAATATCTAAATATCTAAAAAATTAGCCACTTAAAATAAACATTACTTGAAAGGAACGTAAAGTGGATTATAACAATCAGTTTAATAATTATTTTTATATCAGGAAAATGACAGAAATTCAACTCCATCGTACTATGCAACTTTAAGCGCAAAATTAATGTATGTTATGCCTCCAACCTAACTATGCTCCCCATTTGTGTTTCACTTTCAGCAGAGGGTTTTGGCTTAGGTTCCAACGCTATATTCGCTTGTTCCCTGCAGCACATATTGTAATGGGTCATAGATGTACAAGGCGGGAACAGAACCGAAAGTGAGTTACACCAGCAAAATATTGTTGTTATAATTAGTAATCAAACATATAATTTAGCGTATGCACATTATTCACTCACTCCTTGGTGTGGAGTTGATATAGAACTGCATATTTTCAGGGGGTTTTTTGGGGTTATTTTTTTTTTGGTAAAGTATTTATTCATCTGAATATGATATTTGTCAGCGCCGGAGCACTGGTCTTCTGGCCATCTTACTATTGGAATTGACATTCTAAATAATCTAAGTTTGATCAGTGCTGTATTAGTCACAGCACCGATCGTGTAGAATTAAGGGAGTGGCTCCTGCTGTATAATGTACAGCACCAGTCACTGCGGTTCATACAAAAATGGGGAGCAGCACCGAGTAGAAGGTGTATACTCGGGGCAACTCAAACAATCATTGTGGGTTACATTTTTCTCTTATAAAACAAGCTAAGTTTATAGTTGACAAGACATTTTGTCTGTCTTATGTACTGTTCAATGTGTTTAAACAGATTGATAGTTGTGTAGGATGTTTGGTGTGTTGTTGGTTTGTTCATGATGGCTAAGGGTGGTGGCAGGGGAGGGGGGCCCAGTGGGGTGGGTGGCAGGGGGGAACATCCCACAGGAGAGGAGGTTAGGATGACAAGATCCCTTGAACCCCCATGACATTCAAGGTGTGTTCCCACCTCTGAGTCTGAATGCAGACTCACTTCTCCGCTAGGCCCCGCCACCCCCACCCCCAACACACACATTACCCACCCCCTCACATACACCTGCCACACGCGCTCTTTATCTCAGGTCGACCCATTACTAGCGCCCCCTTACAATAGGCCGGGGCGCACCTAGCGGCCGGGAGTGGTAGTAAGCAGAACCCAGCATCCTGCCGTGTAAACACAGGGGCGCGCTGAAAGGGCCGGGATTAAGACATCGTTCTGCTGCCCGCACACGGGGCGCAGTCAGCCTGAGGCCGGCTCCCCCTACCCCTCTCCTCCCCCCGCCTCCCCCGTGCCGCCTTGTCCCTCTACTCCTCCCCGCCCCGTCGCTCGGCCCCGTCCCTTCCCGCCACTTCCCGTCCCTCCTAGTCCCTCCGCGTCCCTACATGCCCCTCTCCTTCCTCGTCTCTCCCCACCGCGCCCCGTACCTCTCCCTCCCTCCCTGCCGCGACCATCCCCGACCCGTCCCTCCCCGCCCGTTCTTTCCCGCACCGCCCCTCCCCGCACGCCCCGCCCCGCCCCGCCCCGCCCCGCCCCGCCCCGCCCCGCCCCGCCCCGCCCCGCCCCGCCCCGCCCCGCCCCGCCCCGCCCCGCCCCGCCCCGCCCCGCCCCGCCTCGCCCCGCCTCGCCCCGCCCCGCCCCATTCCTTCCCGCCCCGTCCCTCTCCGCCCTATCCCTCATCTCCCCTCCTCCTTTGTCCGCCCCCGCCCCTCTCCTCCCCGCCACACCCCGCCCCTCCCCTCCCCTCTCCTCCCCGCCCCGTCCCTCTCCTCCCCTTCTCATCCCTCCTCGCCCCGACCGGTCCTGCCACGTCCCTCCCATCCCCTTCTCGTCCCTCCTCTCCACCCCCCCCCCTTCTCGTCCCTCCTACCCCCTTTCCTCCCCCCCCTCCCCTGCCCTCACCGCCCCGTGCCCCCCACCTCCCCTCCCCGGTCTCCCTCCCCCAACCCCCGGTATGCACGTGCTTTAGCAGCAGCGTGACTGATGTATGGATGTGTGGGTATTCCTTATGAGCATAACAAGCAAGGAGCTGCCTTTGCATAATTCCGTCCACAAGAGACTGGAGCATAGTAGTGTTGTTGTGCGAATGTATAATAAGGACACGGCAAAGTAGTAGTTGTGAACGTGTATATAAGGCCAAGGTACACTGTCCACGGCGCACCTGACATACCGCTGTCCCGTAAACACTGGAACACAGTAGTCGTGGGTATGCATAGGAACAAGGGAAAATGGGAGTGGCACGGTAAATGTGTAGTGTATAGGAACAAGGTAAAAGTGTAGTAGTTGTGAATATGTGAAGAATATGACCTCGTTATAACGCAATCGTTCAGGTCCATATAATACAATTTCGAAAAACATTTTTAGAGTCTTCCAATTACCTAACCACCCAACACAATGGATTTAGAAAAGACAGATCAACAACTAGGGCATTTGCCTCTCTTATGGATGAGTTATTGACCAACATGGACAAAGGTGAACTTACAATTGCAGTATACATCGACTTCAAAAAGCTTTCAATACAATTGACCATAGAATACTATTGCAGAAAATCCACAAAGCATGAATAGGAAAGAAAACCTGTACATTCGTGGCCAACTACTTAACTAATAGGAAACAATGCACAAAACTTAATGACACTGAGTCAACCATCAGGACTATTAAAACTGGAGTTCCACAGGGTTCAACCCTGGGCCCCCTTCTGTTTTTAATCTTTATAAATGATTTACCCCAAGTACCAGAGGATGCAACATTCACATTATGTGCAGACGACGCAGCACCCCCAGTACACAATAAAGATTTCCAAATAGCAACCGATCAGGTTCAGACAGTGCTGACCAGGGTTAACCTGTGGTGTAGTGAAAACAAACTATCCCTTAACACCATTAAAACTGAGTTTGTCATTTATGGCACCAAAGCAAGGATGACAAGGGCACAACCCATAACACTGCATATTGGCATAAACCAAATTAAGGAGGCAAGTGCATACAAGTACTTAAGAACAGTGATTGATTCTACCTTAAATGGGAATCAACAGCTGGCTAGACTAACTCAATCATTGGCACTAAATATGACTGCAATCAGAGTGTGCAGTAATGTACACTAGTGGTTAAATCATATTCTGTGTTTGTATATCAGTTAGATTTGGTTTTAATAATGGTTAGTCTTTTAATAGTGGCATTGCTGGTTGAAAATGTAGTTATTCATTGGTGGTAGTGGATCTGGAATGTTATTATGTCATTGAGTTATAATAGTTGTTTGTCAAATTCGGATGTGGGGGAGGGATCTATGAGCAGAGGGACAGGCAAGGAGAGAGCAGGTATGAGAGAGGGCAAAGTCAATGGGTTGTTCAGTAGGTCGCATTATATATTTGCAGTGCCAGGTTTTGGGGCTGAAAAATCCAGTGAGCTATGTATGCATTTTTAAAGACAAGGATCGAACCCGCTTTCTGGTTTTGGTTGGGAGTTTATTTCAGATGACACTTCCTTTGTAAATCAGAACTCTAATTACCTCATTTGCATTAGGGTTGGGCATCCAGAGTAGGGTCGATGCCCCCCTTCTTGTTACCCTGGTTGTGCGATCTCTATCTATTTGTCATCACTTGCACATTTATATATCAGCATCATTAGGTGTAGGTTCCTACGTACATCCAGAGTGTCCAGCCCTGCTCTGCTATGCATTTCAACAACACTTAGTATCTTGCCTTGGAATACTGTTCTGAAAGCTCTGTTTTGTGTTCTTTGTAACTTGGTCTCTTGCTGCTTCGTTAGTAATCCATGTATGATATCATTGTAGTCTATAATTGGTAATATTGTTGACTTTACATAGGTCCTTATTTTTCTGAATGTCTTCATTTTGTGTGCCAGTGTTTGGTTAAGCATTACCAGCTGTTGGGTACCACTTAGAGTCCACCTTATGGAGCACTAAGCTACCCATCTGCAGTTGTATTGGCTGGGCCTTCACCTTCCTGGCTTTGTTTTCATAGATTATGTACTCAGTTTTAGTGACATTTAATGTTAGTTTATTCTCATGGCACCATGTGTTCACTCCATCCTGCACCATTTCAGCCTCGGTTGCGGCTATGTCAAGGTCATTGTTATGTATTGTTAGTGCTGCATCATTGGCAAATAATGTGAAAGATGCTTTGTTGGAAACTAGAGGTAGGTCATTTATAAATATTAGAAACAGTAGGTGTTCCCGAGTGGAACCATGTAGAACTCCTGTTTTTAGTTCTCGGGTGGTCGAGTTGGTATCACTTAGTTTTGAGTATTGTTTTCTATTGCTGAGGTAATTTGTGAGGAAACTATGCACTCTATTGCCTAGCCCAGCTCGTTCTATTTTAGGCATGAGGATTTTGTGGTCGATCCTATCAAATGCCTTCTTGAATTCAAGGAAGACTGCGATAGTAAGATCACCGTTGTCTATGTTTGACAGAAATTCATCCAATAGAGAGGCCATTGCCCTGTTGGTGGACCTATTTTTCCGTAACCATTTTGCTGGTAGGTCAAATAGTTAGAGGACTCAACGAATGTCTTAATTTGGTCATGTATTATTTGTTCTATGAGCTTGCCAGGTGGTGGGAGGATCGATATTGGGCGTAGTTTGCTACAGGTTTGTGGGATGTTGAGTTTAGGTATGGGCATCACTGTGGCTAATTTTCAGTCATTAGGGAAGATGCCCGTGCTGATTAATAGGTTATATAAATGTTGTGATCATGCTTTTTATCAAAGAGGTACTGATGTCCTTCATACCTGATAATTTGTAGATCAATATTTTGTTAGTTCTATCAAGGAAAGCTAATTACACATGCGCTACCCACGGTATGAATTGGAACTACCTGATAATGAATACGGGATAGGATTAATGGGTGACATGTTTCAAAGGTGATTATAATCTAACTTAAGGAAAGTACCTGTTTGGCACAACATTTGCAATGTATATCTAAAATGCAAACATTTAAAAAGAAAACACGCTACAGGACTGTGTCAACAATTACATCGTCTGCAATGTAAAATTCCTGTCCTAATGGACTGGCCTTATATATGAATGTTTTTTTACAATCCTATCATTGGTAGGATTAGGTTTGAAAACCTCGCTCTTTCCAGCCAGCTCCCATAGGATATAAAAAAATATTGATATAAGGTTAGCAATGCTAGTAATGTAATCCAATTATTGCTTTAACCCGCTCACCTTAACCCTTTTGAAAATTACTCTGATTGTGAAGCACATTAAAAGGCAATCCCCCCTTTTCTGATCTCTAAAACCATTGAAATCTACACATATGTTTTTAACCTAATTGGTCCGATTGATATATACGCTGCTGCAGGCAGCTGCATTAGCAACTTAAGGCCCCATCACACCACGATGTATGGCGTGGCGTATGGGTAATGTGGCGAAATAATTTGAAAATCATAATAGGTTGAGGTACGGCAACCTTTTTGCACTGCGGGAGGTCCCAGGGACATATGAAGCATAGGCATAGCCTATGCCTGGCATACCTCGCATACTCGGCGTATTGGGACATATTTTGAAGGTTGGAGGTGACAGGACCAGCGTATGAGTAATGTACGCCAACATATACTGAAGGTGCTCCTAATGTATCCCGATGGACCACTAACATACACCTAGGGTATGAGGATTATATGAGCCACACGTCGACACACATTGAAATTGTTGAACATGCACCAACAAAATGTTGGCGCCTCGACGCATGCCGACGTAAGACGACATATAACGCCATAGGCAAAGCATACCTGATGTATGGCCAACATATACGTAATGTGTGACACCATACGCTGATGTGATGGTCGAAAATCACATACATTGGCATAGGCTAAGGCTATACGTCGTAGTGTGACATCACTTTTACAGAACGTTGTGAGTACGTTATATACGCGGAGGGTGCAGGTTCAACGTATGGCTAACCTATGCCGACCTACCCCTAAAGTGTGCATAATGTACGCCGTGTACGCCCATCGTGCATCTAGCGTATGAGAAATGTATGAGCCACACGCCAGCATAGGTTTAAAATTTTGAGCATGCGCAAACATTTTTCGGAGGCTTGACCGATGCCGACCTATGATGACCTATGAAAAGCGTATATGACATATGCCCAACCTATGCGTAACCTATGAAGGCATATGCCAACGTGTTGGTCGAAAAGTGCATAAGTCGCATACACTAATGCCATAGGTCGTAGTCTGAGAGGCCCTTTTCCAGTTAAACCAAAGACTGTGCGTGAAAAGATGCAGTGTGTCATGTTCTACGGAAGGTGAATAATTGATAGACGCCGCCAGTCCTTGCCCGTAACTCAGTCATCACTTAGGCTTCCCGGGATCCTCTCTCTCAAGCCTGCCTACAGCTCTAGGGATTCTCTCTCCTAGCAACAGCTGAGAAGAACTCACCACTTGCAGACCCAAGGCGCGGCGGCGGAATCGGCAGAGCGCGTGCTTCACGCACGAGAGAGCAGGAGTTTTGGTTGCCCATCGAGTCAATCCAATGATTTATCAAATTGATAGTTGTCACTTCGTAGACTGGCACTCAGCATTACACAGATAGGGCAACAACTGGTTGGTTCACTGTCAGGATAATGTGACTGAGTGGGATATCAGGTCATGGTGCCAGCAGCCTGATTTCCCAGTGGGGCAGCACTATACAGTCACCATGAGTGTGCATTGTCACATGTTTGTACCCATCCTGACATGACCTCTTGATGTTGCCAGGATGTAAAACTCCAACAACCAACCAACCACCGGTTGCAAATACATCCCGCAGAGGACCCATAGTGATTCTCACACTGGGATGCCACGCCACCAAGACCATTCATTGCAAAATATCCGGTTCAGTCATATTATCTCGGAAAACACCCAACACGCACTTACCCTGTATATTTCAGCAAAGAAGTGGCTGTCGAGTTGGTTTGACACGTTTTTGGAAGATTAACTCCAGACCAAACCTATAATAGGATTGATCCCAGGTCTTGATCGAGTTCACGATAAGCTTCCCAGAAAGTGGACGATCTAACCACGCGGCCATCCCACCCACACTTATCCCCCAATATCTGAGAAAGGAAGAATGTGACAGGAGAGTTGGATCTTGTTCCTGGTTCATGCAACATTTTCGGATAAGAGGGTGAATTAGACTTCGGGTTTTGCCAAATCTCATGTTCCTGGATTATTCCTATTGCATTGCTCCTTCAGGCACACGATGCAAACTGGGGATTCATCCTATCACACATTGCTACCTGTCGCTTTATCTTGATCAAAGGTGAATAAAACCCTGTGGCCAAATCGATAGAGCGCAGGCTTCCCGCGCAGAAGATCGGGAATGGGAATCCTAGCCGATTCAAACCAATGACTTTCACAATTTATACAAGAGCCTAATCCGCGTTACTAGGATAGCGGAAGGACTGGTTTGCTCAGTGTCAGGAAATTGGTCATGGTGTGTACTCACTTGTTACAGTCGCACTTATTGCGACTTTATAGTGTTGCCGCACTGGAGACCAAGCGACCAGCACCATGACCTTATACCCCACTCTTTGTTTGGTTGTTTGTTTAACGATCTCCTCAACACTGAAATAGATGACCAGTGAGTTTCAGCCAAAAGTAAACATCGGCTATTTTGGGTCAGTGATATCCCACTCCCTCACATTATCCTGACACTGAGCTAACCAGTCCTTCCCCTATCCTAATAATGTAGATCGCCTCGCTAAACAAGCAACAAGTACCAATTTTTAACTCATTGGTTGGACTCGACCAGGGTTTGATGCCATGTAGGGAAAATTCTGCAATGTGCAAACTGTTCCTGCTTCATTTATGAGAGGACCCGTGGGCTTGAAGCCCACGATTTACCACAACGGGAGACGGATGCTCAACTCATTCGGCTATCCGGTGTGGCCCCCTAAGGAGTTCTCCTTTGTGGAGATGCAATGTCGGCTTCGCTTACCTACCCGGAGACCCGCTGTTTGGAGCATGCGCCCTGGCCACCTTCGGCGTAAAGGCTTTGGGAGTCAAACTACAGCCACAGGTTGCCATTCGAGTGGCCATTCCATGATCCATTACCGACCTGGGCAACTGTCATGGCGCTGATACACTGATTATCTAAAAGCCCCAACCAGTTCGACACTGCAACGATATGAGAGCGAAAGTAAAATAATCTGAAAAAGTGACTTCCCAGATGCAATTATTAAAAGTATATGAATTGGGTCCTTATTTTATTATACCTGTGATAAAGCTGGATTACTTGGGTTTGTTTCGAGTGTTTTCAGACAGTTTTCATGCCACAACCATTATCCCTCACCATTCGCTACTACCCCAGCCACACCCAGTTTTGCTGTTGAGCTTGTCGCTAAAGACCACCTCAAGCCAGCCCCGGGCGAGAGCGAGAGAAAACGACATCCCAGGGGCCGTGAAAAGGGGTGCATTTGATCACTTTAATTGGATCAATTCTTCAAATAATGCGGCGTTTGGCCTAGGGGTGATTACCCGCCCCTATCGCTTACCCCTCCTCCTCCTCCTCCTCCCTCGCCCTTCTAGCACCCCCATTCCCCAGGCTCTGTTCTTCTCCTTATCCCCTCACCCCAAGTAATCCCACCACCCACACTCCACACACCTCTTCACATCCTTCCTCTTTCAAACCCCTGCCCTGTCAGTCTGGCCCCAGATTGACATTTAAAATAAGAGATTTCTCATATGAAATTTGAGGCTACATTTCTTGCTTAGCTGTAGAAAAACCTTGTTTTATTTAATGATGCCTCTAGAGCGCAATGATTGTTCGTATCATCGGCTATTGGAGCCAAACATATAGTCATTCTGACATATGTCTTAGGAGGAAGCCCGCTGCTCCCCGCCATTCCCCTCATCCTCCACCCAAACCCTCGCCTCATCCTCAATTTCACCCCTGTGGGAACACACACATACTGCCTCTGCCTCTGCCGCTGCCTCTCCTTCTCCCTCTGCCTCTCCCTCTCCCTCTCCCTCTGCCTCTCCATCTGCCTCTCGCTCTCCCTCTTCCTCTCCCTCTCCCGCTCCCTCTCCGTCTATCTCTCCCTCTCCCCCTCCCTCTCCCTATCCCTCTCCTTCTCCCTCTCCCTCTCACTCTCCCTCTCCCTCTCCCTCTCCCTCTCCCTCTCCCTCTCCCGCTCCTTCTCCCTCTCCCTCTCCCTCTCCCTATCCCTATCCCTCTCCCTCTCCCGCTCCCTATTCCTATCGCTCTCCGTCTATATATCCCTCTCCTTCTCCCTCTCCCTCTCCCACTCCCTCTCCCTCTCCCTCTCCATATCCCTCTTCCTCTCCCTCTCCCTCTCCCTCTCCCTCTCCTTCTTCTCCCTCTCCCTCTCCGACTCCCTCTCCCTCTCCGTCTCCCGCTATCTCTCCCTCAGCCCAACACCATATCCAACCGTTCCCTCCTCCCTCCATCCTCAGTCTCCCTCACTCTGCTGTTCCCTTCCCACCTGCACAGCCTCATCCTTCAGGCCCCTCTCCTGTACTCGCTAATTCTCTCTCGCATTCCTTCCCCAGCCTCTTTAAATCCCCCTCCTGTAATCGACCCTCTACATGGCTACCAGTCTTCTTCCCTCTTCTTCCCTTCTCTTCCCTCTTCCCTCCATGTCCTTCCCCAAACCACCGTTCCTTCGCATCCTCCCTCCTCCTCTCTTTCCATCCTGGCTCTCCTTCTTCCTCCTTATCCTTTCCCCTACCGTTTTCCCCTTCCATCTCCCTCCCCTCCCTTTCATCCACACCCTCCCTCGGTCCATTTCTTCACTCCCTCACTCTATCCTTCTCAATCGCTCTCATCCCCCTTCCCCTTCATTTTCTCCTCATTCCTCCTCCACCCCTACCCCTTCCCTCCAACCCCTCCAGACAGCCGCCTCCCTCTCAACCCCTGACGACCCTCCCCCCCACACATATATATCCTCACCCCCTCCCACTCACAGACCCATCACACACACCGTCCCTGGCCTCCGACCGATTCAGGTCGCTCGTTACCATTTACCTTGACGCGGGTCTTCATAGCAACTCCGAGCAAACCCTGCGCTTCGGTCTCTTTACATTTCGTTAATTGCCAATTTCGGGTGGCCTTCGATCGACGCGCATTCTACGCTGAGGTTGTGTGCGCATGCACGTGATGGGCTGTGATCTGGGCGAGGTAAAGCTATGGGTGTGGTGGTAGTTAGCGGGCTGGTTGGGGTGAGGGAGGGGGGAGGGGGAGAGGGATGGGGGCAGGGAGGGGAGGAGCGAGGGGTGGAGGGAAGGGGGTGAAGGGGGGAGGGGCAGGGAGGTGGCAGGGAGGGGGTAGGGCGGGAGAGAGGGGCAGGGGAGGGAGGGTGGTGGGAGGGAAGGGGGGGAGTGGCGAGGGGAGGGAGGGAGGGATGGGGAAGAGAGCGGGAGGGAGGGAGCCGAGAGGGGAGGAGGGGGAGACGGGACGGGGCAGGGGAGGGGGGATGGAGGGAATGAGGTGGCAGGGGGTGAGGAGAGGGGGATTGGGGCAGTACGTGTCGTCGTTTGGCGGGCTATTCAGGGAGGCGCGGCGGCAGACGACAATTCATTTGCCGCCCAAGTGTCGTGGGGCGGACAATTCAATGATATCGACAGGTTCTCGTTAATCAGAGCCGCTACCAAACAAGCAGATGGGATCCACCGACAAAAAAAAAAATAATAAGTCTTAAAAGTAAATAGCAGAGACAAGAACAAACAGGAACAAATAAAAGGGATGGCTTTTAGACTCCATATTTAATTTTTCACTCTGGATCCTTTGCAAAAGACCGACTGTGTGTACTGTGTTCCTGCAGTAATCCTTGTCTCCAGTGAGATTAGTCATACCAAATTTCTGCCATGTGAGAACTCCATTTTCTTTCCAACTGTTTGTCCATTGTTGTAACTGTTTTAGTCTCATTTGACTGGCCTTCGTAGGAGAGCACATCCGTCTAGGGTGACACAATTAGTCTTCTTTCAAAGGTGGTAATGCTGTAATCCCAACAAAAGTTCTGCTGGAATGTCCAAGTTGCATAACACATTCCGATGCTTACATATCTCTCTCAATGGCCCTATGACATGGGTGTGTGAGCTCTTCCAATATTTGGGAAAAGCCGATAACATTCAATTAATCACGTTGCGATCTGAAACTAGGTACATATGAATAGGGTTGGTGGAGAAGGGTACCTAAATGATTCCATATTGCTAAGACCTTTTTGGGTTGAATGCTTGAAGCATCATTTCCGGTCTGCCTGTATCCAGTTTCTAATATGGTTGCTAAGCCTCCAATAAAAAAACACCTGACAAATGGGATGACATTCTGCCGTATCTCAGTCAATATTCCTTCGACAATCATTGAGACCGTACACTGCAGGATAATGACGCCATATGGGGGATGCGTCCATGCTACATCCTCAAGAGAGATACCATATATTTGACTTAGATTAAGTTTACACGTTGTAGGAATTCTGATTACTTATCTCTTGTATTCTATTATTTGACTCCTCTCGCTCAGACACAAGTCAAAGAGTCTGCTAAATAGCCAGACTATTAAAGTGAAAGCTGATCGATTGATTGCTGAAGATGTAATGCCATATCACCAGCAAGGGCCCATATTCATAATGGAAAGTTAGTGGTAGTTATTATGTCACTTTTGTTATTTACATTCATTTACATGGAAGTTTACGTCGACGACCGAAATGGTTAGATGTGCACTAAATGACAGCAAAAGTTGTATCCGATGCGATGTTGAAGTAATGCAATTTGGGTCAAATGAGAGCCGTGTTTAACTCACAAAAGCTAGCTAGAATTACCAGAGGGGATATACTGCACTTGTTCTTAGGAACTGCAACATATGTTCGTACTTTACATTGGTAAAGAGGGTCCTCATATTATTTACATAAACTAATATTGTCACAAGGCCAAGAACACGAGATTTTCGAGTAGAATATATGTGAAGGTTACTAAGATTAAAGAGGAAAACCTAATTCCAGCTTTAATTAACACAACATCGAAACTGATAACATGAATGACCAGAAACATTTTCCCGCTGAAGATGGGATGCTGGGGATGCAGAGACATACCTGCTGTTGAAGGCAAGTTACAGAAGTGTTCCAGAAATATGACTAACACAACAAACCAACATGCAACGGTCTCTAAAGCTACATAGTCCGATACAAACATCGACATTTAAAATGAAAAGAAACTTATCTAAATTTGAATCAGGATATCTAACTTAGATACATGTGCGCTGAGTCAGCACTTATGGCTGCATAGAACGACATCTTCAGCCTTATTCAAAGATATTACTGCTGAAGCCTATGCTGTGTGAGTTTTGGCAAACATGCCCAAAATATTGGTGGATGTTTCCATTTCAAATATTTCAAAAGTTAGTCATCTAAAGTAAAAGTTTCTTCAAACTAAAGTCATGCAGACTATAGCAATCACCCTACTATATTTATCTAAAAAAGTGACGGGAACCCAAAGTTATCGGACTATGCTACTATAGTTGTTGGATATTTTCTTCTTTACAAACTTTCAGTACCAGGCTGCGTCTTTTTCAATTGGGCAGAAATGGTGGGAGAAATCCTGGGTCTACATTAGGAGACGAGAAACCCCACAGTTTCGAGAAGGTATGTGAGTGTGTGGGTGTGTTGGAGTCGGGTGTCTGGGTGTGTGGGAGCGTGGGTGTGTGGGGGGTGGGGGGTGGCGGGGACGGTTTGGGTGTATGGGTGGGCGGGAGGGATGGGGATCTGGGAACAAAATGTCGGAGGTAGGGGGCAACATGGGGCAATGACTGATGGGTGTGTTATTAACAAAAACATAACACTATTATTAAGACTTATAAAACTGTTCTTCTTTGTTTTTCCTTGAAGGTCGCAAGAAAGAATATGAAGAGCTCAGGTGTAAAAATCGACAAATTCATGTTAATTGTTTTCTGTAGAATGAAATGTGCTGTGTGGATATATTGGTTTCTGTGAAAAAAATGGATTTGATTATTGGAAAAATGGCAGCTTCACTTCAAACCTGATCGGCATGGTTCCATCTCAATTCGAATGGTGTTAGTCGTTTTTGTGTGCCTGAACATTTCATGTTATTCGCTAATTAAGACAACAACCGATGCACCAAACCGTCTTTTACTTTGCATAGCCTTCTAGCTAAACATGCATCGTGTAGACAACACAAATAAACAACAATTAAACCCCTGTCCCTCCTCGTCGGATTGAGGAAATGGAAAGAAACCGAACAAAGTTTGTTGATATCTGGCAGAGTCCGGTTTGTGTACATTGCATATCCGTTGCATATCCGTTGATATCTGTTGACAAGTTTTGAACATGCACAAAACTTGGAAGGGATGACGCTGGATTGCCGTCTATGGTTCTTGCCCGGTGTGAGTCCGTGTAGTCAGCTTACCATCTATTGGCTATCTGTTCATGTCCTTTTCATGTCTATTTCATGTCCGTTTCATGTCCGTTCGTACAGAGGCCTTTGACCCAATATCACAACATGTTGACACATTTTAATACATGTTCATACTCATCACACCCGGACTAGACATTCTGTCCATTGCTCAATCCGGCGAGGTGTAACAGGGGCTTTAGGTGAGAAATGGGCAGCATGGGCTTCAAGATTGATCAATATTAATATTTGCTCCTCCATGAAGTCAATATGATGTTTGGTTGGAATTGTTGTCCTAATACAAAAAAGGAGGGCTTATGATGTATTGGTTGTGTGCCGAGAATAGCATCGTCTCCGATCAGCTCTTCCCTCTCTCTCTCCAGAGCATGCGATGGCCGAATCGGTAGAGCGCGGTGCTCACGAGCTGGAGATTGTGAATTTGATTCCCAGTCGAGTCAAACCTAGGACTTTTAAAATAGATACTGTTCACGTCCTAGCCTGGCACCCAGCATTAATAGGATAGGGTACGGACTGGTTAGCTCATGGTCAGGATAATTTTAATGAGTGGGATATTGGGTCATGGTGTTGATGGCCTGAATTTGAAGTGGGGAAGCACTATAAATTCAAGATGAGTGTGTACTGTCATAAGTCGGTACCCATCCTGATATGACCTTGAATGTTGCCAGGACGTAACACTCCAACAACCATCCAACAAAGTAACTTTGTTTCCATGTCTTTCTCTCACGCTCTCTGTCTTCCTTATCCTTGTGTGCATTCCTCCGTCTCTGCTCTCTTTCCCGCGCTCTCCCTGTCTACCTCATTTTCCTTTCCTATCTCACCATTACCCCATGTATCCATTTTCTCACCATTTTATCTTCCCCTATCCATGGATATCCCTTTTCTCCATCTCTCAGTCCTCTCTTCCTTTGCTTCCCTTGCTTTCTCCCGTCGTTACGGCCCTTCTTTCCACTCGGTTCTCTTTCTTCGTCATTCCATGTTTCTCCTCTTTCTCATTTCTCTTCATCTCTGCTTCCGTCTCCTCATCTCCCCATCTCTCCATCTCTCGAACTTATGTCTCCTCTCTTTCTCCCTCTCTCTTTTCCCGTCTCTTACATCTAGGTTTTCCTTCTGGCTCCTCTCTCTGTTCCCTCTTTCTCATATACCTTCTCTGTATGTTAGCTCTTTATATCCAATATTGGTCCTACCGCTCTCTTTGTGACTTCTCTCGCCTTTCTCTCCTCTCCCGTCCCTCTCTGTTTCTCTCTGCATCCGTTCTCTCTATTCCTGCTACCTTTCCATTTATCTCTGCCTCCCCTCTCTCTATTCCTGCTACCTCTCAGCCACTCTCTTCACCCCTTCCTCTCTCTTGCTGTTACCTCTCCCTCTCCATCTGCCTCCCCACTCTCTATTCCTGCTACCTCTCCTTCTTTCTCCCGCTTCACGCTCTTCCTGTTCCCCCTCTCTCCCTTCCTCTCTCTTGCTGCCACGTCTCCCTCTCCCTCTGCCTCCCCTCTCTCTCTGTTCTTGCTACCTCTCCTTCTCTCTCGCGCTTCTCATTCCCTCTCTTTCTCTCCCTTCCTCTCTCTTCCTTCTACCCCTCTCCCTCACTCGCTGCCTCCCATTTTGCTCAAGCCCAGGCTCCCTCTCCCTGTAGCACAATACAGGGTGAAGCAGCTCTAATGTTCCCACCTTCCGACACCGAATGCTCTCCCTGTCTGGAGGACAGAAAGCAATAACGGCAGCCGACTTAAGAATAGCATCGGCACCGGAATAGGATGTAGAAGCGTATAAATGGCGCCGGTTAATTTTGCCATTTTGGTGAAACTGTCTAAAGCCAGAACAATTACCCCAAACCTCTCTCCCCCTATATTAGGTCTACAACCGTCAAGGAAAAATCGTGCAAAATTTGGGCATGACGAATATTGTATTTCGAGTGTGGCCATTTAGAAATTCAAGATGGCGGCCATTGTTACCATGGTGTTGGCGAGGGATACCTATGCTTATTTGAATCTGCACATGTTAAGCTATATGTATGCCATTGTTCGTGCTTTTGCACGATTCTTACGACATGTGGCCATTAATAAAAAAAAACATAACCTGAGGAGAGGGTGTTATGGACTTGTTATTTAGTGGATATACTTTGAAAATATGGATTTTCCCTGAGGCATGCGCAGCGAGCTGCATTCCCAATATTAGCTCTAGTTACAGCCAACGGCGTTCTGATTAGTAGTGGAAATCCTCTTCCGTAGAACTTGGTTTACTATTCACAATATTAGCAAGTGCAAGAATAAATTCTGGAAATGTCCCCCGTCGGCCGCCACTGGTGATCCCCGCCTAGTAGAGGCAACCACACAGCCAGCCACATCATTGATGTTCCGTCTTCATCAAAACAAGTTTGTTTTATTTAATGATGCCTCTAGAGCACATTGATTTTTATCATCAGCTATTGGACGTCAAACAGATGGTCATTCTGACATATTTCATTGGAGGAAACCTGCTGCCGCCACATAGGCTACTCTTTCCTATAAACAGCAAGGGGTCTATTAAAAGAACTTTCCCACAGACAGGACAGCACCTACAACATCCTTTGATGGACCACTCCAACCAGCAAATGGGTCCACTGAGCAGGATCGATCGCATGACCCACACCTTCACAGGTGGACACTCTACTGCCTTATGCCCCTGTCACACTACGACGCTTCTCGCCGGCGACCCGTCAACGTGTGGTCTTTTTGGGCGATATTTGGTGAAATATCGAGAAGCGCTGGTGGCGCGTTATGGGCGCGTCGGTACACGTCGGTACACTTCTTTGTCGCCGGCGAGTCGCCAGCGGAAGTCGGCGCGCGTTGCCGGTCGCCCAAGGTTTTGAACATGTCCAAAACTCTCCAACGACCGCCAGCGCGCGCAAATATATGGGTAAGGACGTTAGGCGCGCGTCGCGCTGCGTTGGACGCGCCGGCATAACGTTATGGGAACGGTACGAAGACGGCGCTGCGCGCGGGAGGGTCGTTGCTCACGCGTTGCGCAAACTGGGCCGTTTATTGTTTTACGCCCTAGCAACATTAAGGTTAATGAAGACGTCGCGCCAAACTTTTTTTTTTTTTTGTCCCAGCGCGTCGACACACGTTGGCGGCGCGCACACAACGCGCCGCGCTGACGCCGATCTTTTCCCCCAAACCGCCGAAAAGTTTGACGTTTCTCGACGCGCAAGATTTTATTTCCAACGCTGACGGATCGCCGGGAGAAGCGTCGTAGTGTGACAGGGGCATTAGCTACCTCCCGCTGCTCGTCTTCATCCCACTCGCCACGTATTTGCTGATCCAATGTAAGGACCTGCTGTCTTGCCTTGCTTAATGATCAAATCTAGTAATAACACCACAAGAATAAATATTAAAAAAATATAATTATCAAGAAGATGTGTTGAAGTAAATAAATTATCTTTTATTATTTCTGTTCTCTCCTTTGTTTTTACAACCAATTACGCATTCGTTTCATCACTATATGTACAAACATTCGGTATTTGCAGTGAGAGTATCGAACCGGACCTGCAATAGTTAGTAAGTAGGCAGAGGGGTTTGCCCACTGCGTGATCCTGATACTAGCAAGTGCTAATATGATCTCTGGAAATTGGCTCTTAAACGTGCGCTTATATGGATATTAAACACAGGGTTAGGGACATACAGAAAGCTATTTATTTCCAATATGATAATTGTGACAACCTCAGTAAATTCCGGTTTTCCTCAAATATATTTAGCGCCAAACCCCAAAGTAATCTATGAAGTAGTAGAATAATTCAATCGAATCTGTGATAATTCAAATACACTTGGGCTATTACATTAATAGAAATTGATAACAAAACCCACACATGTATTTTGCTGAGGTCAGCAATGTTACAAATCATCAAAATGAAATTGCTTCAGAAAGGTTTTATGGTTTAGAATATGGGAAATTACTGAAGTTGGCCAAATTACAAATTCAAATCAGTTCCAGATCAAATATGTATTATATGTATAAGGATCAACCAGCGGTAAATACATACTCATGAATAAAGACATAACTCGATTAATATTGCTGGTGTTACTGAACACTTGAAAAGCAGGGAGCATGGAAGAGTTACATTTAATACCTTAAACCGAATACATTCCCCAAGATGGCTCCTCTATGTTGTTAGAAAGGATGCTAAATATCTTTAGAAAATAACAGATTTTAACCAGCCCCCAAGATTGCTCCTCTATTTTTGTTATAAAGGATGCTAAATATATTTAGAAAATAACAGATTTTAACCAGCGCTCCATCATACTAGATTCAATCGGATAAATGGGAACAAAACAACCAATCATGATGTGTGGAAATCATCTCACGTTATTCATCAATAGTTCTTGAGGTACATATTTTCCAAAGCGTACATACATTTACGATACACAACCCGGTCCACAGTAGTGTAGGAAAATAGTAGAACAGTTGTTGGCATGTCTGGCCAACACTAACCACCATGGAGACACGCGTGTGATATGGAGATAGCGAAAACCTCTTGAGTGTACACGAATACAAACTTTGAAATGTTACTTTTGGAAGCATGTGACAATTCTCTGAAAGGTCTCATTCAAACCACACTGCAAAACTAAAGGTATTACTCACTGGGTCAGATCCCAAAAGCTAAATTGTAAAAGTTACAAAATGATGACAGATTGTCCTTGTTTGATTTAACGGGAATTTCAGTTAGGTTGTCTGGGAATAAATGTGCTGGTGGGAGGGTTAACTTAGATGATTCCTTATCGCAACCACTATCACATTCTTGAGCAATATCCTCACCCTCTGTCATGTGTTTATATGTATGTGTATATGGATATACTTATATATTAAGCTAAACAAAAAAATAATTGGGGATCATCCGCGCCCGTGCTTGAAAATGCCCACCCCTATATTTGTTATAACAATAACATGCGTCGGAATAGCGGCAATTTAATTTGTGTATCAATGTTTATGTCATTGGTTTGAGTCCGCCATGGTTCGAACCCAGGAGTTCGAATCCCATGACCTACCAGGACGAGAGCCGGGCGCTCAACTCATTCGGCCATCGCGTCTGGTTACATACAATGTCCAATTAAAAAAATATTTTAAAAATATCAATGAAAACCGCCAGCAAGACCCTGCATTTTATTTCAAACGGACGATCACCGATTTTATTATTTCTATTTGGCCTTATGCTTACGGCGTGGGGAATGAATGCATAAAACGCACACTTTTAACGCGGAACCGGCGATCATGAAAATTGAACAGCAGAAGTAGCTTTGTCATCATCACGGAACAGGTGTATTATCACATGCAGAACTGGGGTATAATAGTGTAGCGAAGGTCACACAGCATGGACGACATGCACTCCATCGTCCCTCAACAGCACGCCCTCACCGTACACTTGTCCGCACCACTGGGTACAGGCAGGGGCCTGCTTACCAACAATTCGTACAGCACACCTTCACTTACTCCAAAGCAGGGGCCCGCTTACCAACAATTCGTACAGCATAGCTTCACCTACCCCAAAGCAGGGGCCTGCTTACCAACAATTCGTACAGCACACCTTCACCTGCCCCAAAGCAGGGGCCCGCTTACCAACAATTCATACAGCACACCTTCACCTACCCCAAAGCAGGGGCCCGCTTACCAACATTTCATACAGCACAGCTTCACCTACACCAAAGCAGAGGCCCGCTTACCAACAATTCGTACATCATATTGTCCTTCACCGCACCCCAAAGCAGGGGCCCGCTTACCAACAATTCACACAACCGATGTACACCTCCCCCACCGAAAAGCAGGGGCTCCTTTACCAAAAATTCGGACAACACATTTTCACCCACCCCACCCCAAAGCAGGGGCCCGCGTAGGAACAATTCGGACAGCCTACTTTCACCCACCCCTCCCCTTCCCGCTCCCCCAAAACAACAACATCCATATAGCTCTAAGGACGCGAACTGATTAGAATGGAACGAGTATATGTGTTAATGTTTTTGTTTGTCAGGGGTGTTGCTAAATTATATTTTGTTAAAGACGTATGGTAGATACAGTGGCATCTCTAGATTGTTTTCTGACTGTGCGAAAGGTTTTCCTATGATATCTTGTAGTGAGCATTTGCTGATGGATCTTCTTACAGGAACCGACATGGATCAAACGTGGGTAGAGTGATGTTTGTATGTATTTACCTTGAGTTATATTTGTGTTATGTGTCTCTGTGTTATGTGTGCTTCCATGTGTCTCTTGTTTAAGCCTGATATATGTATGCGTGGTGCTGACATAGGGACTCACTTCGTTATTTATGGGTGGGTTTGTTGCGGGTCTCTGCCACCTTCAGTCCCTGGCGCCCTGGAGTAAGCTGACATGCTGATGTTGCAGGTGGTATTGCCTGCTTCCCTGCTATGTGGGTCGGCATGAGGAACCCTGAAGTACATCTGACAATGTTGTCAACAGATTTGTATGAGTTCCTGGTAATTGGATTGCATGTGTGGTGATGGAGGGAGGCCGGATGGAGGGAGGAGGGTGGTCTCTCAGTGAGGAGATAGTGGCCAACTATATCTCTCCACATCCGCTTCCCCAAATTCAGACGCAGATGAAATACGCCTGCGCAGCCAATCGGCGCATTTCCGGAATACCGCTTCTGACCGATAATGCTCAGAATAAAGTAGGCACAGTCAGATAAATATGTTGTTTTCTGGTTTAAAAAAAATTGAAGCATTGATGCGTTGAATTCCGAAGACAAACAAGAAAATTGGGGCAAGCTTCTAATTAAACTTGTATTGAAACTTTAATATATGTGCATAGTGAAGTGCGAACATGGATGTTTTTGACTAAGCATGTATGTTTGTTTGTTTGTTTGTTGTTGTTTTACGTCCTGGCAAGATCTAAGGTCATATCAGGACGGGCACCGACTTGTGACAGTGCGCACTCATGACGACTTTATAGTGCTGGCCCACTGGAAGACCAAGCCGCCAGAACCATGACCTGATATGTAGGTGAGACTCTACTAGACGCGCAGGGTGAAATGTCGACAGGTGAGTGGTTTGTGTCTGAAGTTGGGTTGTGGGAAGCGGGTCAGCACATTATATACTGATTGGTGAATAGACTGGAATCAAGGACCCCGCAGATGGTATTGGGGGGGGGGGGGGGATCTGAGATGTTCCTAGTGTTGTGGTTGTGGTTTGTGTTAATGGGAGGTGGGACAATTAGGTACCCGGACGATACTGACGGATAGGTACGACATGTGTTAGTGAACTGCAATGACAATGTGCTATGTCATAGTCATTATAGATTTAGTGTTTTAATAGGGTGGCGAATCTTAAGGAGTGCAACAACTCCTGCCATCACTTAGTGATAACGAGTCGTCTCCCTACTTTTATTTTCAGTTTCTATTTCGGATCGAACACATTTTCACTACCCAACTCGCAAATTGTATTCTCTATTCGTTTATTGTAGGGATATTTGTCAGCAAATTTGCTCCCCGAGAGAGTGCCGCTGGTAACTTGCAAAAGCCAGCAGCACTTCAACACTTTTGCAGGCAGCTTTCATGAAATGTACAACCGCACAAAGGAGAGCGGCAGTCAAGTAATGAAAGCAGTCTTTGTCGCATCGCGACCGACTGCATGATGATGATGTCAGCAAATACTCCAGAAAAATGTTGATCACGAAACGAATGCGTTATGCGTGTATGGATAGTGTCAACTAAATATATATAAATTATATATATATATATAAATTTAGATGCACTCAGTTGGTAGTAGTGGGTTTGTTTATGTCATCATCCAGACACATTTCCAAGACGATTAGATTGCTGTATGGATGTAAGGTGTGCCAAATATATATATATATATATAATATTTCTTAAATATTATATATCTATACATATTTAAATTGGGGGCAGCTGGTTAGCGTTTGAGTGACCTTCACACACTACTGTATATTGGTGGATGTTTGTCGACGAACTGTTAGTAAGACACGCCCCGAAGGGAAGCGTGGCGATGCCTTATGGCCGGTGCACACCTACCGTTTACGATTCGCGCACTAAAACTCGCGACGAGCTTAAGACTGAGAACGGGCCGATTCATTTTTCGAATCGCGAATCGTATGCGTAAGCAAGCAGTTTTAGCCCTGAAAAGTCGCGAATCGCAATCGGTAGGTGTGCGCGGGGGGCGCACACCTAGCGATTTTTGTGTGCGAAACGGGAGGTGTGCGCGCACAAACGGGGCACAAACGGTAGGTGTGCACCGGCCATTACATAACATTTTCGGTTGCCGCACATTGAGTGGCAGCTCGAAGCCACGCCTTGCCGCCTGCCGCGCCGCGCCCTACCCGATGTCGGTGCATTTACCTATCCAGTTGTCGTCTGCTCCGAGCAAGATGTGGTCGGTTGTCGATTAGAGGCACTGAACCCTGTCAATTTCCACATCGAACTCAAATGCGGAAAACAAAGAAGCAAGGAAATGTAGTCAGATGAGCACTCGCAATACGCAACAGACGACATGTTGTGCATACATGCTGTAGATTTAGCCGCTCGGCTCTTATTGGTTTGAGGGATAACCCCGCCCAGGTATGACCTTATCGGTGGAGGGAAATGGTTTTACAACTGTCCGCAAGGAGGCTTAGACCGGATGTGGGAAGCAGGAGCGACACTGGGATTCCAGCTGTCACTTAGCAACTGTCAATACAGAACATTGACGGTGAGGAATGTAGTATATCCGGGCTGAGTTCTAGGTTTTCTTTGTGGGGGGTGGGACACGTTGGATTGTGTTTAAATTGATTGAATGCTTCACTAAACTGACCACCGCACTTCACGATACACTTAATGTATGTATTATATATGTACACCGTATAAATATAGACAGCTGGGTGACGAGTCCCTGACAAATTCTCCATCTCACTCAGCACCACTCAAACAAACGAGCAAGCAACATCGGCTTCATATTGACACGACCATGTGACCTAGAGAGGGGGAAACGCTGCTCCGAGTGCCAGGGATTCAGCACTATACATCTATATCCCAGCTATAAAGTGCCACCTCCAACCCCTCTACCCTTTTGGAAACAAACCAATATAGATGACCCATCTAGAGCCTAATCGATTAATCAACTCGGGTCACCCGAGCCACATTCTGGCGCATGCGCACATCCTACAGACTCGGGTTGAATAATCTAATGCGCTTCTCCACACTCGGGGTGGAAAAAATGGTGGCTCAATCCAAAACTTGTTTTGTTTGTTTAAAAACCGATATAACTAACGCAAAATATGATTTAAAGTATTTTTTGATCAGATAGTTTAGTTATATTTCCATTTCATTAATCTGTGTTATTATTAGTATTACCCAAAGAAAACATGTATGACTGGTACTGGTAACTGTTATCCTGCAGGATGGTACCAGAACAAATGTGACGTCATCATTCCTAGCCAACTCTAGCCAAGAGGTGGATTACTGGGGTCGGGTCGTTTTGCACACGGCACGTGTTTTTGTCAACTCCACTCGCGGTGTCGATTTGAAATTCTAGCAACTTGGGTGTCCTGAATCGCCCAGGTCGTGTTAATCGATTATGTCCTTATGAAAGCGCTAATTAACCTGAAAGCGAAACATCATCTGGGCCTGTTTTCTTAATCGCCTGAGAGCTACTTGGTTGGTTTTCCATGAAAATGTTCAAAATTATTTGAATTTAGTTTGTTATTGATGTGCCAATGAGCGCCGTTTTTTTCCTTGCTGAGTCGCAAACATTTCTAGTACGGTATCATCACCAGTGTATAAAAATGATGATGTAACAGTGTAATTAATGACAGACGCTGTTTCGCAGCTTATGCATGCAAATCAGTGTTTTGACATATATAATTATGTCTAGGCTTGGATCATTTTATGTAGCATTATGTAAACCAAATCAAAACATGATACCAAATAACAAAATCTAACTCTTTACCAAACCAAATTGCGACAACCAACGATACAAAACCGACATATAATGACCATATGCTTTGCACAGGGGGTGGTGACATTGTATTAAATCAGACATATATGTACATACAAACTAACCCAACCAAATTACTCAGCATCAATACAAATCTAATCACTCACCATCCAGATACACACAGGCGCATGCGCGCGGGGACCATTTTTAATAATAGTCTCAACACGCGTTTTGTCACTTTTGAATAATATAGCTTCATATATATATATATGTATATAACAATAATATGATGTCTTGCTTTCTGATAATTATATTGAACATTGAAGTCCCGCCTCC
Organism: Branchipolynoe longqiensis; assembly: GCA_030323885.1. NCBI lineage: Eukaryota > Metazoa > Annelida > Polychaeta > Phyllodocida > Polynoidae > Branchipolynoe > Branchipolynoe longqiensis. The sequence continues at coordinate 80,832,911 of CM059191.1, forward strand.
GGGCCCATCACACAACAGAATCGCGGAGGCCCGGCACCACGTGAGGCAATAGCATCCTCTTATTGGAGGCGATACTGTTCGCTATATGCCCACCGCCTGGGGAATGCGACGCGCCGTCAGTTTGTCGTTGCAGGTCCGCTTCCGCCGACGCCGACGTCGACGTCAACACAGAGTCTGTCCGGCCAGGCCCGAAGGTGGTGGTCAGGGAGCGGGAGTCGGGGGAGGCGGCGCCGGCGGCAGCAGCAGCAGCAGCGGCGGCGGTGGACACGGACACCGACAGCGGGCACAGGCCGCTACCGCGGAGCTGGTTAATTTGCGACGGCTTCACCTCCACGGGCTGGAAGCTGGTGAGCGGCGACCCCGTCGACGACACGAACGGCGTGCCCCGCTGCGGCGGCGGTGGCGGCTGGTAGAGCGGCTGGGGAAGCCCGGTGGGTGCGGCAGCCGGGGTGGTGCCGGTACCCCCGCCCCCGCCGCTGTTGGGGCTGCGGCGGCCTCCGCAGTCCCGTGGCGCCTCGCGGTAAGGCCCGCGGGACATAGTCTGCGAGTGCGGCACCGCTTTGTACCCCTTGGCCTGGTAAGTTCGGGGAATATTCAGGTAATTTTGGCCGGCGACCGCGCCCCCTGCAGGGTGGTACTGGTGGTGCTGCGGCTGGTGCAGCGGGTGGTGCTGCTGTTGCTGCTGCTGGTGGTGATGGTGGTGGTACTGCGGCGGCACCGGGTGGTGTGGGTAGGGCGGGTGGTTGGAGAGCGGGTGAGGCACCGCCACCCCTCCGCCACCGCCCCCCTCTGGATGGCAGCCCCACTTCACTTTCTGCGCGCCCGTTGAGTCGAGCTCAATGGTGGCGTAGCTGGGCGGTCGGTCGTCGTGTTTCTGGTCGTTGGTTCCGTGATCCGTGCTGGACAGGCCACCTTGCGAAAGAAGAATACAAGCGTTAAATTCAAAAGCGACACATCAAAAGGGAGTTGAGGTGATTAGATCGGGAGGGGCGGAATAAGGCGGTAGTATTCGGGGTGTTCATGCTTAATACTGCGGACCCAGGTGCACTGACCACCCCTCCCACCCTCCCACCCTCCCACCCACCCACTCACCCTCCCACCCACTCACCCTCCACCCATTCAACATTCACCCTTCCACCAAACATGAGTGGGATGCAAACATTAATAAACTTAAAGAAATTGAACCATCTGTGGGAAAGCCACCACAGACTCATGCGGGAGGTCAGCGCGACCAAGTGGTCTTTAGCCGCTGCCATATTGGCCACTCGTGGCTTAGACATGCTTTTCTGCTCAAGGGGGAAACTCCCCCTGAATCTATTGGGTGTCAGTCCGCGCTGACACTCAACCACATTTGACTAAGTTGCGTTAATTTCTTGGCCCTGCGCCAACAGTTCTACACTGCAGACAGTATGCATGACCTTTTTACTAAGGTAAAACAGGAAAACATGTTAGCCTTTTTGAGGGCAGCAGGACTGTACCACCTCATATAGTTTACTAAATAGATTCTATCAATTATTAATCAAACTTCTCTTTTTCTATGGGAATTTGTTTCCCTTGACCACAACCATATGATTGTGAGTTTCTAATTTAATGAGCATATATTGGCACATAAATGATTGTCTGCTTTTACATGTAAAAGCCATGGTTTGAACAAAAAATAAACATTTCTCGCCGTGAATATGGCCTATGCTGCCGACATGGTGTAAAGCAACCACCAATCAATCAATCAACCACACTCCCACCCACCCACTCACCCTCCCACACCTCCCACCTTCCCACCCTTCCCCCCTCCCACCCTCATTTCCTCAGCGGTCACTATAGAAACAGGCATCAGCACAATGACAACAAACACATCTTCCAATTTCCCCAGGAGAGGGCGCCACACACACCAGATCTAAATACTGCCGCACAAAGCTGGGGAAAGATGTACAATCCAAATGACACAATACATTTCTATGGTTACCATGTGCATTTCATTTGAACCATACTTTCTGAGCCGACATGGCTAACATACCTGGAGCTAATTTACTTTCTGCATACTCACACATATTAGTAATTCCTTGCATAACTAAATAGGAGATAAGAGAGAAGTATATGGATCGAGTCTAAGAGTCTAGCTGGCCGTTAAGACCTACCATTACATTTGTTTGGGCTAACTTTGTGGTGAAATGGGCAGATAGTAGCGGGGTGAGGGCCACCTCGAGGGAAAGAGGGGAATTAGGGGAACTACTTGGTATGCAGGTATTGCAGGTATAGCAATACCTCAGGGAGTTTGACGCCCCTGCCTTACAGCGTTGTAAACCACTGCCTTGTGGTACAGGTTCTTGACAGAACCGAAGGCTAAGGGAGCAAACCCTAAACAGAAAACCATGTCACTGTGGCAGCATTAAGGGCGGTTGATGTATGGAACTCCCAACACCTCCCAACAGGCCACTGCAGGGACAAATAGTTTGGCACCTGTCTTGACATGTTCTTGCCGGTGTGAAACCTCTATTTGCTCCCGGAGAGAGTGCCGCTGGTAACTTGCAAAAGCCAGCAGCACTTCAACACTTTTGCAGGCAGCTTTCATGAAATGTGACATTAAGACCGACTCATGTATGCAACTCTCACAGCAGAGAGCTAAATGGAGAGCGGCAGTCAAGTAATGAAAGCAGTCTTTGTCGCATCGCGACCGACAGCATGATGATGATGATGATGACTTGGAAGCAAACTTCCCACTCTCCAGGCCACACCCCAGCCTGCAGTAACCCAGACTACAAAGGAGCAAATCAAGGGCAGTTACAGGAGCAGTAGTAGAAGACAATTGCAATTACCAATAACCAGCATCATTGCATACATGAATAACATTTGTATAAATGCTTTATACTTCACACAAATCCCGATCACGACATCACACGCTATTTTACGGATCACTTATAAATTGTTAGTGTACTCGATATTTGTCCTTATATGGGCATGGCGTAGGCTGTGACGTCATAACAGCTTGTTTGTTTGTTGTTGTTTTACGTCCTTGCAACATCTAAGGTACCGACTTGTGAGAGCGTGCAATCATGACAATTATTATAGTGCTGCCCCACAGGGAGACCAGGGAGACCAGGCCACCAGCACCATGACGTGACATCCCACACAGTTACATTATCCTGACACTTAGCCAAACCAGTCCTTGCGCTATCCTATTAATGCCAGGCGCCTTCGTTTGTCTCGACCGGGGTTCGAACCCACGACACCATGGTCTACCAACACCGGAGACGGCATCCGATCTGGTCGACGTCATAACATGCTACGTTTAGGCATCCTGCTCATATGGGAGCTAGTTTCCGGAATGTGTTTGAAATGAGCATGCACATTTCCTCCCGGTAATTTCTTGTTAATAGTCAGGAAATAGAACGCCGGTTTAATGACACTCGGCCGGAAAAGGGAGGAGAGAATACGGGAACAATCCGACGTGGAATGTCGGTCCAAACCTGTACTCACATATAACAATTACTGCTGGTACAGTATTAACCACCTTGATTAGAGGATATTGATAAATAGTCCACTGGTAAAGGTAGAATGTTATGTTGCTTCCTATCCCAGTGCTCGGCATTATTAGGACAGGGCAAGGACTGGTTGGCTCAGTGTCAGGATAATATGACTGAGTGGGATATCAGGTCATGGTGCAGACAGCCTGGGTTCCCAGTGGGACAGCACTATAAAATTGCCATGAGTGCGCACTGTCACAAGTCGGTACCCGTCCTGATAACAAAGAATGTTAATATCCGAGTGGGGTCCCGGTCATATGCTACGGCAACCTTGCACACTTGACTTAAAGCTGAGAGAAAAAAGATATGTTTACGGCCGCAAATGAATCTTGCCATGTAACCTATAAAATCAAGTTTTTTTCAAAATAAATATTATAATCGGAGTAGGAGAGCTGTATGAATGCCTGTGGAACGTGCAAGAACAAATAGCTTGAGCTGTATGGCTAGCACTTGTGTGTGCATGCAAGTAGGGATAGTGGGTGCTGTGTATGGGATTGTCAACAGGTCGTACACAGCAGTGAGACACCTGCTGCCACTGATTTTTGTTGCGACAACTCAGGGTATAGCTACCGTGGGGGCAGCAAAAGGGAAGCAGTCCGTCCCCATCACCAAAACAAGGAGCAATATGTAACCTCCGTTAAATGGCAAGTCATGGCATTCAGAGCTTCTAGTTTAGAAGATACCATAGGGGCGGCACCCCCCCGCCCATCCGCCAAACCATCCTAAGTTCTCGCGCATTCGACACTTGTCCATTCCAAGAATTCAAATGCGAGCCCACAAACAAAGATTCCTCCATCCAGCTCTGGACCTAACCAATATACGTTATGACCCGATCTAGTTTGGCCTGTCCTGCTTCAGTGTTAATATTTGTTGTTGTTATATTACGTACTAGCAACATCTGATGTCATATCAAGACGGGTGCCGACTTGTGACAGTGGGCACTCATGGCGACTTTATAGTGTTGCCCCGCTAGAAGACCAGGCCACCAGCACCATGACCTGATATCCCACTTGGTGGAAGTAGGCAAGTTGGGCGAGAGAGTAGGTAGAGAGAGGGGTGAGGAAGTGGGCAGGTTGGGTGAGAGAGTGTGTGGGTGGGTGTGAGGGTGGGAGTGAGGGGGGTAGGTATCCTGACACTGAGCCAGCCAGTCCTTGCCATATCCTAATAATGCCAGGCTAGGAAGCAACAAGTATAAATTTTAAGTCATTGGTTTGACTCGACCCGGGTTCGAAGCCACGATGCCACGATCTACCAGCACGGGAGATGGACGCTCTAACTCATTCGGCCATTCCGTCTGGTCAGTGTTAATACCTTTCAAACAGAGATGCACAACCCAAATAGTATGCAATTGCTCAATGACTCGGATAACCTGCCCCCCCCCCCCTCCCATGCGCACACACTTTTCCCACAAATACATACACAGATATACACATACAACCTGGCCTGTTACCACTCTCTTGTACCTCCACGCTTCCCTCGACCGTGGGGTCGTGCGTCGAATCCTGGTCGAGTCAAACCAATGACTTAAAAATGTATACTTGTCGCTTCCTAGCCTGGTGCTCAGCACTATTAGGATAGGGCAGGGACTGGTTGGGTAATGTGACTGAGTGGGATATCGGGTTATAGTTCTGGTGGCCTGGTTTGCCAGTGTGACAGCACTATATAGTTGCCATGAGTGCACACTGTCACAAGTTGATACCTGTCCTGATATGACCTTAGATGTTGCTAGGACGTAAAACAACAAACAAAGAACGCTTCCCTCCCTTACAACTCTCCCCCCCCCCCTCCCCAACACACATATATACGCCCCCCACCTGACCAGACGGGATGGCCGAATGAGTTGAGCATCCGGCTCCCATTTTGGTAGATAGTGGGATTCGATCCCATAGGTTCTAACCCTTGTCGAGTCAAAGCAATGACTTAACAATTTAAACTTCTCGCTTCGTAGCCACGCTCTTGGCATTATTACAATAGGGCAAGGACTGGTTGGCTCAGTGTCAGGATTATATGAGTGAGTGGGATAATGGGTTATGATGCTGGCAGTCTGGTTTCCCATTGGGGCATGACCGGGCGTGGTGGCCAAATCAGTAGAGCACAGCCCTCGCGTGCGAAGATCGGGAGTTTGCGAGTTAAGTTCCCGGTCGAGTCAAACCAATGACTTAAAACTTGATACTTGTCGCTTCCTGGCCTGGTGCTTGGCATTACTAGGATAGGGCAAGGACTGTTTAGCTCAGTGTCAGGATGATGAGACACAGTGGGGCATCAGGTCATGATGCTGGCGGTCTGATTTCCCAGTGGGGCAGTACTATAAAATCGCAATGAGCGCATACTGTCAAAAGTCAGTACCCGCCCTGATATGACCTTAGATGTTGCTAGGAGGTAAAAACACCAAGAAACAAAAACAAACCATCGGGGCAGCACTAGTAAATCGTCATAATTGTGCACTGTAAAGTGGCATAAGTCGATACCCATCCTGAGTTGACCTTAGAAGTTTCCAGGACGCAAATCTCCAAAAAGTAACCAATGATACTTCCTTCCCTTACAACCCCGACCCCCACACCCACATACATTACACCCCACCCACACACACCCACACACCCACACATTCACACACACACAAACACTCAGACACACTCATACATACATGCATTACACACCACCCACACACACACACGCCCACACACACCCCATACATCCACACACACACGCATCAACACCGACACCCACACCCACCCACACCAACATACACCCACACACACCCACAGCCACACGCTCACACACCCACACACAACCGCCCACAGTCACACACATACACACCACCCACCCACAACCACACGCACACATACACACAACCACACGCACACACACATACACCCGCCCACACCCACACACACCCCTGCACCCACACACACACAACCACACCAACCCACCCACACCCACACACCCACACAAACATGCATACACACGCGCACACATCCACACACACCCACACACCCACATACACACCCACATACACACACATACACGTGCACGCCCATTAACTCCTACAACGTCGATGCCCGCCGGTGCCTAAGTTGCCGTAAAAATGGCCAGTCAATGTTTTGTCGTCTGGCCTGGTTAGCTAGATTTACCGGGGGCCTATCGCTGATGTGGCCGCCTGCCCGTTTCTCACCTTCACAGATTTGTCACCGCCAGCTATTTGTGGCCTCGCTTCACCAACTCGCCCCCGAGCAAATCCACCAACAACAACAAAAAACACGCACACAAACTAGAAAATGAACTAAATCACCCCTAACTTCCTCACACTTCCACTTCCTACCGACACTGATGTCATTTCCACATGTCCATCTCCCCGTACCAGATTATGTGCCTTATGTAGATGCTACAATTAAAGTTGGATAGTCCCACTCTTCTGAGCTTTGGTCATTTTACTGAGATCAATATATTAACTTGATTGGTAAAATCTACCCTATTTCAAGTTGAAGGAAATTTAGTTTAAGTGGATAAGTTTTGAGATATTTGAAATTCTAACATGTAAAATTAATTTTGGCAAGCAGGTTGGAATTCTGACACCACAGACTTCAGCAGTAACAAGGTCTATTACATTATATCCGCATTCCGTTCGATCTGGCACCAAACATGACCAAACACGTACTCGTCATCATCATCAGGCTGTCGGTCGCGATGCGACAAATACTGCTTTCATTACTTGACTGCCGCTCTCCATTTAGCTCTCGGCTGTGAGAGTTGTGTCCATGAGTCGGTCTTAATGTCTCTCAGCTTCAGGTTTCCTTTCATGAAAGCTGCCTGCAAAAGTGTTGGCGCTGCTGGCTTTTGCAAGTTACCAGCGGCACTCTCTCAGGGAGCAAATAGAGGTTTCACACCAGCAAGAACATGTCAAGACAGGCGCAAAACTATTTGTCCCTGCAGTGACTGGTCGGGAGATGTTAAGAGTTCCATATATTAACCACCCTTAATGCTGCCACAGTGACATGGTTTTCTGTTTAGGGTTTGCTCCCTTAGCCTTCGGTTCTGTCAAGAACCTGTACCACAAGGCAGTGGTTTACAACTCTGCAAGGCAGGGGTGTCAAACTCCCTGAGGTACTGCTATACCTGCAATACCTGCATACCTCCAAACATGGACTAAGCGTATTAATATCTAAATCATATATGTAGAGACAAATCTCTATACAGTTACACCTCTCTAAATCGATCGAACATGGGACCGACTTTAACTGGTCCAATTAGGCATGTGCTCAGTTTAGGGTATTTTTAAATTGTGTCACAATACTATTGTATGGGCGATCGTTTGGGAGACCAATAAAGTGATCGATACAGGGAAGTGGTCGATCTATGGAGGTGGGTGGCTAGCAAAGTTTTACTATAATTATTTTGAATTGTAAAATGTGATGCTTCATCGGACTATGCAGCTTAAATTTAAATGCTTGGTAGTTGTTGGGTTTCCGGGGTATTTTTGGAGGGTAGCTTATTGTTGGTGTTTGTGGTGGTTTTTGGCTGGTGACCGGGCGCCGTTGCCGCTCGGCCGGCCCCAGCTGTTGATGAGCGGGTGCGAGGCAGCGGGCGCTGATTGCTGCGGGCCCGGCACACGATGTCATTGACCTGTGATTGAAGCGTTTTACCTTGGCGGTGCCGTGCAGTCGCGGCTCCTCATGTACCGGCGGGCCCCTGGGTCCCGTCCCCAGTTCCCAGTGTCCAGGGCCCCCGTTCCGGTCCCCAGTCCCAAGTTCTGGGCCGCAATCCCGGGCGCCAGTCCCGGGCCCACGTCCCGGTCCCCAGTCCCAAATTCCGGGCCCCAATCCCGGGCCCCGGTCCCGGTTCCCAGTCCCAGTCCCCACTTCCGGGCCCCGGTTCCGAGCCCCAGTTCCGGGCCGCAGTTCCGGGCCCCAGTCCGGGCTCCCGAGCCCTAGTCCCGGTCAGAAACTGCGTCAGCAGCCATAGCGTTGAAGGTTGGCTGGTTGTTGGAGTTTTACATCCAAGCAACATCTAATATCATATCAGGAAGGGTACAAATTCGCGAGACAGCGCCTTCAATACGGCTTTTTAATGCTGCCCTCGCTGGGAAATCAGGCCGCTAGGAAGTGACAAATTTGTCAGTCATTGGTTTCACTTGATCAGGGTCCGAATTGCATGATCTACCAAAACGGGAGAGGGACGCTCAACTCATTTGATCATCCCATCTGGTCAGGGCTTTGGTAATGAGTATGCAGACACATGAAAGGGTACACGCAAACAATCATCCAAGCAGCTCCAGATTCCTACACCTGACTGCTTTGAGATCAATGCGATGATAGTGACTTCAACCTGCCTCCATCCATTCTGTCTGATTGGCATCCCAATAGAGGCAGTTCCTAGTAGCCGAGTCACGTCTATTCACCCACTGGTAAGTGGTGTAGCATAAAGTTTGTTTTATTGAATGCCGCCTCTTGAGCACATTGATTTTCATCATCGGCTATTAGGCATCAACTATACAGTCCTCCTGACATATTTCTCTGGAAAAAAACCTGCTGCTGCCATATGGGTTACACTTTCCGATAAGCAGCAAGGGGTCTTTTATATGCACTTTCCCACAGACAGGAGAGGACAGTGCCTTTGATGAACCATTTTTGGACCACTGCTTTGAATGGAAAATAGCGCAAACTGCAAATGTGTCCACTAGGGAGGATCGATAGGATGACCCACACGCTCACAGGTGGACACTCTACCGCCGCAGCTACGTCCCGTTCCCCGGCATGCTGTAGCAATCACATCCATGCAATCCCTACCCTATCCACGCCACACAAGTCAGATGGTCACAGCCTCACTTTCAATCAAGTAACCCTAGGTTGAGTCATCCGAGTTGGATACAATTTTAATGATTTAATTTTGTTGGTATAACTATCTGAATAACCAGGGTACATTTCAATCATTGACAATTGGTTTCCCTCATTCCACTGTTCTTTCCCCTATCCTAATAATGCCGAGCGCCACGCAAGGTAACGACGAGTACCAAGTATTCTGTCCTTGGTTTGACTCCACCAGGGTTCAAACCTGCGGGTTCGAATCCCACAACCTACGAACAATTCATTCGGTCATACATCTGATACATTTGAACCCCAATAGTATTCATTTAGATTCTTTTATTTCGGCATTCCTTATATGTTTCTATAAACAATCACTACCTCAGAGGGAGCACACTAATACTAATAGTGGCTTGCCCGGTACTTGCTGGCCACACTGCCCAGGAACAGGCTGCTTTAACCCACCACTCCCTACAACCCCTGTGAGACCCATATCGCATTACTACAGTCGTCTATTACATTAAGCCAGAACACCAACTGCCTGCTTCAGCAATAACCGAATGCCGTGGCCAATATCGGTAAGAGTGTTGACTTTCCACATAAAAAGTCAGCGATTTGAATCCCCGCCGAATCAAAGCAAGGACTTAGAGAATTGATACTTATCGCTACCTAACATGGTGCTCGACATTAATGGGATAAGCAATGAGTAGTTTCCTCAGTATTAGGATAATGTGATGGTCTCAGAGTGAAGCAGCACTATAAAATGGCCAGAAGTGTGCACTCTTACAAGTCAGTACCCATACTCCTAAGTCCTTAGATATTGTTAGGATGTTAAACACAAAACAAACAAACACATATAGGCTAGTTATGCTTATGCACTGGGAACAGCTCCGCAGAAAATATTCAAATCAATACTTTTCAAATGTGTTTTTTTTTCCTGACAAAAGCGATCGATTCTGGCTGCACAGAATTGTATGTAGAAATCTCCGGAGAATACTGCAGCGAAGAGGAGAAATTCTGCACACGGAGTTGTATTATGTTGTATATCTTTTTTCTTGAAGATTTATACTGCCTATTATGGATAAGTTTGAATAGACTTGTTTTCACCATTAGACAGTTTGTCGATAGAAAGCCCGAGCCTACACTTTTACCGAAACAAGGGATTTTTAACCTCCCATACCACCTAGACATGGTATGAGAACAACTGGCCTTTGATGATGCTGTAAGTTTTATACAGCGTATCTACTGGCCAAACAGATGTTTGGGTCCCAAATATTATCATAAACACATTTTCGTCTCCGTTTCCTAAATATCTGTAAAGACCGATTGTTTGGAGTTTCTGTCATTTCTTGAGATACCAATATTAAGTTGATGGTTATAAATTGCATTAGTTTAGAATTTCTCTTAAATGGTTACGTTTTGCTATATTGTACATGCAGATGTATAATCACTGAGAATAACCCAGGAACTAGTCACTGATTCGGTTGGAACTGACATGTATCCCGTTCCCGAATCTACTATCTCAAATCAGGGATAAAGTCATAACAAGGGCTGCACAATTAATCACACATGTCGGATGGTGTGTGTGGCATAGCTAGCCATCACAAATGGCCTTGCAAATGGCCCCACTTAGCTCTCTAATTTTGTTTAACCCATCGTGTCACCCTACAGTGCTGAAGACAAAAAAACTATCGTCCTAGTGCGATTGCCCATCCCACATGACACTTCAATGGAATGGCCTTATTTATTGACTGTTAGTTTTAGCTGCCTTTTTATATATAATATATGTAGGAGTAAATTAAAGCCTTCCTGAATTTGTCCTGAAAACTGCATGTAGTTAATATGTACAGAGCTATCCAGAATAATGTGCACTGGGTAACAGAATATATTATTTCTCATGAGCCCAAAAGAACACAAGGGAACATTTTGGAGTGGACAATCTCATTGGCTTGCAATACACGCCCGCGCTATTGAATAAAGCACAAGTATTGTGACAAGATGGCACACAGCACGCCTATCACCGGTTCTCTGGCACTCACTTTACCCACCGCGCCTCCTTTACTACAGACTAAGGCGAGTTTCAAGCTGCTCCAACAATTCCAAAACCAACACCTTCAGTTAAGCCCTGGTAACATAGCCGTTACTGGACGTAGTTGAACGTAGACGCGCACATGGTGGAGGCTAATGTGGGTCAAAGTTGCTGTAAGTTTCTTAAACTATGTTGAAATACATCAAGGTACGTCACCTTTTGCCACCGAATGATATGGATAAATATGTTATGGTACAGATGCCAGGACGGTCAACTATGTTCAACTACATTCAATTATGTTCAACTACTTTCAACTACGTTAGTCTCCACCACGATCAACTATGGTCAACTAAGTCCACTAACAGCTAGGACACTCAACTATGTTCAACTACATTCAACTACGTTCAACTACGTTCAACTATGTTAGCCTCCACTATGTTCAACTATGTTCAACTACGTCCACTAACAGCTATGTGACCATGGCATGTGCAACATGGAACGGCCAATGTTTGGTGCAGGTCAAAGCATGATAGAGTATGCTAGAGTGCACTACTGTATGCTAGAGTACATTAAGACTAATAAGAGGTATGTTCTACTACATTTGCAATTCAGCCTCTAACGTACCACTCTTTTGAACTTGTCCAACAATTTAATCAGAGCTCACAGCTCACCCACATTATTACCAAGTTAACATCAAGGATAAAGCTAGGATTCCTTACACACGGTATGCGGCATGCGTCATGCCGCATGCGGCGTGCGGCGTGATTATGGGATGGGTCCTTTCACCCACACCCACACACACACCCACACACAGTGTCATGTTTCCTCACCACTGTTCTCTATGGCAAACGCAGCAGCATTTGCATTCGCATGCCGCACCGATCGGTACATGGACCGATTCAGTATTCGCATGCCACATGCCGCATGCCGCATGCCGCATACCGCGTGTAGGGAATCACCCCCATTGACTTAGATGCTTTTTGATTGTTTGCCGCATTCGCATTCGCATTCGCATACCGCATACCGCGTGTAAGGAATCCTAGCTTGAGTATGGATGCCGGTACGTTCAACTACGTTCAACTCTGTTTGATTAATTTCAACTATGTTGGCCTCCACTACGTTCACCTAAGTCCACTGACAACTATGTGGCCATGGCTTTAAGTGCCAGAAGAATGGTTACATAAAACACCTTATAGTACATATAATATGATAGAGATTCGCATTCAAATGGATCTACATGACTGGGTTGGGGACATAATGCTCTGCACGTTCCTTTCGTCCTATTTTCTTCCTTTCTTTCTTTCTTTCTTTGACTAACTAATGTCAACTTATTTTCCGATTCACATCCTTGAATCTACCCTACTGTAGATTTGGTATTACATTACAGCGTTGGTAGGATCCCTGATTGCCGAGAGACAGGTCAAGGGCTCGATCCCTTGCGAAGTGATACCAACGACTTACGAAAGTACCTTGCATGGTACTCAGCATTACTAGGCTAGGGCAGGGGCTGATCAAGTAAGTATCACAGTAATGTGACTGAGTGGCATATCGGATAATAGTGCTGGAAACATTATATTCCAGTTTGACTGCACACCGTCATAAGTCAATACGTGCCTTGATTCGATCTCTTTATGTCCTTAGATTGAAAGACTCCAACCACTCACTGACTTACTCTTCATTAACGACGGTTCTTGAAATGAATGCCGCAAGTAGATCACTCTATCACGCTCACTCCATTTCACCAGGACGTGACCGCATATGCCGTGCTGGTAGTGGGCACCTAATGACATTGAGTGGAAAGAATGCTGTAGCCCTTGAGTACATTTGCTTCGGAGAAGATGACATTAGGGGGGCGGCGTCAAATGGGTTACATATGTAGGTGGTCAGTGGACGGTCGGGTGCAGGGGTGTACTTAGCCGGCTGGGGCCCCGTCTGGGGAAGGTGGGCAGGGGAGTTGGAGGGGGAGGAGGTGGAGAATGGGATGGGGTAGCTGGGAGGCGGAGGGTGGGGGGTGAGGGGGAGGAGGGACGGAGGTGGGAGGGGGAGAGGGGAGGGATAGCGGAACGGGAGGGGGAAGGGGAGAGACGGGAGGGGAGTGGGGAGGGAGAAGGGGGAGGGGGGATGAGGGAGGCGGGGGTGGAAGTGGGTGGGTGGAAGTGGGAGGGGGGAGGCGGGTGGGGAGAGGTGAGAGGGAGGGGGTCGCGGGAGGGGGAGGGGGTGAGAGGTGGTAGGAGGGAGGCGGATGGGGCAGGGGGGAGGTAGAGGCTGGATGGGATGTGGGAGGGGGAGGTGCGATAGGGAGGCGGGACGGGGGAGGAAAGAGAGGGGAGGCGGGACGGGGAGGTGGGAGGGGGAAGCGGGTGGGGTGGGTGGGAGCGGGAGGCGGTGGGGGAGGCGGGAGAGCCCGCCGGTGTCTCTATGTGGGACGGGGTAGGATGGAAGTGGGCAGGAGGAGTTGAGGGGTGGGGGAGGTCTGGCAGGTGGTGTCTATAGGGGGGAGTAAATAGGACCGGAATGGGATTGGGTTGGCTTTGAGTGCCCGAGTCACACTGGTAGTTTGTGTCAATAGGGTGGCTGATTGTTGACGTTTGATGTCCTGACAACAGCTAAGGTCATATGGGAACGTGTACCGATTTCTGACAGGGCACATGGCGATTTAATGGCGGCTGCCCAACTGAGAAATCAGGCTGCTGTCACCATGACCTGATATCGCATTCAGTCTCATTATCCTGACACTGAGTTAACCAGTCGTTGCATTACTATTCTATTAATGCCAAGTGCCAGGATAGAAAGCGACAATTATCATTGTTGTAAGTCATTGGTTTGACTCGACCGGGAATCGAACTCCCGACCTTCCACACAGGAAGCCTGGGCTTCACCGATTTGGCCACCGCGGCGCCTCGGAATAGGTTGGGCGGGGTAGGATGAGAAGGTGGTTGGGGGAGGGGGAGGGGGGGCGGTGGGTGAGGATCCATTGAGCGCAGCTGGCTATAAATGGGAGGATGTAGAATGGGACCAGGTTAGGGTGCCCCGGGGGTGGGGGGGGGGGGGCTCTGCTGTCTATAGGAGGAGTGAGTGGGGTGGGAACAGGTTTGAAGTTTGGGCCCCACGTGTCACTAGCGGCTATAAGTGGGTGTGTGTAGCATGGTAGGGCAGGTGTGTGTGTGTGGAGGTGGGGGTGGGGGGGGGGGGTCCATGCGTTTCTAGTCTTATTATATGGGAGCCGGTAGGCTGGAAGAGGAGAGGGTTTTGCTGGTAGTGCTCAGGGTGCGGGACCTGGACCGAGGAGGTGGCGAGGGGGCAAGCCATTCTGGCCGCTGGTGACTAGCGCATGATGCCTTCATTGGGGCTCTATTGGCCGGATCAATCAATTGAGTGGGAGGTTAAGCACCGGGCGGCCGGCCACCTGATGGGGCGGTAATGCGCTGACGGGTTGTGATCAGGGGAGTAATCGGGGAGCGGTGCGCCCACTCCGCCCTGACCGCCTACTTCCCGCAGACCGGCTCATACCCACTAGGCTATCCCACTCCTGCACCCCCACCCAGACCCGCCACCCTGCCAACGCCACCCCCAGCTCACCCTCCTTTCCTCTCACTCCTCCACTACCCGACCTCACTCCCACTCTCAACCCCAGCTCGCCCTCCTTTCCTCTCACTCCTCCACCACCACCCTACCCTACCCCGGCTCTCAACCCCAGCTCGCCCTCCTTTCCTCCCACTCCTCCACTACCGTACCTCACCCCCACTTTCAACCCCAGCTCGCCCTCCTTTCATCTGACTCCCACTCTCAACCCCAGCTCGCCCTGCTTTCTTGTCACTCCTCCACCACCCTACCCCACTCCCACTCTCAACCCCAGCTCGCCCTCCTTTCTTGTCACTCCTCCACCACCCTACCCCAACCCCACTCTCAACCCCAGCTCGCCATGCTTTCCTCCCACTCCTCCACCACCATACCCCACCCACACTCTCAACCCCAGCTCGCCCTCCTTTCCTCCCACTCCTCCACCAACCTACCCCACCCCCACCCCCACGCTCAACCTCAGCTCGCCCTCCTTTCCTCCCACTCATCCACAACCATACCCAATTCCGTCCCACACCTCTCACCCTCTCCTCCCCCAACCTCCCGCAGCACACATACACTGTCCCCCTCCCCTTCCTCCTCCCCCAGCCCCTACATATCCCTCCCTCCCCCTCCACTGCATCGCTAGCCTCTTCCTGCCGCACACACTCCATCCCCACACCTCTTTTCTCCTGTACCTGCTTCTGCCATATTCACGCCCTCCCACACCCTCTCCCCCTCCTCCCGCCACACACCCTCCCTCCCCCCGCACCAGACAACCCCTCTCTATCCTACTACCCTTTCCCTCCGCTCCTCCACACACCCGTCCCCAACTCCGCTTCTCTCATTTCCCACCTTCCCCTACACACACCTGCCCCACCCGCCATCCTCTCCCCCTCCCCTGCCCTCCTCCCGCCACACCCCCCTCTCTATCCTACTACTCTTTCCCTCCGCTCTTCCACACACCCGTTCCCAACCCCCCTGCTCTCATTTCCCGCCTCCCCCTACACACACCTCCCCCCACCCCTCCCCCCCCCCTCCTCCCATTCCCTCCTCCCGCCACCCCCCTCTCTATCCTACTACCTCTTCCGCTCATTCCCTAGCCACCCTTCATCATCCCCCGCCCTCTCGCTCCCGTCCTACTCGCTTCCGCTCTCGCCGCCCCCCCCCCCGCCCCGCCTCTCCTCCCGATCACGGCCGATTCCCGATGGGGCGCACCGAGCCATAATGTCTTTTATGGCGTGGCGACATGTAACAGACTGTTGCCGTCGCCTAAACCACCGTGTACGCCAGATAAGCTGAGAGTATATGATCGCCAGAATATCTTGTGGGCCGCGGTCCAAATCAAACGGGTGTATGGTCTGGCCACAGTATCGCCGACCCTGGTTGTTAGTTGGCTGTTGGAGCTGTACGTCCTGGTAACATCTAAGGCTATATCAGGACGGGTACCGAGTTGTGACAGTGCGCACTCATGGCTACTTTATTATAGTGCAATTATGTATTATACCACTATGCCACCATGTATTGTGCTACTTGCACGTCCTGTTCTGTACGATATATACCATTCGTTGTTGTAGAACTAAGTAATACTACTAGGACATCCTGCTTTATGGCATCCATTTGTCCTCCTTTCTTGCCCTCATACACAATCATGTCTTGTCCTTCTTAGCAACATTAAGAGAGGACTAGGCCGCCTTGGCATGTGCTATTTAATTCTGCATTACACCAATGTCTTCCCTGTCCTCTATTATACAATACACTATACACCTCATTAATCCCTACTCCCACATACCACATAACACCCACTCTAACCACTCCAGCCTATGCGACACTGTACATCCTCCCCCACCGCTTCACATCATCCCACTGACATTCTGTTGCTGTGCACTTCACACCAATGCAGGCGCTTGATACTGATGGCTTCATAGAGCCTCAGCCCGTCATGGATCGGATCGTTGCCTCCCTCCCCTACACACATCCATCCCCCAGCCCCAGCACCCCCATAGAGACCATAGTGAGGGCGGCGTTCCCTGATTTATGTCCTAGTTTGACACTGGCCACCCTGCATTGAATGCGCTCTCACAGGCATGACGACAGCTCGGCGCTATCTCGCACCGCCCTTCCAATAACCACCTTACCATATCCTACTTATGACCACCCCTTTACTGTATGACGTATAGCGGCCTGGCTCCCACGCCTAAGTCGACACCATATATATATATATATTTATATATATATATATATATCTACGAGGTTATCTGCAGGCGCCTCTTATCAGGTTGACGGTTATCGCTCGCCCTGGAAGGTTGCTTTCGGCACAGCTTCATCCATCGCTGGACACATTGTATTTGTAAGCGTCGGGCGCCTTTCTGTGTGAACTAGACACCCATACTCTCAGCTCAATGCTAACCTGTGCGGATACATTGACTGCACAAGTTGGCTGGTTGTTGCAGTTTTACATCCGAGCAACATCTAATGTCATATCAGGATGGGTACCGACTTGTGACAGTGCGGGTTATAATAACTATATCCAGGGTAAACGCGTTATCAACAGGACTTGACTATTTAATACAATTTGAAATGTTAAGATACCAAATAATAATAGCCATGCATACCGGAGATCAAAGTACCAACCCATTCTGGTAACGTTCCTCATCTTATAGCCACACTGTCAAGTTCATACTCCCCAAGTTCACCCTTAATAGCACCCCCAATCCCCACCCCCAACTCAGATGCTCACCAGCCGTCCACACTCCTATATCCCACCCATACTCCCCAACCCCCATCACCATCCTGAAACCCCCCAAACTCACCCCACCCCCCACTAATGTCCACACCTCCTCCCCAACCCATACCACCATCCTTAAACCCCACCCAGCTATCCCGCCCCTAATGTCCTCTCCTACTCGCCAACCCCCACCCCTCTCCATAATCTCCACCCCACTACACACACTCACTCTGAAACCTCACTCCTACTCCTCACACCACATCCCCATCCTTATCCTCCACCCCACTACCCACACTCACCCCGAAACTTCACTCCTACTCCTCACACCACATCCCCATCCTTATCCTCCACCCCACCACCCACCCACCACCCACCCACACCCCTAAGCATATACATCTATCCGATCCCCTTTCCCTCACCCCAACCCCATCCCACATCCCAACCCGCTCCCTCACCCCACTTCCACCCCCACCCCACCCCACACCCATCCCTCACCCACCTCACCCACCCCTGACGCCACCACCAGTCTTGACCCCACCCTCCATCTCATATCCCACCACCCGTCGTTCACCCCCCTCCTCCCTCATCCCCCAACACCCACCCCACACCCACCCTCATCCCTCACCCCACCCCATCCCTCACCCCACCCCTCACCCCACCACCATCCCTTACCTCACCCCCATATAATATCCCACCACCCATCGTTAACCCCAACCCCATTCCCCACCCCACCCCCAACTCCTCACCCCACCCCCATCCCCACACCCACACGCTCCTCCCCTCCTTGTGATACTGAGAGTCAACCTTGTTGTAAAAATATACGGTCTTTCCGTCATGATAGACAAGCTTAAAGTTATATCAATATCTCGGGCGATGGAGTTGGGGACCATTGTTATGCAATAGCGATGCAATGTGTGCCTACTCGCTGTGTGACATATAAATAACTATGTTGAAATATTATGGCATATGGTGACCGGGAGTGTGGTAATGGTATGATGTCCGGATATGAAGATACGGTTAGTAATTATAGAAATGTTCCCTTCATGCACCAGGAAGAGATCAAATGGAGGATGAGCATGTATTAATATTTATTGTAACTGTATGATGACTACTTGTTACCACAGGACCATTGGGTAAGCACACCCATCCATTCTGCATATATTACTATTTATTAGGGACACCACCTGCCCCAGTCACCCTTTTACTCCTTGCACTTGCTAAACAGACATACTCACTCTAGAGATACCAAAAGAAGCAGTTCACCACTGAGCGGCGTGTAACACCCATAGGACTTAGGTTCAATGGGCTACTGAACAAGCAGAAACTGTGTGGGTCTCTGTGGCAGATTGTAAGCGAGTCAGGGTGGCAGGTCCCTAGTAGCTGAACAAGAGTTGTAACAATAAGGTTCAACCTTATCACTGGCAATCTTGTGTGACTTGTCTTCCCTTTCTTACTTATGAGTTGTTTTGGTATTTAGTGGGGGGGAGATTGGCAGAAAGTTGCTAGGATCCTCCTGATAGTTGTGAGTATGAAGATGATTAACTGGGCGGCCAAACCACATATTCTTCATCAATGCCCTTCCATCCCTTCTTCTTCTAGTCACGTGGTTGACCTTCGACGCAGCCTTAAAACCAGGTCACTGGTCGGCCATTTTTTCTTCAGTCTGATAATGTTAGGAGCATATTGAGTAGGGCATGGCAAGTTTATTCTTAATAATCTGATCGAAGAGATTCATCAACATAGTTCTCGCCGTGAATATGGCCTATGTTTTCTACATGACGTAAAGCAACCACCAATCAATCAATCAATCAAAATATGATTTCTCGGTCAATCCTCGAACTGGGAAGATTAAGACATCACTCTCTTGATATATTATATATGTTAGTTTATTCGATTTTAAAATTGGTAGCATTTTCAGCGAATCAGTCTGGAATCTCTCGGCATGATCCCCTCCTCGATAACACTCCGTTCCAGAAAGGGATGATGGGGTTAAACCGAATAGAGTACCATGTCAGATTGTCGGTGAGTAATGGAGGCTAAGCACGCAGTTTAGATGTTGATGATATTGGCAATGGTTGCCAATAAATATCGCGGCTGTCGGGAATGTTGTATGTGGACAAAGGTTAGCCGTTCATCCCTACTCTGCTTTCCAATAATAACATATATATATATGTCTTTATTTGTTAGAACATCTAATGTCATATCAGGACGGCCGCTGACTTGTGGCAGTGTGCATTCATGGTGACTTCATAGCGCTGCCCCACTGGAAGGTCATCATGGCCCGATGTCCGACTCTGTCCTATTATCCTGATACTGAGTCTTAGCGATGCTGAGCTCCAGGCTAATTATCAACAAGTATATATTGTGTAAGTCGTTGGTTTGACTCGATTGGGACGTCCGCGCTTTACCGATTGGGCCACCACACCGGTTTCACAGGCATATTTGATTAGATCATTTTTTTGTTCTTTTCTTGTGTGATGGAATGTTTATGCTGTCCATAGCATATACGTTCAAATGATCAAGCTTGTCTTCAATGCTGGGCAGCTATCGGTTTGTGTTTCTTAAAGTTATGGTTTGCGATTAGTGATCTATGTTAGTGTTTTAGGGTTTTCTTGGGAAGAGTTTTCCACTTTTGTTCTACTTAATTCTAGACTAGACTACTCTATTTACATATTATAGGATTGTATGTAATAGGTGTTTGGGCTGTGTTTGGGTTATGTTTGCAGTACATGTTATCTGGCTTTTTTTTATTGCAGGGTTGCCTCATGGGCTGTCCAGCTGGTGGGCCATGACATATCACATGACCCCTTGTAGAAAAGCTTAGGATCAGAGAGGGTAGCATTGACCCAAACTCTAAAGTTTTGGTTTGATTAAAATTTAGAAATGAAAATGGGCAAGCGCCCTCTAAAGCCCATATTGAACAAATCCTTCAGGATGCCGTACTTCCATGTCGTGTCGTATGTTCGTTGTTTATGAAGGCATTTCGAACGAATGACTCCAATTGGACCAAGTGGTCGAGGGTACTCCTCCCCCATCTGAAACCACACTGGAAGTCGGTCAGATGGTGCTCCGACTCCAGGATCCAGACGAGGTGATCGTTAATCATTCGTTCGAAAGTTTTACAAATGCAACTTGTAAGTGCTATCAGGCGGTAGTGCCCGGGCTCGCTATGGTCTTTCCCCGGTTTGGGGATGGGAATAATGATGGCCTCTTGCCAGGAGGTTGGGATGTCTCCTGTGCGCCAAATATTATTAAAAAGGTGCAGAAGCAGTTCTATTGGTGCTGGTGGGAGGTGTTTTAAAAATTGGTAGTGTATTTTGTCTGGACCTATTGCAGTGTCGTGTGATGAGCCAGTGTATTTTTGTTTTATTTTCCGGATCATGGTCCATACTTTAGAAAGTGGGGTGCGATTGGTTATGCTGGAGACATATTGTCTCCAACACAGCCTCCTTGCCTCCCTAATAATTTGGCGAGCCCGAGCCCTTAGAATTTTAAAGCGAACGTGGTTCTCGGCGGTAGGCCGCTGGAAGGACAGATGTTGTGCCTTTTTCCGCTCATTGATAGCATTCTTACAAGTTACATTAAACCAAGGATTTGTTATATGTTTTGGAAATGCCGTGGTCTCAGGAATGGTTTCCTCTGCAATCGACCCCAAGATCTCTGTGAATGTTTTCATTGCAACAGGATCATTGTGGGCTACTCCCATGAACCTCTCACGGGCGAGTGACTGGAACAGTGAGCAGTCGGCTTTGCTCAGCCGCCAACTCGGTTCCTTCCGGTTCCGAGCTGGTCCCTTAGTCGTAATCACGATAGGGAAATGGTCACTTCCACAAAGGTCATTCCTGACTCTCCATGAGAAGTCCAGCAGGAGACCCGGTTGCAAAATAGTGAGGTCGATTGCAGAGCAGGTCCCATACCCAGGATGAACATAAGTATGGGACCCATCATTCAGAAAGCTTAAAGTGTGATTGTTTAGGAAATTCTCAACCCCCCTGCCCTTGCTCTTTGTGTTTGCACTACCCCATATGGGGTTGTGTGCATTGAAGTCCCCCATTAACATGTAGGGGGGAGGCAACTGATCAGCTAAAGTTTCTAAATCTTGTGTTGAGAATATGGAGTTAGGGGGGATATATATGGAGCATATTGTTATGGTTTTATCTAGACTAATTCGAATGGCTATTGCTTGAAAAGTTGTATTTTAGGTGATGGGGGTGTGTATCACATATTCACGCACTAGAATGGATGAGCCACCAGTGGCTCGTTCCCCATCCGGTGCATAAGAGTGATACATATTGTAGTGCTTTAGAGAAATCTGATCAGTAGCCTTTATATAGGCTTCCTGCAAGCAAAGGGCAAGAGGGTCAAGCCTCTCACAAAGCAATCACACTTCATTGAAGTTTGCTCTAAAACATCGGCAGTTCAATTGAAGAAGAGATTCACCCGCCATCAAGGTGGTGGATTGACAGGTGATCTCCCCCTCATTTTCACTTTGGGGGAGACGCTGCGACCATGACTCGGCGCAGCCTCAGCCATCTCTTCTTCATCCAACACATACAATTTATTTTTAAGGGAAATAGATCCCTTCAGCTCCCTATAGGCAGCAACTCTCCTCTGTTTTTGTGCCGGAGCCTTTTCAGGCGCCGGCTTTGTTTTTTTGCTAATTTTGATAGTCTTTCTTAGACAAACTCGGATTCGGATCAGTTTGGACAGTGGTTGTCTTCGTCAAAGAAACCACGCTCTGGAAACCAGAAGGACTGCACTTTGGTTGATCCAAGTTCAACCATGTGCAGTAGGTCTGACATTCGATTGTCCTGGTGGAGGGTTTGACCGCAGAGGCATAGGAGCAGGAGGGCATGGACCCCTCAGCCAATTTCCTAGCCTCTGGGTAGCTGATGTTGCTTTCAGTTTTCACCCTTTGTACAGCTTTTTCTTTTTTCCACACAGGACAATCTTTCGATATGGCCATGTGGGCACCTTGACAGTTAACACATTAAACTGTGTTTTTGCAGTCTGTATTTCCATGCCCTTTCTGACCATGTGGGAGACAGGTCTGCTCACTGGAGCAGTTGTCTCTGCCATGGCCATACTTCTGGCATTGGAAACATCGGAGTGGATTTGGAATAAACAAATCCACATCAACAATTAAGTAGCCAATTTTCAACTTCTTAGGTGGAGTGGGTTTATTAAATGTCAGAATATAAGTGTTTGTAGGAATAGTAGTGGTGCAGAAGGTGTGGGGGAGGCGCTAGGCAGCATACAGCTAATGTAATGTTACTGGGCTGGTGGGAGTGGGTGTGTTGGTGTGTTGGTGTGTTGGTGTGTCGGTGTGTTGGTGTGTTGGTGTGTTGGTGTGTTGGTGTGTTGTTGTGTGGGTGTGGCAGTGGGAGTGTGGGCAGCGTGGCAGGGTGTGGGCATGGAGTGGGAGTGGTACTTGGCGAGTGGTGTGGAGGGTATAGTATGTGGAGCTTGTAAGTAAGCTGGTGAGAGTGGGTGTGTGGATGTGTCAGTGGGAGTGGGAGCGGTGGAGAAGTGTGTGTGCAATGAAGGGGGTGGTACTAGTTGAGTTGTGCAATGCGGGGGGCAGTATGACTAGCTGGTAGTGGGCGGGTTGGGATGGGTGTGTGGGTGGATATGTGGGTGGGTGTGTATGTGGAAGGGTGGACGGTGGAGGAGGGTGTGGGCTAGGAGTGGTGAATGAGTGGTGGATGTGCATAGGGCCGCTCTGGCCATCCTCTCCAGGATTTCCAAGTCGTCCTGGAACGCACTTGCCCGCTTCTACGGCCAGAATGCAGATATCAGCAACACTGTTGGTAACCCAGACGCTGACACTGAGGACTAGTAGGCTCCACCTCATCCCCATAATGGACTTGACACCACTGACCAACTAACCACTAAGCTTCACTAACAACAAACAGGTAACCCCACCCACTGCCAAACTATTCCCATTCTCACTTCACTTCTTCCTCTGGCCTTGGCTGAGTTTACTGTGCATACCAGTGAATCTGGAGGGACTGAAGTTTGGATTCTGGTCGAGTAAACCAATGAGCTGTTGCTACTTGGCACTTGGCGTCATGAGGTCAGGACAGGGACTGCGTGCACAGTGTCAGGAAAATGTGACTGTGTGGGACATCAGATCATGGTGCCGGTGGCCTGATATTCCAGTGAGGCAGCACTATAAAGTCACCATGACTGCATGCTGTCACAAGTCAGTGCACATTCTGGTATGACCTAGGGTATTGCTGGGGGGTAAAACTAAACCAACCACCCAACCTCCCCCAGCTCTCTAAGAGGATTGGTTGGACTCTTAGGCTGCCTTTTTCCTTCCTCTCACCCTCTGCCCCCCACACCCCCAATTTCTCTGACCACTACCCATCGGAAGCCAACTCCCGACCACATCAGACAGCTTTCAGCAGTGCCCATACAGTGCTGCAGATTTGCAGCTTTCGGCGACCCAATGCGACTGAAAACTACCCCAAAAGAACAACAATATAGCATGCGGGTGGAGAGTGTGAGTAAGCGTGGCACTGGGCGTCTGAGCAGTGTACGCGGTGTGGGAGTTGTCACCACGGGTGTGGAGAGTGTAGGGCTGAGTTGGTGCAGTCGCGGCCAGTGCCCGTGTGCTCGATGGGCGCGCAGTGCGCAGGGCGTAGGGTGCGGTGGCGACGGGCCCCACTGGTGGTGACTCAACCGCGGCGCGCGGGACCTGACAGCGACGCGGTCGGGCCTTCCTTGCACGGAGGACCGTGGGCAGATAACGGGGACCGGGTGGGCGGGTCTCCGAGAGCAGGTTGTTGATGACAATACCCCGGAGATGAACCAGCCCCATCTCGCTAACAGTAACACTCACAGCCGCTGCACAGCCCTATTTAGACTCTCAACAACTTAGCTAACCCAACCTCTCGACACACACTTCATTCCCGTTGTCCCAGACTCGTAAACTGCTGAGCAAATGTTAGCTGCAGCCGAGCTGGGCTTTACAGGAAGGCTCATTTTGCTGCAGCCTGCTCATGTCGAAGTCACCTTCCTTCCCATTTCCCCATTTGAATTGGATCAGCCTCAGAACACGCAATTCACCTGGAGGTTTCCCAAGTAGTATCTATATTATGATTTAAGCAAACATATAATGTGTATTAGGATGTTTTGTATATACCCTGCCTTAGCATTTCACACATGCCCATAGATATATATGAATATATGAATATATATATGTCAACATATATAAAGAGATATAGCACACATTATATATGTGTGGGTCTCCGGTCGCCTTTTCGGTAGAGTTCATGCTTCCCATACAGAAGATCGAGAGTTTGAAAACCCGGCGACTTCAATCAATGACTTGCAAACTAAATACGTGTTCCTCCCTAGCTTGGCACTTGGCATTACTAGGATATATGGCAACTATCGTTACCTCAATATCCAGATAATTTGGTTGGGTCTTGGTACTGCCAGCCTCATCTCCCAGTGGGACAGAACAATAAAGTTGCCATGTAACCGAACTGCCCCAAATCTTAATTCATCTTGATAGGCCCCTAGATGTTGCTAGGACGTATAACCCCCCACACAATATCAGCATGTATGTATGATATAACATGGTGTACATGTGCAGTTTATGGGTCTGCTATTCCTATGGAATCTTACTTGGAGTCCCAAGTGGTTGAGCTGCATGGACAGCAGGTATCTGCATTAAAGCAGATCGAGTTCAGCTCGCTCCACTTCCGACTGTGCTCCTAACCCACTCACGAGGACCACAAAGCAGTGCGCACCTTCACAGCGATCATATCAATGTGGACTGCACTGTGGAGTTAAATGGAAGCGTGGATTTTGAAAATGCACCAAAGCCATCCAAACTGCCGCCCACCCAGTCACATGTCCCACATACACATCACCTTTGCCCTCCTCCGTCCACCCTCTTCCCTCTTCTCTCTCTCTTCCCTCCACCCACACACCCACTCCCCCCTGCTCGTTCCCACTTCTCCCAGCTCCCTTGAACCTCTGCCCTCCCTCCTCCCTCAACCCCATTCTATCATCCATTATACCTCCTCCCCTCTCCCTACGACTCCCCCCTCCCCTCTCCCTCCCCCTCCTCCCACCCCCTCCTCCACCCACCGCCTCAGCTTCCACATCACTGCCCCCGTCATTTTCCTTTCTCCGAATCGTCCTACTCGCCCCACTCGCCCCTACTCGCCCCTATTCGGCCTCTTGCCTTAGCGGTGTCTCCCCCAATTACTGCCTCCCAATTTGGCGGGCCGCCCCCCCCCCCCCCCGTGATACCGGCTAGATGATGATTTAGCACGGCGTCGTGTGGTCAGATAATCAGCCTACATTAGGCCTGTCCATATTTCCCGCAGGACCCAGGCCACAGGCGCTGAGGCTACCCGTCAGGGCTAAACATGAAACGAATACAGAGGCTGGGCGCCGCTCTCCATGGGGCGTCTGTGTACCTGTGTGTATGTGTGTATGTGTGTATGTGTGTATTTGTGTGTATGTGTATGTGTGTATGTGTGTATGAGTGTATGTGTGTATGGATGTATGGGTGTATGTGTTTACATGTGTAACAGTGTATGTGTGTATGTGTGCATATGGGTATGTGGGTATGTGTGTATGTTATGTGTATGGTGTATGGTGTATGGTGGAGGTATGTATGCATACACATGTATGTGTGTATGTGCTTATATATGTGTGTATGTATGTGTGTATGTGTTTATGTGTGTGTTTGTGTATGTGTATGTGTGTATGTGTATATGTGTATGTATGGGTATGTATGGTGTATGTGTGTATGTGTGTATGTTAGGTGGTGTGTGTATGGTGTATGGCATGTATGTGTACAGGTGGATGTGGGCGTGTGTAACTTGTAAGTGTGTGTATGTGTGTATATGCATGTATGTATGGTGTGTGGTGTGTATAGTGAATGTTGTGTGTATGTGTATGTGTGCATAGGTATGTATGGGTAAGTGTGTATGTGGTTGTATGTATGCATGTATGTATGTCCGAATGTAGGTATGGGTGTGTGTATGTGTGTATGTGTGCATATGTGTGTGGGCATGTGTCTACGGGTGTATGCGTTTGTGATTGGATGTGTGCGAGTATGTGCTCATGGCGGTGGGGGTGGCGGGTGTGAGTAAGCGCATGTGTGTGGGTGTGAGTATGGATGTGTGTGTATGTCTGCGCTTGCGCATATTCTGCGAGTGTGGTTTGTTTGTGCGTGTGTTAGTTGGCACCCTAGCAACATGTAAGATCATATCCGGACGTGTAGTGATTTGTGCTAGTGTGCACTCAGGAAAACTTAGAGAGTGTTGTCCCATTGGGAGACTAGATCGCTGGCATAATGACACGATATCCTACTCAGTCACTTTATCCTGATGCTTAGCTAGACAGTCCTTGCAGTATACGAGTAATATCAAGCGCCCGGCTAGGTAGTTAGATGGTAGATAGTTAGAAGTGTATAAATCATTGGATTCACTCGGCCGGGATTGAAAATCCCCGACCTTCCGTACGGGAAGCCTGCGCGCTCCCGATCCGTGAGCGTGGATGTGTGTATGGTTGCTTCAGTGTGCTCGGATGTTTGTGAGATTGAAAGTTGGTGTTTGTGCTTGTGCGTCAATGTCCTTGCATGTATGTGCATATCGGCGGGGTCTTGGTGCTATTCAGGAATATATATAATATGCTGAACACTGTACCTCCGCCCCACCACCCCAGCCTTGTCCTCGTGCCCTCGCTTTCTAATCGCATTTGGGATTTTGGGATCCAGCAACAAACTGCTTACAGGCCATTGGGAATAGGGTCAGACCTGTCTACCGATGGCTGCTGCCAGAGACCAGGAACGTGGTAAATTGGTAGTTTGGCAGAGTACATGGTGGGTCGGATGATAACCCTACATTATGACCCATTATGACCTGTTAATGCCACTGTCATCCGTAGCAGATATTAGGTGACATTGGAAGACCAATGGAGAGGACATCGTCCTACGAACCGTGGGATACTTATGGACGTGCTGTCCCTCACCGAACCTTCCAGAGTAATACAGTGGAACCTTTCTAAATCGACCGACCATAGACCGACTTTAAATGGTCCATTTTGGGAGGTGGTCGGAATATTTTATCGTTACAATGGTTACATAAATTGTATGGGCGATCATTTTGGACCTAAAAAAACGATCGATATAGGGGAGTGGTTGATCTGTGGAGGTGGTCGGTTAGAGAGGTTTTAATGTACACACATATGTACAGAATAAATAAGGATAACTTAAATATAATGGTCGGCAAATCCTCCACCATGGGTAGAATGGGTACCATTAGCGCCCGGAAAAAGGTGTTCTCTGTGGCGGAGTGGTTAGAGTGTCTGACTTTTTTCTAGGACAGACTCCTAATCTGAAGGTCGGTGGTTCGATTCCCCATACCCCCACCTCTGCCAATTTGGATTTCCACCGCTGTGGATAACTTACAGTGTCATCAAAGGGCAGTTGCTCTCATACCATGTCTATGTGGTGTGGGAGGTTAAAAATCCCTTGGGTCGGTAAAAGTGCAGGCTCGGGCTTTCTATCGACAAACTGTCTAATGGTGAAAACTAGTCTATTCAGGCTTATCCATAATAGGCAGTAGAAATCTTCAAGAAAAAAGAAAGTCAAAAGATCTGAGGCTCCAGTCGATGGGGTTCTAATATCACGACAGGCATACATTCCAAACTCTCATCAGATTCAACTAAATATTACTTAAAACCATCTTGATTTAATTTCATCAGTGAAGGTGTATTGGCAACTTGTTATATATATATATATATGCTGTATAAGAATTATATGAGTATAATAACCCGGAATATCCCCTTCGTCCCTCATCACTCACTCAGTTCCATGGACTGTGGGAGTCTCTCATAGTCATCTACTGCTCAGCCTCCCCAACCCCAGCTCCGATGGTGGCACCACTACCCCTGCACACTGTAACCACCACTCACCGTACCGCTGACAATTATATATAGATATGTAGTGGTCTGCACTGACCTCTCGGGCAAGGAGCCGCATAGTCAGGTAGGCGTGGGTAGTATGGTGATATTAGGGAGCCAAAGTGGTGTAATGGTTAGCAAACTGGCCCGCAAAGAGATGTAGGTTCGAGTCCCGCTCTAGGCGCAATATTTCCCATTTTCATAAATCCCACGCCATATATAAATAAAGTGCTACCGAGCAGCCAATCAGCAACTGGCTCTTATAACTTGCCCACCAAGACCGCCCAGCGCGCAAGTTTGGGGGTTGCCGGTTTGAATCCCACATGCAGAATATATGTGGTGTATATGTATTTATATGAGTATAATTATCCGTAAACCGATTACCCATGAAATGTGTCCTTAGTTGTATGACTATAAATGATTTATACTACATATAATACAATCAAGTGCGTTGAGTTACTGCAATTTGACTGCTTCTCCTCCACAGACCCAGACACACAGTCCCTCCACCATGGCTTCCCAGATGTGTGCATGAGACCCGTATCCGCAATTTACCGCGAGCACACAAGACGTTGCCAATCTCTACGACTAGTCTTGCTCATTATATTTCACTCACATATCAGAAGTGCCGGCTTTGCCACTTACTTGTCGTAATCAGCAATTACCATCCCAAAATTGCAGCGCGATATCCCTCTTCCAGACTGGTGGCTATAACAGCCATTTGCCCCTTCCCTGCCTACAATTTCCAGCGAAATCAAACCCGCCTAAAGCTAAGATTCCTTACACGCAGTATGCGGTATGCGAATGCGAATGCGAATGCGGCAAAAAATCGAAAAGCATCTAAGTAAATGGGGCTGATTCCTTACACATGGTATGCGGCATGCGGCATGCGGCATGCAAATACTGAATCGGTCCATGTAGCGATCGGTGTGGCATGCGAAAGCAAATGCCCATAGACAGCAGTGTTAGAGAAACCTGACACTATGTGTGTGGGTGTGGGTGAAAGGACCCAACCCGTTCGCATACCGCATACCGCATGCCGCATACCACATACCGCATACCGCGTGTAAGGAATCTTAGCTTTAAGCTTCTCGAGGAATACAAGGAAATGTGTCACACTAAGCGATTTCCTGTACATGCAACGTTGAGAAACAACACAGATTAAATTTAGATTATGAAACATATGGAGGCACAATTATGTTCCGTTTATCTTTACTTGCTTCATGTGTGAAATCCTACCTAAAAATGCATATTCTTAAAAGAATAATACTAGATTTGTTTGACAGCATAATCCATTAAAATAAACTATGTAAGTATATTTGCAAGACTTTAAACTCGCAATGCGATTATAAGTAAGAAGAATACTAGATCTATTTTACATTGTAATTCTTACAAACTCTGTAAGTAAATTTGCAAGACTTGAAACTCGCAGTGAGATTGAAGTAAATGAACAGTATCCAGAGAACGTCACTTCTACCTTCCCCAGCTTCTATCAAATTATCCACCACTGAAACTCACAATTCAATGTATGTTTACCTATTGGAAGGCTCAAATCCACGACCGTCTTGCCCACGCATATTTCCTATATGAAGAGGATATTAATGATCTCATATCGGTGATTAATTACTGTATTCGCCTCAGTTCCTCGCCAGATGGAGCCACTAACATGGTTCCTCTCATGAATAAGGCATTGACGATTTGTTCCCCTTTAAGAGCTTGCCGCCCCCCTCCCCACCCACGGCAATATTTATGTTTGATTTTGGAGGTTTTACTTACTAGTAACACCCATGCCCATGCCATCACTTTCGCCAATTTTTATTTCCACCACTGTGTATAGCTTACAGCATCATCAAAGGCCAGTTGCTCTCCTACAATATCTATGTGGTGTGGAAGGTTAACAATTGCTTGGGTCGGTAATATTGTATTGTAGGCTCGGGCTTTCTATCGACCGACTGTCTAATGGTGAAAAGAAGACTAATCAGACTTATCCAAGATAGGCAGTATAAATCTTCAAGAAAGGAAAATGGTCACAACAGGAAGGGCATCAACTTGTGACAATGCGCAATTGCGATGACGGAGCAACACAATGCCCTGATATTCCACTCAGTCACATTATCCTGATAGTAAGTAAGCCAGGCCATGCACTATCCTAGAAATGCGGAGCTCCAAGCTAACTGGCGATATGTATCAATGTTGTAAATCATGTGGTTTGAGTGGACTGGGGTTCGAACCCACAAACTTCCCAAGGGGACGCCAGCCAGTGCTCATACTGATTCGGCCAACTCGTCCGAATGCTAATGGGGCTGTCACACTACGACGCTTCTCGCCGGCGTGCCGCCAGCGCGCAAAATAACTTCTACGCGTCGAGCAACGTCCAACTTTTCGGCGGTTTGGGGAAAAAGTTTGGTGTCAGCACGGCGCGTTATTCGCGCGCGGCCAACGGGTGTCGACGCGTGAGGAAAAAAAAAAAAAAAAGTTTGGCGTGACGTCTTCATTTAACCTTAAATGTTGCTAGGGCATAAAACAAAAACGGCCCAGTTTGCCGCAACCTGTGAGGAACGACCCTCCCGCGCGCGCGCCGTCTTCCTAGCGTTCCAATAACGTTATTCCGGCGCGTCCAACGCAGCGCGACGCGCGCCTAACGTCCATACCCATATATTTGCGCGCGTTGTCGATCACTGGTTTTTTTTGACAAGCTTAAAACCTTGGGCGACCGGCAACGTGCGCCGACGTTGTCCGCCGACCATCAACGTCCAGAATAATGTACCGAGGTGTACCGACGCGTGGCTAACCTGCGTGTAACGCTTCTCGGCGCTTCCCTAATTTTCGTCCAAAATCACCACACGTCGACCGGTCGCCGGTGAGAAGCGTCGTAGTGTGACAGCCCCATTACACCCTATACTGCTCTCTAACTCGGACAAGTCTCCATGAGTATGACTTCTTAGTTATATGTCTTGTTCAGGTCCCATCTACACCTACACTTAGATGGAATATCTCCAAAAATAGGCAATACAACAGCGACCCAATCTACAGGTATTCCTGCAGAAGCATTGGCTTAACGTGTAGTGAATTCCAACTTCCGCAACACATATGATATAAATTGAGATTTGTGACTTTCTGACTTAACAAGAATTTATGTGATGCATTTCAGGTCATTATTGATCAAATTCTATTCGAGAATGACATATGCGAATGAGCCTTTACATGGGCAGAGGTGGTGTCCTCTGTGGCAGAGTGGTTAGAGTGTCTGACTTTTTTCTAGGTCGGACTCCTAATCTGAAGGTCAGTGGTTTGATTCCCTGTGCCCCCACCTCTGCCACTTTGGATTTCCACCTCTGCATATAACTTGCAGCGTCATCAAAGGCCAGTTGCTCTCATACCATGTCTATGTGGTGTGGGAGGTTAAAAATCCCTTTGGGTCAGTAAACGTGTAGGCTCGGGCTTTCTATCAACAAACTGTCTAATGGTGAAAACAAGTCTATTCAGACTTATCCATGATAGGCAGTATACAACTTCAAGAAAAAAAAAGAAAAAAGAAGCAGTTTGAGACCCACAGGTTTCTGAAATGGGCATTGACTGAAGTGTATCCCAGGTGAATCACCATGTCAGGGGTGAAGGATGTGGCATCCCCTTAGTAGTAGGCTGATACATTATCAATTAGATATATAATTTGGCATTTAAATATGTATCTAAGCAGATAACCACAACACTGAAAAGCTAATATAAGTCCGATGGGACTAATATCAATGTTATCAGACTGGACAAGCAAGTGGGCATTGCAATGATATCAGTGTAGTAGTATTCGTTGCCCTCTCACACATGGAGCCACATAACCAGGTAGGCATCAATAAGGTCATTGCATCAGACAGCCTATGCAGTGTAATGGCGAGCATGCTAGCCTTCGAATGGCAGAACAAGGGTGAGGGTTCGAATCCTGTTTTAGGCGCAATATTTCCTATTTTCATCACACCAAGGACAACAGTAACGAGAATGTGTTCTGAATACCATTTTGCTCTTAGATTAATATTGTAATGCGACACCCATGATTCTTAATGATAACCCAAATATTTCTTTGATCAATCAATGCTCATCAATACGCCACTCAATTCTAGCAATACCAGTTTAATGGATTCATGCATTGTGATTTGCAACAGCGTTTTTGGCGAATAAATCATATTTCTCCCAACTCTTTTGTTATGCTAATTCCCAAATGCTTACACGTTGCATTCTTGAAACTCCCATCAGTGTGATACATACTTGGAGTATTCTGTGGTTTGTTGTCGTGGTTACGCTGGTGGTTGTCTCCATCCTCGCTCGGCCCCCTTCCACTATCTGTGTTTGACACTTCCGCTGAACAACCGGAAGTGCTGTCAGAGTCTTGTAATTGGTCCTTGAGCGACATTTGCAGTAGTCTGTGCACCTAGTAGGAAAATGGCATTGCAACAGTGATTAATATTTGCATTCACTGCAAGACAAGCATATGCTTACTACCAGTAATATATCATTCATAAGACACCAGAAAGTCAGCCAGGTCTCAAATTGTATGTTATTATTTTCCATTATAGTGAATTAATGCATCGTCAGCGATTTACATTCATGGTAATAAATAACGACTTCGATGTGAGGCTTTTGGAAATGCTTGATTAGCATAGAGGTGCTAAATGAATAGGAGGATATATTTGCAATTACATTTCTCATGTACTTATGCTAAATATATATATATATATATATAATCTATATATATATATATATATATATGTATACATGAACTGACTTAGTAACTTATTGATTCTGGTGATTTATCGCCGTTTTCTCAGTAGGGGTACCTTCAGAGCGTCATATATATATATATATATATATATATGTATACACATATATATAGGTATATATATAGCATATATATACACATATATATTATATAATATATAACTTATTTAAGCATGCCGACCAATTCGAAATATCATTACACATATGTAACAAATATATTAATTTGCTTTTATTCAGACACGCCAGATCCATAACTTTAATCCCAATCGGTCTACTTTACTCCACTATTATATGCTTCTTTTAGACTTAGAGGTTATGGCCGATAGCGGAACACTCATAGTCATACAATGTAGTGGGTATTCCCTCTTACAGTTTGATTTGTACTTGAATGGGCATGCGCAACTAATGAATACATAGTTATGTATATTAATTTTATTTCGTGGTGAAAGTAACTTTAATTTTAATCTTTGCTCCTCCATCATCTGATTACAATAAGACGTGATCAGCTGTTAACACCTGCATATTTCCCGATATGAACTTTGAGGCTCCATCGAGTAAAGAATACTTATTCGCCTACGCGAGGCACAGTATATAATACATATATAATACATATATATATATATATATGTGTATAGATCGATTCAAATTCATACATGGTCTTAAATTATGTCGAACTTCTTCTAAATTGGGCAATGTTGGTTCATTTGGAATCCACCTTGTCACTATGTTTGGTGTGAAATTGGCAGTTACAAATGATTGCATTGAAAGCAAGCCTGGTTACCCGGGCTTATATGCTATGGACAGTATAATTACATCCTCAATAACACAATTAATCTTTTTTTGTTTAATGACAACAAAAAATGATGACGGCGATAACAGCTGAGAATACCCGAAGGCTGAACTGAGGCAATATACTGCAACGCAATGGCTGTCAGATCAGACAATGCGTTATCAGCACTATTTACTAATTTAGGCAGGTGTTATCAGCTTCAGCTAACGGGGCGGTTCATAAGAGGCGTGCAATGATATTAAATACATACTCAGCATAGGTGGGTAGCGCAATCAGCAAAACACAACACAACTATAGGCGCATGAACAAACACAGACACTCACAGATGACAGACATGGAAATCAATATGATTTATTTGTGATGTATAAACATTATGCAAGTATAAAGACGTGAAGGGAGGTCGTTATTCTTCTTCTTATTATTACTATTATGACAGTCATTTGGTGGGTGAGCATTCCCCGCCACATGTGACCTAGAGTCACATACACACATAGGTCAGGTTTTACTTTAGTTTTATGCTGCTACTCCTGTTCCCTTTGTGGTTTTGGTTGAACGGTCTTGTTGTAAACGTTGCATTTGATCTGATAAGTACTGGGATATCAATGTATGTTGCTACCCTGAACTGAACTGTGTTTGCAGTGAAGTATTGTATAACCCCCCCCCCCCCCACCACCCCCTCTGCGCCGGACCACTCTAAAGCTAGGATTCCTTACACGTGGTATGCGGCATGCGGTATGCGGCATGCGGTATACAAACGGTTTGGGTCCTTTCACCCACACCCCCACCCACACACGCACACAGTGTCAGGTTTCTCTAACACTGTTGTCTATGGGCATTTGCATTCGCATGCCGCACCGATCGCTACATGGACCGATTCAGTATTCGCATGCCGCATGTCGCATGCCGCATACCGCGTGTAACGAATCACCCCCATTGACTTATATGCTTTTCGATTGCATTCGCATTCACATACCGCATACCGCGTGTAAGGAATGTGCGCTTAAGTATAACATATAACAACAAATTGAGCTGTGCTGGCACAACTGGAAAACCATGAAAAGGGCGCTCCGATTAGGCACCACTTTGATTTACGACCTCTTTCTATTCATGCATATCTATAATGAAAGCAGAACCAATAACAAAGAAACAAAAATAAAGCTAAAGAATACCAAATATGGAAACACAAGACAAATCCCTACGTGCAGACAATAAAGTCGGCGATAAATAGACTGAAATAAATCCCGGTGATTAAAAACAGAGGCTGCTATTGTCTCATTGAGTATCATTCTACACACACAGTCTCACAAACCATTCATAGACACATTCAGAGAAAATATGCATATCTATATTTTATACATTATATATTAGTGTTTTGCTTGTTTTCATTTTAGGTAAAATAAAAACCTGCGACACAATATATATCGGGTGATGGTGACGATTGGCTACTCACAGGTGGCGCCTTGTGAGAGAAGAAGGAACTAAGTTCTAGTTAATACATAATGTAATTAGTTATATATGTATATATATACAGTAAAACCTCTGTAAATCGACCGTCCATGGGATCGAGTTTAGGTCATCCATTTAGGGAGGTGGTCGGTTTAGGGAATTAGAATATCCTTACAATGGGACCCAAATAAAGCGATCCATATAGGGGAGTCGTCGAGCTGTGTAGGTGGTCGGGTAGAGAGGGTTTACTGTATATAGTGATCCATGTTACTTAGAGGACAGCATCAGCTGGTTTATATTCGGATAGGTTCCTTAGAGAGTATATATGTGATGTATATGAATTGTATGAATATAAATTCATAGAAGCTATTAGTAACCAGCTCGGATATTTGCTTGGTACCCTCAGTGGAGCCTCCCCCCCTCCCTCTTCCTATCCACCTGTTGTTGCTTTAGTTCCTAGAAACACCTAAGGTTATATCAGGACGGGTATGAACTTGGGACAGTGCACACTCATGGCGACTTTATAGTGCAGCCCCACTGGGCAACCAAACCATTGAGACCATGACCTGTTATCGCCCACAATCACATTATCCTGATACGGCACTAAACAGTCATTGTTATATCCTATTATTGTATTAATGCAAAGCAATACTCTAGGTAGTGACAATCATCAATTTTATAAACCATTGGCTGGTCTCGGCTTGGATTCGAACTCCAGACCTTCCGCACGAGGAGCAATCGCTCTACCGATTTGCCCTCCTCACCCGGTAGAGCCAGTAGGGTGGGTGTTGGTTTGGGGTAAAATCAGAGAGAACTGTTCAAGGACACAAGGAAAGTTCCTCCTTGAAGGAAAGTCTGTTTGCTGGTATAATATTAATAAGCCGGAACGTAACAACCTATGTTCTTGCGTATGATCAATGCTATATATATGATTCACCGGCTAGCAGCCCGGGTCAATGCCGATCCCTATGTGTTTGTGTATTTGTGTGTTTGATTGTATGGCTCCCATCTTCTGGTTCTATCGGCACACTCCATATACATTACCACAGGTACTGTCAACCGATCAATATATATATACAGCACAGCCCAACGGACTGGAACATACATGGTCCTCAAACGACCGGTTCAGATGAACTGCCAGGTTTGACATCCAATTTGCAGGTCAGCTCGAACAGCGGGGCTCAGTGTATGTATTTGGCTGTGCTGGGGCTGGGTGGACGAGATTGCCTCATATTTCTATCATTCTTCTTCTTGCTAAAATTGAGGATTGATTTTCCTTCTACCTGGCTGCAAACCCCGAACACACCCCCCTAAGCCTCGACCAGATCTCAGCCATTGCTCATTTTCCAGGTTCGAGTACATTCCTTACTTTTTGTTTGCTTTTCTTCCTTCATGTCCTTTTATCTTTCCTTCTTTGAACCTTGTATCTTCCAGTCATCCCCCTCCCCCCCCCCCCTTCTCCCTCACACACACCCTCATTGATCTCTGTTCCCCAACTATGACTTCTTCCTCCGTCGTATCGCATTCCTGTTATCTTTTATCATCACCTCAGAAAGGCAGAGCAATCGGCGCCAACATTCTCTGAACTCCCAATTCTGATAATCCCCCTCCCCTTCCCCCCTCCCCCTTCCTTCCTCCCCCTTCCTCCCCCCCCCCCCCCACCCCTCTCCACCCCACCCACTCTCAACATTTCCTAATCTCCAGCAGAAACACTTTGCACCCCTTCTGAGACACGCTCCCGCCCCTAACTCACCCCCCTAAAGCCTACATTCCTTACATGCGGTATGCGGCATGTGAATGCGAATGCAAATGCGGCAAAAATGGAAATGCCTAGAAGTCAATGGGGGAGATTCCTTACATGCGGCATGCAAATGCAAATGTGAATGTGAATGCGAATGCGGCAACTGAATCGGGCCATGTAGCCATTGGTGCGGCATGCGGCATGCGGCATGCGGCATGCGGCATGTTGATTGCGGCATGCGGCATGTGACATGTGGCATGCGGGTAGAAAAACGATCATCAGGCCGGGCTGAGCCGGGCTGGGCTGGGCAGGCATGCCGCATGAAAAGAATCATCCCATGTGCATGCCGCATGCCGCATGATGCATGCCACATGCCACATGCCGCATACCACATGTAAGGAATCCTGGCTTTACTCACCCCCCCAAATCACCCGCCCACCCACATCATATACACACCACACGCACCCACATTTTATTCCACCAACAACCAGGAATCAATGAGTTAGAGCATCCGTCTCCCATGAGGGTAGATTGTTGGGTCCTGGGTTCGAACCCTGGTCGAGTCAAACCAATGACATAAAAATTGATACTTGTCGCTTCCTAGCCTGGTGCTCGGCATTATTAGGACAGGGCAAGGACTGTTGTGCTGAGTGTCAGGATAATCTGACTGAGTGGGATACCAGGTCATGGTGCTGGCGGCCTGGTTTCCCAGTGGGAGAGCACTATAAAGTTGCCATGAGTGTGCACTGTCACAAGTCGGTACCCGTCCTGATATGGCCTTAGATGTTTGCTAGACGTAAACCAACAACAAACAAACAAACCTGGAATCCCTTGCCGACTAAATGTGACCCTTTGTCTAACCCCATCCGACAAATACCCGACCCGGGTCGTATCGACCAAGCGTACGTCTTCATCTCTAGGGTCGCCCCATACAATCTATCCACCGCCCTCTCCTCACCTCACTCTAAGCCAATATCCAACCGCACTTCACCCCACCGCATCCCACTCGAACTCAAGGCCACCAGATTCCGCCCTTAGGATACGTGACCTCGGGTCAATATTAAACAATAGGAGGTCCTACATATATACTTTGCTATTAATAGTATTATTAGTACATTGTCAACTGTATTTAACTTTATTTAATCTTTTCTCTTTGACTTATTCCTGTTATAACGAGCACCTCTGGCGCTGTCCAAAGTCGCTTTCCTGTACCTTATGATTTCAGAACCGGCGAGGTTCTCCTCAGATATAGGAAACTGCATATAGATTGTGTCCTTGTTTATATTCCCATAATATATTATATATCACATATGTATGCATGCATTGGTATGCAGGTATTGCAGGTATAGCAATACCTCAGGGAGTTTAACGCCCCTGCCCTGCAGAGTTGTAAACCACTGCCTTGTGGTACAGGTTCTTGACAGAACCGAAGGCTAAGGGAGCAAACCCTGAACAGAAAACCATGTCACTGTGGCAGCATTAAGGGTGGTTAATGTATGGAACTTCCAACATCTCCCGACCAGCCACTGCAGGGACAAATAGTTTTGTACCTGTCTTGACATGTTCTTGCCAGTGTGAAACCTCTATTTGCTTCCCGAGAGAGTGCCACTGGTAAGTTGCAAAAGCCAGCAGCACTTCAACACTTTTCCAGGCAGCTTTAATGAGATGTACAACCGCACACAACAAAGGAGAGTGGCAGTCAAGTAATGAAAGCAGTCTTTGTCGCATCATGACCAACAGCATAATGATGATGATGCGTGCATGTATTAATCGGTGTATGTTTGTTATATTTAACAATGCTTCTCGAGCATATTTAATTGTATCATCGCCTATTGGACGTCAAATCATCCGTGTATGTATGCATACATTATATCTATGTATATATGAATACATGCAATACATGCATGCATGTACGTATGTATATGTGTGTACATGTATTTATATATGCATATATGTATACAGTAAAACATCTCTATAACGACCGCTCCACAGATCGACCACTCCCCTATATTGATCGCTTTATTTGGGTCCCAAAAATACCATTGTAAGGATATTCTAACTCTCTAAATCGATCACCTCCCTAAATGGACCAACGGTCGGTCTGTTTAGAAAGGTTTTAATATGTAGATTTATATTATTTATATGTATATATATCCATATACATGTAGTTATATGTAAATATATGTGTATGACTATGAGCATATATATGCATAAGTATCTACATATATGACTTGTTGGGTTGGCAGTGAGTGGGTGCGGTGTCCTGTGATAGTACTGATACTGAGAATATTGAATCCCGGGCTGGGCGGCCGCGCCGACATACCGTCACTCTAATTCGTGTTGCCTGGCCTCCTCTCGCTTCTCTTCTCTGTTCATCTCCTGCTGCTGCGGTATTCTGATTCCGACCCAGACGTGGCTCAGTAGCTTGTACTTGATGTACCCTTCAGAGCTCCTCAATTCTTCTTGCCTTTTTATTGTGTGTATATTGAGGTTTTGTGTATTTCGTGTATTTTGTCTATTTTGTGTATTTCATGTATTTTGTGTATTGTGTGTATTGTGTGTATTTTGTGTCTTTTGTGTACATCGTGTATTTACTGTATTTCATGTATTTTGTGTATTTTGTGTATTTTGTCTATTTTGTGTATTTTGGGAATATCATGTTTGTGTATTGTTTGTATTTTGTGTATTTTGTGTACGTCGTGCATTTTGTGTATGTCATGTATTTCATGTATTTTGTGTATTTCATGTATTTTGTGTATTTTGTTTATTTACTGTATTTTGTGTATTTTGTGCATTTTGTGTACTTTGGGTATCTCATGTGTTTTGTGTATTGTGTGTATTTCATGTATTTCGTGTACATTGTGTATTTAATGTATTTCATGTATTCTGTGTATGTGGTGTACTTTGTGATTTTCATCTTTGTGTATTGTGTGTATGTTGCGTATGTTGTGTACATCATGTATTGTGTGTACATCATGTATTTCATGTATGTTGTGTATTTCATGTATGTTGTTATTTTGTGTATTTTGTGTAGTTTGTGTATTTCATGGATTTTGTGGATTTTGTGGATTTTGTGTATTTTATGTATTTTGCGTATTTGCGTATTTTCTATACTTTCTGTATTTTCTGTATTTTCTGTATTTTCTATATTATTTGGGGTACATTTTGTCTGGTGCTCGCCTTGCTCGATCAAGCATTCTACCAGAGGATATGGATGCAAGGAGCTGTTCGTTTGGGTTCTTTCTGTGTTTTCCTTTAATATGCACAATTTTAAATGTCACATTCGAGCTTTAAAAAACACACACACAAGAAATGGCCCAATTCGCCGATTCATGTACATGTTTATTTTGGTGGGTAGGGACTAAATATTTAAACAACCTAAAATAAGTTGATTATTCGGAAGCAGTTGTTATCAGTCTGATCCCTTCTCCAGTCGACTATGGAAATGCTTATTGCCGACCAGGGATTTGACAAATGCCACATAGTCGGTGTCAGCGTCCAGACAGAAAAGTGATTATGATGATAGCCATCTCAAACACTGAATTATTGCCAGTTCTCAATGCGAGATAAACTAATCAATTTCCTGTTCTCCCTCTCTAGATGCCGGGGTGCGGTGTGGCAAACCATGTATTTCTTAATTCAATTAATCGGTTATTTTCGCAGAATATTTGCTTGGACTTTAAAAAAAAAAAATTGTTATTGAGGCTGTATTTATACTGTTCATAGCATATAAGCCCGGGTACCCAGGCTTGTTTTCAATGCTGGCCAGTTTGGTGTTATCTTACCATGCAATAGCTGCTGATAAGGTATTTGATTGCCTGCATTTCTGTAGCAGATAGATAATTGGTTGGTATGGTTAGTAGCCTATGTTAGTTTGTTTTATTTTCTTGGCATATATGTATTATTTTACTTTGTTCTACTCTTATTACTAGACTAGCCTACTCCTATTTACATATCATAAGCTTGTACATACCTGTCTGGCGTGTTATCTGGCTACTTTTGGCATGGTTACCTTTTAGTAGTAAAAGGGGCACTGCTAGTGACAGGTTAGTAACACATTGGTGCTTGTGGGATGAATATAATTAGTGCAACTTTGTTGTATCTGTCAATAATTGTCCTATGGCATTTGTGCAGACAGTAAATAGCGAAACCTAGCAGGTAATGTAGTTCATTCTCCCAAAGTGCTGCCCCTCCACCGTCATACACTCACACTAATCCGCACCCTCATTCCACCTACTGCCGACCTCCCACCCCATTAGGCGGCGTGTGGACCTCTATAGATCCAGCCCACAAGAAAGGACCTCGTTGATCGTAGAAATGAATTTTGGCATGCTAATGGGGAAGAACAAAAATGCTAACTTCACCATTGCACTATTAATATTACATCCTTTGACTGAATTCATACAAGTAGTTGCGTTGCGCATTTACAAATCAATAATATTACTGACTAGTACTGGATTCCCTTTTTAAAGAATTCTATTTCATCGTTGTTTTAGAACCACAATTAATATTTGTTTAATAATAACTATGTTTTCTTGTTGTATCCTACCTATTTGAGAATTTAACAATTCATAGTGCATGTAGTTACTATCAATTTGGGTGATAGCACGAATTCAGGTTATGTGCTAGCATCTGCTTTTAGAATAGTGGCAATTAATAGCAGCATGCATTCGATTGGTGATTATGGTTGTGAGAGTTGTTTTAAGAATTTGCATTGAATAATAGGTGACATGATATTGGTCGATTTGGAAGTATTATATAGGAGTCGGTTGTAGAATATTCATAATTAATTTAATGGTTTGGGTGAGAGCGGTTGTACTGTTTGTCTCGTAAATGTGCCAGAATATTCACAAGTAATCTCAGTATCTGATAGCAGTAGTTTTCGTTGTGAGCAAACAGTCTGACTTAGGATATTCACAATTAATACAGGGATTGATAATAGCTATAGGTTTGACAGCATAATACCATTTTTTAAATAATATTCTCAAATATTAGCGCTTTAGACGATACTTTTTTATGGTTGCATGGTAGCAGTTTGTTTTTAGAATATTCACAATTAATAGCAGTTCACATGATAGCAGCTGCCATGATTGCTATAAGGAGAGTATTCCATACGCGGGCAAGGCCATGGTTTTTTATTGTCATACTGATAATACTGATTCTGACTGTTAGACTGGCCGCATACACCATATGGTTGTGTTAGCTCGGCCTGACTCCATCACGCTGCACCATTTGAAGTGTTCACAATCTTGAATTTCATTTAGCAGGCACCCATCTCCAAAAGGATGGAAACCTTATATGCTGCATTTGCAAACATAGCGCGGCTGTAGGAGTGTGGGGAGGAGGTGCGGGGAATGATAAACCTAGCCTCGATTTGACTTTGGAATATTGGATGACGCTGCTTTGTTGGGGCTTCTCGGCTCGAGCCTGAGGTAGTGCCCCTAAAATGGCTTGCAAAAAGAAAATATTGAGACAGCCGTAAAGTAGGATGGCGCGACCATATCAAGTGTACCCGGGGAGGCTGGTTTATAGACTCAGTCAACATTAGATACCCTCAGAATAAATACAAATATCCCAGGGTAGGCGCATCACTAGCACATCGCAGTCGAAAAAGAAGCATAATTAAAGCTCCATAGTCCGATGAAATAACAAATTTCCAAAACCAAACCAATTATCTAGATTTGATTTTACATATTGAACTTAGATACTGATGCACTTATTAAGCATTTGTTTCTGCATAGAAGGCAATATTGAGTCAATTTACCAGAAGTCTATGGTGTCAGAGATTGGCAAGCATGCCAACACTAATTGTCCAGGTTTGAACTCAAAATATCTCAAAAGTTTACTATTTAAAATAAATGTGACTTTGAACTAATGGAAAGGAAATACTAGTGATCGATCTAATATATTTATCTCATAAAAAATACAGAAATTCAAAACCATCGGACTATGGACTATGCAACTTTTAAATAACCGACCAAAGCTTGCTTTAGATTTAGGTATCGTTTGACACAGGGGCAAACTATACTGCATATATGATATTTCGCACTAGAAGAAAATTATATTTTATTATAGAGTTATCGCGGCCGAAAAAGGAGTTCATAGTTGTAGCTTCCTTGTCCGAACAAGGTGCCCAAACATGGTGGCAGTATGGGAACCTTCGGTTACATACAAAAACGGAATTGTGGAGTAAAATTTGTTTAAATAAATAAAAAGATAGGGCCTTTATAGCTACCCTAAATCCTGTCATCATGGGCCCATCATAGGCTTCAGAACTGCGTCCCAAGGTTGCAGGAAAAATGGCGAACAGTGAGGGGGGCAAAGGGCGCGGGGAGCCAGGCAGGCGGGTAGGAGGGCCCGGTTGGGGGCTGCGCGGGGCGGGGGCGCGGGGGGGCGTGGGGAGGCAGGCAGGCAGGCGGGTGGGCGGGCGCGGGTGGGGGATGGGCGGCGCGGGGGCGCAGAGGGTGCGGGGAGGCAGGCAGGCAGGTGGGCGGGCGCGGATTGGGGGCGGGTGGCGCGGAGGCGCAGAGGGCGCGGGGAGGCAGGCAGGCGGGTGGGTGGGCGCGGGTGGGGGGTGGGCGGCACGGGGGCGCAGAGGGCGCGGGGAGGCAGGCGGGCGGGTGAGGGCGGGCGGCGCGGGGGCACAGAGGGCGCGGGGAGGCAGGCAGGCGGGTGGGGGGAGGGCGCGGGTGGGGGATGGGCGGCGAGGGGGCGCAGAGGGCGCGGGGAGGCAGGCAGGCGGGTGGGAGGGCGCGGGTGGGGGGTGGGCGGCGCGGGGGGCGCGGGGAGGCAGGCGGGTGGGCAGGTGCGGGGAGGGGGCACATAAGGCGCGGGGATGCGGGGTGCGGAGGAGGAGTTGAATAGGAGCATACATGATCGTGGTGGTGTGGGGGAT
Source organism: Branchipolynoe longqiensis (assembly GCA_030323885.1). Taxonomy (NCBI): domain Eukaryota; kingdom Metazoa; phylum Annelida; class Polychaeta; order Phyllodocida; family Polynoidae; genus Branchipolynoe; species Branchipolynoe longqiensis. The sequence goes on from CM059191.1 coordinate 80,877,119, forward strand.
GTGTGGAGGGGTTGAGTGTGGAGTCGGGTGGGGGGCGGGGACAAGGGGCGGGATTCCTGCTGCGGCTCAACGTGGAGTGTTGTCAGATGAGGGAGTCGGGGTAGATCGGGTATCTATCACGGCGGGACCCCGTCCCCGGGGCCGACGCGCCGCTGTTTGCCACTCATTGCTGCGTGTGTGCTGACCCCCCACCTTTGCCCGCCTGGTTGGCCGGGTGGTCGGCCGGGTGGTCGGCCGGGTGGTCGGCCGGGTGGTCGACTGGATGCTCGGCCGGATGGTCGACCGGGTGGTCGGCCGGCGAGCATTCTGCGCGCGCGGAGACGCCGCTTCCCGCCATGCACTTCGCGGTCAAGAGGATGTTAGTGAAGGCATAGACGGGAGGGGGTGGGCTGGATATAGGCGGTAAGGGAAGGGGCGAGTCGTGGGTGGGGGTGGGGGGGGGGGGGGGGTCGTGTGGAGTGTGGATTTGGGTGGTTCCATTCGGCATTCAATTTGAAATGCGCGGTGCTTTTAGCGTCTCTATGTCCCAGAGGGTTGCGGGTGTAGAATTTCAGGTGCCAAATGCCCTTTTCTACATCAAGTGGTGTGTGTAATTGAGGTGAAGGCTGGTGTTGGTGCGTCTGAGGGGCTGTTCCTTGGATAAAGAGTCTGGTGGATTCTGTGAAAGATTGCCAGAGTGTGTGAAAGTTTATCAGAGGCGGCGACAGACTCATATGCAGTGGGGCATTGGGCGTATTCGACTGGGCCTTTCTATACACATATCAAAATATTTGGATCTGGAAGTGGGTTTCTATAACTATGAATCGAATGTGTCTTGTGGCTCCATCCATATTCTCACATGGTGTACTTCAAGATTGCTGATATGGAAAGGTTGAAAGATTCAGTAGCTTCAGCCAATCAGAGCTCTTCTTTTCGATTGCAAATGGCTGCACCCATAGAAGGCACTTATTTGCAATAAAAAAGAACAGCTCTGATTGGTTCTTTTCGATTGCAAATGGCCGCCCCATTACAGGGCAGCCATTTGCAATGGAAGAGAACAGCTCTGATTCGCTGAAACCACTGAAGCCATTTGACTGGTCCTCTTTACATTCGAAAACCAAGTTCACTGCGTGGGTGGGCAGAGCCTAAATTTGGAGGATGGAAAGGTCCCAGTCGAATACGTCCATTATGTCTATCTGAAAGCATCACATTGGAAGTTCGTGGACGGTGTGTCTAATGCAGTATGCACCTTTGTTTATCTTTATGTGTCTGCGCAGCTTTCCTGCACAACGTGCATACATGACATCTTCATGCTGTGCTGGATAAATGAGAATTTGCGTCAAACGATTAGCACCAGATGATCAGTCCCTCATCAGCCATCATGGTGTGATAGTAAGTACAGCATACCACTGCCGATGCGGCGGCGCTGTTAATATCGCTTCGATATTGGGTTTAATTTGACCAAATTTCACTTTTTGAGTAAGCTATACTCATAAATAACATTATTCAACCTAGGATTGAATATTCATGGTTCTAAATAACAGAATTAAATCGTAGCAGTAAATAGATTTGTGCTTTTTGTTTTGCTTACATTTGATAATATCGCCGCCGATGCGGCGGCATCAATATCGCTTGGATTTTGGTTTAATTTGACATGATTTCACTTTTTGAGTAAGCTATTCTCAAAAATAACATTATTTCAACCCCCGATTGAATATTCCTGGTTCTAAATAACATAATTAGATCGTAGGAGTGAATAGATATGTGCTTTTTGTTTTATTTAAATACACTTGATAGTAGAAGGAACTGCTTCTGTCCAACCACAAGGCAGGAGTAGTGTGATGCCCACGTCATACGCACATACTAAATACATGGTTGTGTGGTTGTTGCATTGTGTGTCTAGCAGTAGTGTAAGAGTAGTGCTATGCAACATAGTGTCACTATTATGCACCCTGTGTGATCTCCACATGCACTTCACTGATAGAACATACCTGCATCATGGATACCATCAAAGGTTATGCTCAGCATATGTCTATGCCTCATTTTTATTTCCCATCTTCACGCTATGCAGTTACTCTGAGCGTGCGCAGTTTGCCCTCTTCAAGGCAGTCTCTGTATGGGTGCGTGGATACTGATCAATCCACCATGCAGTGTGCCTCTGTACGCACGTAATCTCTACACTTTATATCAGTATCATATCCCCCCTAGCTGTTTCATATGTGACAGACACAGTGCCTTAAAGCTCCATAGTCTGATGGCGCATCACATTTTCAAAACTAAATCAATTATCTAGATTTGATTCTACATATCTAACTTAGATAATGATGCAGTTATTAAGAATTAGTTGCCACATAGAAGGGAATCCTGAGTCAATTTATTTGGATCTGTTACTGATGAAGCCTATGGTGTCAGAGGTTAGGCATGCCCACCAAAATTAAGTTGGCATGTTTCCATTTCAAATATCTCCAAAAGTAGCCATTTGAAATGGAAGTTGTTTCAAAGTAAAGGCAGATAGATCCTAATCATCAACTCAAAAGCCTTTGAAAGAAGCAACTTTAACCAAACTGTTGAGAGGACAAGATAGTGAAAGGCTGTCGGTGGATGATGGTAGAAGACGCACACTGTGCTGATGACATCCGACCAACGCGCCGATTTTGGGAGAGAAGAGTCTCATGATGAAAACAGACCGGACGCCGTGGCCCGGAGTTCAAGTCCCAGTTGAGTCAAACCAGTGCCTTACAAAACTCGTACCTGTTGCTTCCTAGCCAGGTGTTTGGCATTATTGTGATAGGGCAAGGACTGGTTGGCTCCGTGTCAGGATAATGTGACAGGAATATTGGGTTATTGTGCTGGGGACCTGGTCTCTCAGTGGGACAACACTGTGGGATCAACATGAGTGCACCCTCTCACAATTCGGTATTCGTCCTGGTATGACCTTAGATGTTGCCAGAATGTAATATTCCAATAACCAACCAACTAAAAAAACAGTATAGACGCACGATCTAAATAACATCATATCGTTCATCCAGTCGACTATTACTCGAACATATGGCACCACATATTGAACCAGCCAAGTCGCATACAGTCAGTTCATTCTACTTGGTTAAAGCCGCGCATATATTTATGAAATTCGGGTTTATATATCATGGAAATGGGAGGAACCCGTGGTCAGGAATGACAATCACACTCACTGCCTCAACGAGCACTCAAAAGTTGAGTCGTGATCACGACATCTGCGGCCCATCTCGCTTCCAATGGGTGTCAGTCAGTCGCACCAGAGGATATATATATATATGTATGCATATTGTTTTTACTCAAGTATATTCATCATTTGTGGGTATCTCCATACATCCTACATACTAGCGGATATAGATGATACACATTCCCTCAATGTGTGTGGATCGAGGGGGTGCTCTCACCAAATACCCACACAGCTTGGGGGGGGGGGGGGGAGGGGCAACCAACAATGGACCAAGGAGGAATATATATATATATATATATATATACAATATACGTTCCCCTTGCAGTTATACATGTATAATGCGTTATTCCTCACATATAAATTAGAAACTGCATTCACCTAGCATTGATAGCTAGTAGATGTGCAGTAATATCCATTCAGGTAACTTCAAATATATTTGACACATCCAGTAAGATATTGGAGTTCAATGAATAACCTCTAACTACCGTGGTGTTATGCAGCTCCATATACTCCCCATGCACTGAATACCGGACGCACACTCCCATATCCATTTAATAATAATATCTGATCAGGATGATACCCGCCTAGGTCTTTCAGCAATGTTTCATATGATCTCAATTTGGCGATCAAGGAATCTTGCCTAGATCTTGCCTAGACCTAGGAATCTTGCCTAGAAAAGGGTAAAATATTCCTCCTGAAAGAAATATTCAGAAAAACTGAAAGAAAGGTGGCTCAAGGCTGTCCAGTTTAGTTCACTCAATCAATAGTAGATACCACCAGAATAACTAGCTATACCATATGAACCATTTAAAGAAAGGCACCTAACCAAGTTATTACAAATAACATCATCGGAATGCATAAGGAAAATAAACAACACTCTTGCATGTCAGCTCTCATCATCTGAAGAATCATGTTTTATGGATTGGACCAGAAAATGACTTGGGAAATTGAGCATGGATTAATTGAGCTATAAGGTAGTTCCTGTTCCAAATACAACTTGGCCATTTGAAAGGAGACTCCTGATTGGCTGACGACACTCTAGCCATGACTGAAATGATAGAAAAGTCTAAATATATTGGGCCGTTGATGGGACCTTGTAGAAAAGGAAGACAATTAGATTGCAAGCTGGGCAGTCAAACCTGTCTTATACTGACCGATAATTTGAATAATGTTTAGCTGAAATGGGATTCCATATAATCTTGCCCCTGATGTCCCGGACGAGTATTTTGAAAAGAGAAATATATGTGCACACAAATAGTTATTTGTTACCGCAAGTAGCTGGCATTAGAGGCACATACGAGGATATGTAAGGTGATCTGTAGGAGATTCGCCAAGTTAGTTCCTAATTGTATAGCGCGACTATTTGGAAAGAAAGAAAGAAACACCAGAAATGTAAGACCGATTCATACTCGTCGATCATTGAAACATGAAAGGACTTCTACCATTGCATTATTTAATAAGCAGTATCTAATAATGACACATACATCAGGCACTTGTGACAGTGCTCGTGTTGAATTGTGTACACACGGGTTTGGAATTTAAGCGATCTGACGGAATGCGGTCGAACAGGAAAATGGTCGCTCCTAGTTTCTATTATTACAATGTGTGATTCATCTCTAAAGTCATTGTCACACCTCACCGTAGTGAGCAACGGAGACCACCGGACAAAGAATTTTCTAGTCTGGTGTTCTCCGGTGAAGAAATCTATCGAAATGTATCGAAATGGAGTGTACAATTGGGTGTAATTGCCGCCGGACAACCATATAAGTACCGTACATGTACCATACATGTACCGGATGAGAACTGGACGAGAACCGGACACATAACGGATGGGTACCGGACATGTACTGGACAAAACAGACAAACCGGACACCAACGGATGGGTACCGGACATGTATGGATGGGTATCGGACATACCGGACACCAACCGGACACGTCAGTCCGGCGGTGTCCGGTAATAGTGTTCTGCATGTTCAAAACTTGTACTGGACACCACCGGACACCGCCGGATGGGTACCGGACATGTACCGGACATCGCCGTACAGTACCGGACAGTGTCCGGTTCTCCAGTATGGTAAGGTGTGACAGGGCCTTAAGGCAGCAGGGAATCTTCGCTCTGCGTTCGATAGTGTACTTTAATTGACACGCATTTATGCGTTACTAATTTGTGGAACGCGGTGCATTCCAGCTTTAATGGACTATATAACTGCAGGATGTGCCGAATGATTACTATTATTGCAATTATATACATCCCTTATTATTACCTATGATTAATACCTGTCTAATGAGAGTGGATGGCCTTCCACACGATAGTTTCTTATATTGTCGCCCATCACAGAGACATTTATTATTTCAATACACTGTTAATGTTGCATCGTCCATCGTTTATGTCATTTATTTTTAGAATGACTGATTGTATATTAAGTTGACTGATTGCTACAATCATCCGTACTCTAGATTGAAGTACATTTCGTCGTCAATAGTTAACTGTCAGGATATTTGAGGTAACTAGATGGCAACTAAGCTTTGTTCTGCATCGTACATTGAGCTTCTATTAAATTGACTTACTAAGCATTTCCATGCAGGAATTGCATAAATGTAATCTAGCCTGGTGTATTCACTGGGCGACCCATGCTGTTGTTGTCGTCAGATTATCTCAGCTACTGTCCGCATATTTGATTACATATTTCATTTTAGGGTAGTATTCAGCGTTCAAAGATCTAAATATATATATAATACATACTCGGGTCTGAAGGGCAGAAACTCCTGCGCAATTCGTTGCGGTAGGGGTCAGCGGGTCAAATGGCTAGTCCGCAGCAGATAAGTGCGTGATATGTGATTGGTCTATTTGTCACAATATAATAATAAACAATCTACCGAACATAAAAACACTCCACCCCTTTATATTCGCATAATTCATTATACTTAATATCTGAAGAGTTCGGGTGCAAAACCATGTAAACGCGAATCCCAAAATGGAGATACAAATTGGAATCGAACCTTCAAAAATATATTTTGTTTAGATTCCTACTTTTGTGTTCGTTGCTCCATGTGATCATATCCAAAGTTGAATTAGTGAGAATTTAAATTATTTTCAGATACAAATCTGTTATTTAAACTCCATTTTTGGATTGGCGTTTACGTGGTTTTGCGCCGGAACTCCTCATATGTATATATATATATATATGTATGTGTCACTAGTTTCGCTAGGTTCTGACACACTTTACAAACACCTTCATAAATAGCCATCTCTTGCTAAATCAATAGACATAAAAGACGCACAACATCACTAACAAACAGCGGTTGTGCTTCTTTCTACTAGTGCACGTGCACTACACACAGACCTGGCGACAACACAGAACTCACGTACGTCCAACGCACACAACATCACATGACGACACATGCTGCTCAACCAATCACAGGCAAGCACGCGGCAGAACTGACGAAATACAGGATGCAAGCGATAAGCAGATTACAGCCATGAGGCTGCTTTACCAACATGCCTCCGATCACAATCGCAAAATTAATTTGCCAACGCCCGTGTACCCCCTCGCCGCGAATATGTATTCCATGAAACACAACTCATATTAATCCAATATCTGTACGATTTAGCTGATTAGTATTTCGTTGATTAATGCTCCCAAATTAGGACTAGTATTAAGATATTTCTGAAGAAGTTCACCTGTGAAATATTTAATATCAGAATTGTACAATACATACAAGATGTGTCGGGGATTGGTGTTGTAACCAAATAAAGTTTAATATATATCGGAGAAGGTTCAACTGTGAAATAATTCGTGAAATATAATGCATACAACGGTTGCTACTGTTAGCGGTAGATGCTGGTTTGTGGGTGTGCATCGCAGGGAGGGAGGTGAGGGGGGGGACTAGTCAATTAGCAAGCAACATATGGGATCACGATTCACAAGAAGCAGGTGACGAGCAAGCAAATGCAAAACGAAACTACGACATCAGGATCACAATGTGGCTTCGGCGGTGGCTTCGGCAGTGGCTTTGGCAACAGCTAGCGGCCTCCGCACATAGTGGCTTCTGCGTGACTCCGGTTTGCATTGCACCCACCTCTAGCTCTTTGGCCGAGAGGTTCCAGGGCTTGCTGCACATGTCCGTCGGGTTTTCGATTAGCCGGTAGCGCGGCAGGGTGGAAGCCTTGTGAAACGTGTACATCGGTGGCTCCGGGGATGGCTCGCGAGAACCCACCAGGCTAGCCTTGGGGCTGCTGCGCTCCTGCACGCCCGAAGGGGTGGCATGACCGGAAGTGGAGAGGACGGAGGTGGGTTAATCAGGTAATGAGGTCATGTGACATTGAAACTCACAGACGCTGACAGATCTCGGGCAGTGAGTGAGGGAGATTCAATGTAACTGACAGGATATATAATATATGTATATGAGACTGTCTCAAAAGGTGCTAAGCAATATGGGACAACACTTTGTCCATTGTAACAATCGACATCCTATCTGCTCATGTATTTTCTCAGGATAAACTGATTTGTTTTTTTACATGGTGTTTCATTAATCCCAATAGAATACATAAGGATTTGAAGCAAATGTCCTTGTGTTTTCAGTTGAACCGTTTCCGTGCTGTGTTTGTGTCAATCGTTACAATGGACAAACAAAAAAAGAGTTACCATCTAGTGAGACAGGCTCATATATGTAGGATTAGTTATTTATATATATTTACGATTTATATATGAATAGCTCTTTTCCAAAATATGATAAGCGCCGGTCCAAACAAAATTACTTTGCAATGAGAGTGCCAGCTTTATGGATCGCGTTGATTAAGAGAGGTTTTACTGTAATTGCAAGCAACTTTTTTTCAGCGCTGGGCTCCTATATATTACAAATAAAGTGTGATTAGTTTTTCTTTGTTTTGATTTAAAATACACATACTGCCGACATCAATGTAATCACTCTCCTGCGGCAGGAATGCATACCACACACAGCTGCTATTGTCACTGTGACAATATGGCCATTCCATAGCGCATGAAACTGAAATGACTTTATATTTAATGGAATATCATACTGCCCACGGATTGTATTTCATATTATATCAGTATGCGAGAAGTGGATCATGGAATGCCTGTGTGACCGATACATTGTAAAACAGCGTTTCATCAGAAAATCTACTTTCTAGCCAATGAGGCCAGAATACGCCACAAACGCTAAGGGAGAAAAACTCACTCATTTTCAGGACACAAGCTATATCTAATTAATTTAGATTGAAAGCGAAGAAAGCATATTCTACAAAATGTAGTATTTATCAATGTAACTCTCTTCTAATGACATTCTGCATCCAACCCAATGTGGCCCTGATAGATCAGGTATCCTCTCATGTAGAGGGGTAGTCAAATGAGACAAAAAACAACTGATGCCTTTACAAGATTACTTGCTCCAACATGGTAGGATTTGGCTGAGTACAGTAGTTACTGAAAACAGGTGATATAAGCTCCACCCACAGTTACAATTAAGGACATTTCGGGTGGATCCCCATCTCCCTTTGTTCTCTCTTTTGCAGGGCACATGTACTGGCTAAACGACGGACTGTAGTATTAGCTGCCAAGTTAGCTACAGATAATGAGAGAAATGCCATATTTCTTGGGCTCTACCCTTCTAGGTCTTGGATTTATTCCTGCTTACTCATTTCCCGGGCACATTCAATACTGCTAAGCTAATCAAGTCTTGGAGCTATTACTGCTAAGTCAATCAGGTCTTGGACGTATTAGTACTGCTAAGCCAATCAGACTTATATATACTGACCTATTTAGGTGTTAGATTTATGACTGCTGATCCATTTAGGTGTCAGATTTAATATTTCTGGTAAAACGATGCATGAGGCTTACATTTCCGGAGAACGCCATAGCCGAATCGATAAAAGCGCTTTCCCATGCGGAAGCTTGGTAGTTCGAATCCCAACAGGGTCAAAGCAATGATATACAAAATGCATCGTCTTTAACCCTAGGCTGACATTCGACATTGCTAAGGTATGGGAATGAATGGCTTGCGCAGTATCAGGACAAGGAAACGGTGTGCTGCTGGTGATGCAGTCTCCCAGTCGGGCAGCACTATAACGTCACTATGCACTCTCACAAGTTGGGACATATGCTGATATGACCCGAGATCTTGCTGATATACAAAACCCCAACAAACATATACAAACAAGACCATTACAGGACCTGAAAAATCATTTAATTATACCATGAATCGGGAACCCATATTTTAGCTGGCAAATATTATTATTAATTTTGGATGCACATTGTGAATACATTGAATAACGCTGGATAAATAGCATGCGTTAGATATAAGACAAATAGTTTCTGTAGTAATAAATCTCCCCGATGGAAATGTGCATGGAGTTAGTGTCGTTGGTATACATCTTTTGTCCACCACTCCTGTCTCTCTCGGGCAATCATTTTGCCTGAATCTGGGTAGATTAAAAAGAGCAAATACCTCTAAGTTAGAATGTCATACATCTCGATAACTTCCCACACCAACCATATCCACGTTCCTCATCATATCTATGAACTCCATGAACCAGATCCCCTCTGCATGAAAGATTATTTCGGTGATAACCTACAAATATGATTTAGGGTTGCTGCCTAGTGTGAGGCAGCCTTGTAGTGGTAGTAGGACTCACATCCTCATGGCTGCACATCATGCAACAGAAGCAGGATTCTTGACTGCGCCTTGGCACACTCTTTGATTTCCATACTCCTAGGGGTATTGCAGATAGTCACATTTCAGTCCGGTATAGTATTTTACAGAATGCACAAAGCCAATCCAGAGGTGGAGAAAATTAAACAAAAACGGGATCTCCCAAAGGGCAACGTGGCCCAGCATCCCTACCCTAGTCACATTTAAACTAAATAGTACACTTTTACCTTCACGTCGATCGAGTGGATTACAGTAATTAGCTTAGCATAACTCAAATTAATCTAAAAGGGGGTGTAACAGTATGGATTTGGTTCAACTCAGCACATTATCTTAATACGCACAATTAGATTAGTAACTAACTGAAAATGAATAGGATTACTTTGTCTTAAAATAGGGTAAGCCCGGAGGCTACTAGCTCTGATGGAACCTGGCTCGTAAATTCAAGGAAAGCGGATTAGAAAGTTGCTTTTAGACGAGCGATGCAAGGCGGAGCTTTGGTGACAAAGAGACCAAAGATGTATCTGTGCAAGAAGTGAGGAAGAAGACAAGCTCACACACACATATACATACATCTGATGTATAACGCATTATAGGACTATAAATGCTGGGGGAACATATATACTTTGCTACTTCCTGCATTGGGGGAGTGCCTCCCCCCCTCAGCTGTCGGGAAGTTGTATATATTGGAGGAATATAGATTTATAGTTTGCTTCTTGGGGCTTTGCATCCTGGCAACATCAAAGGTCATATCAGGATGGGTACCGATTTGTGACAGTGCACAGTCCTAGCAACTTTATAGGGTTGCCCCAGAGGCAGACCAGGCCGCTGGTACAATGCCCAAATATCCCACTCAGTCACATTGTCCTGATACGGAGCTAACCATTCCTTGTTCTATCCTAATATTGCTGAATGCCAGGATAGGTAGCGGCAAGTATTAATTGTGTAAGTCATTGGTTTGACTTGAGCTGGTTTTGCCTGTGATCTACCGATTCGGCCACCGCATCCAGTATCACATAGCTATATATATATATGAAGATTTCAGACGCAAAACCTATAAACGTCAATCCAAAAATTGAGCTAAACATTGGAATCTAACATCCAAAAAGGTAATTTGTTAACGTTACTATTGTTGTGTCCCTTGCTCCATAATGAGTTCATCATAAGAAATGTGGAATTAGTGAGAATTAAAATTAGCTTCAGGTCAAAATATTTTACTTTAACAACATTTTTGGATTGTTGTTTACAGGGCGTTGCACTTGAACTCTTCATATATATAAATGCCTATATGTGTGTGTTGTTGCAGTTCGCCTGTCTGGAAGCGTGAGCACTTGCCTATGATTGTATGTAGATTTGTGTCCTGTGAGTGTTTTTGTATTCAACATGTGCAAATCTAATTGCCATAGAACAGCTGCAACATATGACAAACCATGCATGCATAATTGTAGCAATGTTTCATTCGAACAAAATGTAGGAAGAATTCTATGATATCAGAAAGAAAACCATTTGCGTTTGTGATGCCGGCTGAATGACAATTCATCCCCAAATTGTTCCATTTGTGGAAAATGACAGGTAGCTGTGGTTTATTTTGTTTACACACATATTTCCCATCTCATTTCACGCTTGCTGTTAGCGTCCTTAGCTTTCGCTATTTTGATAGAGGAATTCACTGGATGCGATCATTGTGGAACACTTGCTGCCCTTTAATATATCTTTGGAATAAGATCCATTAAAGTTTAACAGTACTATTAACATTGGGCACGTGGCCGGGAATAAGTGAAGTTCTGGCAATAACTCTTCACCTATAGAGGCAAGTCTAAACATCTTTCTATGGATCAAAAAAACCCTTGTTTGCAATACTGCTAGAGGGTGGATTTGTTGCATTAAAACTCGTAGTTATCTGTGCCCTGGTGCTTCGAACAACAATGAGAACAATGTTAAAATTTGTGTCTCTTATGGGCCTGTCACACTACGACGCTTCTCGCCGGCGACACGGCAACGTGTAGTGATTTTGGGCGATAATAAGGGAAACGTATGGACGAGCTGGGGCGCGTTATGCGCGCGTCGGTACACGTCGGCGCGCGTTATTGGTCGCTGAGCGTTTTGAACATGTCCAAAACTTCCAGCGACCGGCAACGCGCGGGAGTAAATGGGCAAGAACGCTAGGAGGATGTTAGGCGCGCGTCGCGCTGCGTTGGATGCGCCGGAATAACGTTATGGGAACGCTAGGAAGACGGCGCGCGCGCGGGAGGGTCGTTGCTCACGCGTTGCGCAAACTGGGCCGTTTTTGTTTTAGGCCCTAGCAACATTTAAGGTTAAATGAAGACGTCGCGCCAAACTTTTTTTTTTTTTTCCCCAGCGCGTCAACACACGTTGGCCGCGTGCGCATAACGCGCCGCGCTGACGCCGATCTTTTCCCCCAAACCGCCGAAAAGTTTGACGTTTCTCGACGCACAAGATTTCATTTTCAACGCTGACGGGTCGCCGAGAGAAGCATCGTAGTGTGACAGGGCCATATCACTCAGTAATGCTCAGGAGGTAACTAAAGTTGTAAGTAGTGAATTAACGTCATACATCATCTAAATATACGTGGTTGTTTGGTTGTGGGAATTTCACATAAGGTCATACCAGAATGGGAACCGAATTGTGACAGTTCACACTCCTGATGATTTGATAGCACTGCCCTAATGGTAAATCAGGCTGCCATGACCTGATATACCACTCAATCACATTATCCTGACAGTGAGCTAACCAGTCCTTGCCCTCATCCTATTAATGCTGAACACCAAGCTAGGAAGCGGCAAGTATCAATTTTTATAAGTCATTAATTTCCCTTTACGGAGAATCAAACTCCCAATCTCCCACACGGGAAGCCTGCGCTCTACCAATTCGGCTAATGCATCCGGTGCTTAATAGAAAGCTGATACAGATGATAAGTAGGAATAAGTACTGACACATCTGACAATTTGGCACAGTGCTGACAACCGAGATTCAGTAGGTAACTGTAAATTGGTAGGACTACATTCCTATTCACTTAGAAATAGGGTTCAATTAGAACCATCGCCTCCTACGCCACGGGCTTGAAAATGGACAAGTGCTTTCCCCGAGTGTAGTCCAAATGTTGGAGGGTGCTCCAGTTGGAGTTCTCCCATTAATGCTTTGGGTACTTTGGAAATGAGTGCTATATGGGAGTATAATGCACGTAATTACAGCCCTTGTTAGCCTCTCATGGCTCATAATGGGGATATATATCCATTGTCAGGAGTTCCTTAGCTACATGTGGGAAATTCAAATCAACTATAATGATCCCAACCAGATACACTCATTCACTTTTCAGATATTGTGTTAAAAGCCATTCCTTTTAGGACGATGTAGCGCAACTATTGTTGTGTCCCTTGCTCCATAATGAGTTCATCATAAGAAATGTGGAATTAGTGAGAATTAAAATTAGCTTCAGGTCAAAATATTTTACTTTAACAACATTTTTGGATTGTTGTTTACAGGGCGTTGCACTTGAACTCTTCATATATATAAATGCCTATATGTGTGTGTTGTTGCAGTTCGCCTGTCTGGAAGCGTGAGCACTTGCCTATGATTGTATGTAGATTTGTGTCCTGTGAGTGTTTTTGTATTCAACATGTGCAAATCTAATTGCCATAGAACAGCTGCAACATATGACAAACCATGCATGCATAATTGTAGCAATGTTTCATTCGAACAAAATGTAGGAAGAATTCTATGATATCAGAAAGAAAACCATTTGCGTTTGTGATGCCGGCTGAATGACAATTCATCCCCAAATTGTTCCATTTGTGGAAAATGACAGGTAGCTGTGGTTTATTTTGTTTACACACATATTTCCCATCTCATTTCACGCTTGCTGTTAGCGTCCTTAGCTTTCGCTATTTTGATAGAGGAATTCACTGGATGCGATCATTGTGGAACACTTGCTGCCCTTTAATATATCTTTGGAATAAGATCCATTAAAGTTTAACAGTACTATTAACATTGGGCACGTGGCCGGGAATAAGTGAAGTTCTGGCAATAACTCTTCACCTATAGAGGCAAGTCTAAACATCTTTCTATGGATCAAAAAAACCCTTGTTTGCAATACTGCTAGAGGGTGGATTTGTTGCATTAAAACTCGTAGTTATCTGTGCCCTGGTGCTTCGAACAACAATGAGAACAATGTTAAAATTTGTGTCTCTTATGGGCCTGTCACACTACGACGCTTCTCGCCGGCGACACGGCAACGTGTAGTGATTTTGGGCGATAATAAGGGAAACGTATGGACGAGCTGGGGGCGCGTTATGCGCGCGTCGGTACACGTCGGCGCGCGTTATTGGTCGCTGAGCGTTTTGAACATGTCCAAAACTTCCAGCGACCGGCAACGCGCGGGAGTAAATGGGCAAGAACGCTAGGAGGATGTTAGGCGCGCGTCGCGCTGCGTTGGATGCGCCGGAATAACGTTATGGGAACGCTAGGAAGACGGCGCGCACGCGGGAGGGTCGTTGCTCACGCGTTGCGCAAACTGGGCCGTTTTTGTTTTAGGCCCTAGCAACATTTAAGGTTAAATGAAGACGTCGCGCCAAACTTTTTTTTTTTTTTTCCCCAGCGCGTCAACACACGTTGGCCGCGTGCGCATAACGCGCCGCGCTGACGCCGATCTTTTCCCCCAAACCGCCGAAAAGTTTGACGTTTCTCGACGCACAAGATTTCATTTTCAACGCTGACGGGTCGCCGAGAGAAGCATCGTAGTGTGACAGGGCCATATCACTCAGTAATGCTCAGGAGGTAACTAAAGTTGTAAGTAGTGAATTAACGTCATACATCATCTAAATATACGTGGTTGTTTGGTTGTGGGAATTTCACATAAGGTCATACCAGAATGGGAACCGAATTGTGACAGTTCACACTCCTGATGATTTGATAGCACTGCCCTAATGGTAAATCAGGCTGCCATGACCTGATATACCACTCAATCACATTATCCTGACAGTGAGCTAACCAGTCCTTGCCCTCATCCTATTAATGCTGAACACCAAGCTAGGAAGCGGCAAGTATCAATTTTTATAAGTCATTAATTTCCCTTTACGGAGAATCAAACTCCCAATCTCCCACACGGGAAGCCTGCGCTCTACCAATTCGGCTAATGCATCCGGTGCTTAATAGAAAGCTGATACAGATGATAAGTAGGAATAAGTACTGACACATCTGACAATTTGGCACAGTGCTGACAACCGAGATTCAGTAGGTAACTGTAAATTGGTAGGACTACATTCCTATTCACTTAGAAATAGGGTTCAATTAGAACCATCGCCTCCTACGCCACGGGCTTGAAAATGGACAAGTGCTTTCCCCGAGTGTAGTCCAAATGTTGGAGGGTGCTCCAGTTGGAGTTCTCCCATTAATGCTTTGGGTACTTTGGAAATGAGTGCTATATGGGAGTATAATGCACGTAATTACAGCCCTTGTTAGCCTCTCATGGCTCATAATGGGGATATATATCCATTGTCAGGAGTTCCTTAGCTACATGTGGGAAATTCAAATCAACTATAATGATCCCAACCAGATACACTCATTCACTTTTCAGATATTGTGTTAAAAGCCATTCCTTTTAGGACGATGTAGCGCAACTTATGTGGACTGATTATTTAATAGCATAGTTTTTAGTCTGATTCTGCTCCCACCACCTGTATCGTTAGTGCTCTTTGAAATGTGTACACATACCAATCGCGATTTGGCCCTGGGTGCAATTAAGTATATTCCCTATGCAGTATTCTCGATATATGAGTATTGCTTATGTCACGCTGGAATGACGTAATGAAGTAATTGGTGCCTACACTACCTACCTACCTGTGGGCAGTGAACTGCAATAAAGAACTATTCCAGTAGATAATATGAGTATGTATATACATTGCTGAGACTTCAGCTAGTTGACACTTTAAGACTTGTGTGGATACATTTTATGCACACTTATAAAATTACCACCGGCTCTGAAGATCAACCTAATTTTATAATAGTTTCTCTTCATCCTTTGAGTTTTATAAATGGGACATTAGATTATTGCCTAGTGTAGCCAACTATATCAATCTGCCGGTTTGAGAACCTAGGAGATTTCTGTCTTTTGATACTTATATAAATTGTCACCAATAACTCAACGTTGACAGGACACATGAACAACATAGTGATCCGCCAGGAAGACTGTTTTCTGCAGCCAGCTTCCTCAATGTCGCATGCCATAGCGATGCACTTTCAAAGAGTACTACTACTAACGATGCAGGCGTTGGGAGCAGAATCAAACTTGAAAAAAAATACTATTAAATAATCAGTCCGCATTAGTTGCGCCACATTGTCATAAAATGAATGGCTTTTAACACGATATCTGAATGAGATAATGAGTGCATCAGGTTGGGATAATTATAGTTGATTTGATTCTACCATATGTAGCTAAAGGGGCTGTCACATTAGGTTTTTTTGCGGGAGCGTACGGCAGCGTAGGTGCACTACGTCATATATGTTGGCATACACTGCCATACGCCGCCATATGCTACGCATACGCTACGCGTATGCTACGCATATGCTACGCATAGGCCGTCATGTGCCGGCATATGCCGTTGTACACCGCCATACGCTTTCTCCCATCCGTCCGTCCAAATCTTTTTGTGCATGCTCAAAAAATCTCGACCTATGGGAGCGTATGGTTCATACGCGACTCATACGCCAGTGTATGCTCCTCGTATCCTGGTGTATGCTCATCGTACGCCAGCGTACGCTCCTCGTATGCTAGGGGTGCGCCGGCGTAGGTTACGCATACGCTCAACTTGCGTCACCGGCGTATCTCTAGCATATGTAGCGTATGCATAACCTACGAGTTATGTATGGGAGCATACTCCTAGTGTATGCACAGCATATGCACAGCATATGCACAGCGTATTCCAAGCGTATGCCATAGGTCTCGACATCGATCTTGACTCATACGCTACTCATACGCTCATATGCTACGCATACACTTCGCATATGCTACGCATACGCTATGCATACATTACGCATACGCTACGCATACGCTAAGCATAGGTTCCATATGGCAATCAAAACTGTCAACAAATGTCACAGTACGCTCTCATACGCTCCTCGTACGCTCCTCGTACACTCCTCATAGGTTACACATACGCTCAAAACCACCCGAAAGGTCACCAAATGTCATCATAGGCCGGCACGCACAGGACCTACGTAGGTTTTCAATACGCTCCCACCATACGCCGTAATGTGACAGGGCCTTTATGAACTGTTATTCATGTAAATCGTTTGTCAGTGACATAGCACTGGTCTTCTGGCCGTAAGTGTTACAGGTATCTTGGTATTTACACAATTAATTTATTCTTCACTGGCATTTAGTTGGCTGCACTCTGTGGGTAAGGTATTCGTTAACTTTTCTTATCTCGCGTCTTTCAATGTGGGACACACTGGAAACTGGAACTTCATGGCAATGTCACGCATAGGGCAGGTGCTCAGCGGAAATACACTTCTGTGCCAGTGCGTAATAGGAACCGAGTTGTGAGGTGGATATGTCCTCACCGGATGGTGCTGAGCGTGACTACAAGGATTTCCCGCAGGTGTTCGAGATTATTAGTTGCTCTGAGACAGATGGGACACACACTGTAACTAGATAACGATGTGTGCTCTCATGTAACAGGTCACAGCGCTTTATATATACAGTAAAACCTCTCTAATTCGACCGACCGCGGGACCGACTTTAAGTGGTCCATTTAGGGATGTGGTCGGTTAGATTATCCTTACAATGGTATTGTTGGGACCCAAATAAAGCGATATATATAGGGCATTGGTCGATCTGTGGAGGGGTCGGTCAAAGTGTTAAAATATGGCAGGAGTTCTCCCTCATATGGGTTACAGAATATATCTCTCATCATACAGTGAATCACCTCCTCCAGTGATCTATGACAGATATATTAGGAATATATCAAACCAACACTTCATGAATTAGCCAATTTATTTCAAATCCAGAGAGCATCGGTTTGGCAATTTAGGCTTGTCGTTATGCTTTGTATCAAATAAGTGTCAATACACTATTGTTTCACAAAATGTTTAACATCCTGTAAAGGCTAGGGCTCGAATCTATGGTTGTGTAGGCAGGCAACAGTGAAATCAATACAGACAAAAAGAAAGGAAGAGTATAAAATGTAAAGGAAGAAAGAGAGTCAAGCCCTCTGATTTATTATTTATATGGTACATGGGTTCATTGGAGAGTATCATCCCAGCCCTTTCCCCCAATGGGAAAGAAGCATTCTTGGCCATACCAATAGGGATCCAGCATTGCTGGTCTCCATGGCTACCAGTGGTCTGCCCACCACCACCAAGCTGTCTCGCACCATGGCCACCACCAACCTTGACCCTGAGTGTGGTGATCCTACCCAGCAGAGGGGGGGGGGGAGAGGTAGGCCCCTTACACACATCCCTGCCAGCACCACTATGTCTATTTACATCCCACTCAGGCAGCACCAGCACCGACATATATATATATATATATACATACATACGCTTGGTCACATACACCTATTTTGTAATAGAACAGTTGCATTCCCCCCATGCTGTAAATCGGAAATTTTCCAATCCCACATGTCTGCTGCTTACCCATGCTTGTGGGCCGAAGTAGAGCAGGCAGAAATGTGGAACTTTAATCTTGTTTGAGAGATAATACTGGTCAGTTAGTACACATGGTTATTTAATTACATCCATCGCCATCCTTATAGTGGTATGCCAGAGACAATACTATCCAGTTGCGTCATACTCACCTCAGAACGTGGCTAATATTAATAATACGATTATTGTGGGAAGGAATTCTGTCACGTTCAAGTGACATTTATCCATAGAGGCATGCACCAGTAGCATAATAGGTCACATAACAATTTGGAGATTGATCTACAAATTATTCACTGACATTCTATTATTCTTGGTGGAACAACTACGAATGTTTCCTTTGAGCATTGTCTTCCTCAACTTTCCATGACCGGCGGGTGGCTGGGGTGGGGTGGGTGTGGGGCCTGCTGGGGGGGGGGGGGTCTGCTTGCGTGTTCTGCGTGGTGTCTTCATATCAAGTGTGCCGCCATGTCCGTGACAACTCGGACCATGTGCCAATATGACATGAGCAGCCAGCCTACGCCCTAAGTTCAACCAGGAAAGCTCTGACTACGAGTACATCGCGACTATTGCCTCAAGAAATATTGCAATAACATGCAATTGTAGATTAACTGAACTTAACTTTTATTTGATGGAATTGTATTTTCTTTCTTGTGTTTCTTTTCTGGGATTTAATTGCACCGATACCCATGAATAAATAACCTGAGTGTAAGAACTTGAGTTATTGTTTGTGTTATCAGGGATAGGATCGGGCAGGCCTCCACCTTTATATATTGTCGGAATTGTTTTCGTTCACATATGTAATAGCATGTCTTTTTTATTTTAGGAGCAAGTTTATCTTAGTAAGTATATAATATGTGTTTATTTGCTCAGGATTTTTTTGTCCGGCCAACATCGAATATCATATCAGGATGAGAACCAGCTTGTGCTAGTACGCACTCATTTCAACTTTATAGCTTTGCCACACTGGCAGACCTGGCTCCAAGCACCACTGCCCGATTTCCCACTCCCCCATAGTCACATTATCCTGACATTAGGAAAACCATCCATCGCCCTATCCTAGCAATGGGGAACATCCGGTTAAGTGGCGACAAGTATCAATGTTGTAACCCATTGGTTTGACTTGGCAAAAGTTCAAACTTCTGTCCTTCCGCGATTTCGCCACAAGGTCATGCCAATTACTAATAATTGAAATTAAACAGGTCATTCATTACACTGGGGTCCAGGATTCCATGCCTCATCGATCGGGCAAATTCTGCTTGATATATCTCGATATTTTAAATTGAATCAATATCCAGAAACACATGCTGTCCCCCTGTGCTACAGGAAATGATATTTCCAATTGAGGTAACCCCATAAATGCAATATTTTATATTTCTTGCAAAACTCTGACAAAGCGAGTGTGCAAGTCTGGGAAAACTGGGAAAACCTATGACATACTTTCAAATATTATCTGATGGAAGAGCTATAATGTGTTAATATATGTCTGCTGTAGACTTTGGACCGCTCCTCTGATATGTATAGTTTGCACAGTACAGGCGCCAACTGCATTTTATACTGAGACAACTTCTGCATACATGTGTGCACGAAGCAAATATCACATCTGTCACGGTAGCCGGCGGACGTGTCATACTTTATATACTTACACAAAGCACGATCTAGATACACAAACTTACTGCAGTGCTGAATATGCATTTATCCACAGAAGCAGTAATTCATTATATCTTGGACTCGTTGTGAAGACAGGGCACAGGAAATCAAACAATTAAAGTATCATCATCATCATGCTGTCGGTCGTGATGCGACAAAGACTGCTTTCATTACTTGACTGCCTCTCTCCATTTAGCCATTTCATGAAAGCTGCCTGCAAAAGTGTTGAAGTGCTGCTGGCTTTCAGCATTATTATTAAAGTATTAAAGTAACACTCGTGATATATCTGACTCCTGTGTATGCCTTATTTGAGAAAGTCGGACAATGTTTGCCGAGCATTCCTGACATTATGTAATGCGCATACGGTGGGTGCTGTGATTACTGCTTAAGCAACTCCATCGTGTAGTGTTTATCAAACTTACTGCCATCTAGTGTCTACCAAGCTTTAATGCGCCTAGTATAAGACCTGTTACTTGGGCCATTGCAGGAAAGGTAAGTGACAATATCGTTTAGAGTCTACCAGGCTTTAGTCTGCCATGTGGTGGGTTATTCCAGCAATTGTATAAGGACACTGTAGTCCACAGACTATGGAGGCCGTGAAACCAGTGCTTAAAGGCCCTGTCACACTACAACAAATAACCTAATGGCCCTGTCACATTACAATGCATATCGCAAGCGCCTGTCCAACGTGTAAATCACTTTTTTACATCGAGAAGCATCAAACTTTTCAGCATGGGGGCAAAGTTGCATGTATACATACTGTATACATAGCGTATGGCCAATGTATGACCAACGTATGGCTAACATTCCTCCCAGCAAAAAATGCTAGAATTATGCTCATGGTACATTCGCAGAATGCGGTGAACGTTATATGTGTTATTCGATCGCCAGAACTACGCCTCATATGTTACATACGTCAAGACACACTGGAGAAATGCTAAACATGTGTAAGACGTACCTTAAGTTATCCATATGAAGAGTTCATGCACAAAACCATGTAAATGTGAATCCAAAAATGGAGATAGACATTGGAATCAAACATACATAAAGTGTGTTTGATATATTCATACTTGTTTGTTCATTGCTCCATAACCATATGATTATATGAAAAGTGGAATTAATGAGAATTGAAATTATTTTCAAGGAAAGCTCTTTTATTTTAACCACATTTTTGGATTGGCGTTTATGTGGTTTTGTGGCTGAACTCTTCATATGTCAAATATACATCGACGTACTCCGAATGTATACATAGCATATGGCCGATGTAAAATCCACACGTTGACAAACATTGTTGTACGGCAATAGGTTTGTGCATGCACAAAACATTGCCGACCCCCTGACGAGCAATGCTGTATATAGACGAACGTTGATGTACATTGACGTATACTAATGAGTGCCTAATGCATGCATAACGCATAATGACGAATCCCAATGTAGTGACCAAAAATCCCATACGTCGCCATACGTTGGCACAATGTGTCATAATGTGACAGCCCCTGAAGTACTACTGACATATAATTGCTATCTTGCTTTGTTATTCCTAGTGTAATACGTGTTAGTTGGACGTAGAACCAATATGGAGGAACTCCGTTGCATAGTGAAGGTCGGGACTTCACGCAAATATATGACGTCTTTAATGGTAATATTGTTGTCAAATCCAATATGACCTTATCTGCCATTATAATTTGATATGCTCTTATATAACATCATATGACCTTATTTGATCGGACATGACCTCGCATGACATATTATAACCTGGTTACGAACCCTGCTATATTCACGGTGAGAATTATTAGTTTGTTATTCAACCATCGCTTTTGCATACAATGTTAAAGCATACACTTATATAATATAATGACAACATTGCCTCCTCCACACAGTCTCACTCTGTCTGCCTGACTTTATTTGGCGTACACAATGATATACACATATATTGAGCCATATAAACACTGTGTGTGCGACACTGCAATGATTATGTGTCAATATACACTCCTGAATTCAAAAAGCTCACAATCATACTTTTAATTTGTGGCAAAGGGAAATAGATCATGACACCATTGTTTACGCGACACAGTCGCACGGCGTCCGCCTGAATTTAGCGTACAAACTGCAATACAGGGCGCTGCCTGCCGCGTCTCAGTTGTACGCCAGGCAATAAAGCGATTCTCCTGGAAACCACTAGCTAGGTGGCGCCACCTGGTGGAGGCATGATTACACCGGACGCGTGCCCGTGTGTGCGCAGGGAAGATCCAAGGCTACCTCATCTCC
Organism: Branchipolynoe longqiensis; assembly: GCA_030323885.1. Lineage (NCBI taxonomy): Eukaryota > Metazoa > Annelida > Polychaeta > Phyllodocida > Polynoidae > Branchipolynoe > Branchipolynoe longqiensis. Next base: position 80,899,542 of record CM059191.1, read on the forward strand.
GTTATTAATATGCTCCAAATCACCTACGTTGGAAGATCAGAACTGAGTAGTAGGCAGCGTGTGTATGTGTGTATGTGTGTATGTATGTGTATGTGTGTATGCACGTATGGGTATGTGTGTATGTGTGTATATGTGTATGTGTGTACATGGGTATGGGTGTATGTGTATGTATGTGTGCATGTGTGTACATGTGGGAGTATGTATGCATGGGTATGTATGTGTGTATGTGGGTATGTGTGTATGTGTGTATTTATGTTAAGTGTGTATGTATATAGGTATGCATGTATGTATGGGTGTGTGTATATATGTGTATGGGTTATGTGTGTATATGTGTATATATGTATGTATGTGTGTATGTGTGTATATGGGTATGTGTATGTATGTATGTATGTATGGGTGCATGTATGCGTTTGTGTGTATGTATGTGTATATGAGGGTATGTGTTTGTGTCTGTATGAAATAATGGGTATATGTGTGTATGTGTGTATGTGTGTATGTAGGTATTTGGGTATGTGGGTATGTGTGTGTGTCCCGGTGTGTATGTGTGCATGTGTGTGTAAGGGTGTATGTGTGTAAGTGTGTGTGTATGTGTGTATGCATGTATGTGTGTATGTGGGGATGTGTGTATGTGTGTATGAGTGTGTATGTGTGTGGGTGGGTGGTTGTATGTGTGTGTGTATATGTGTGTATGTGTGTATGTGTGTGTATATGTGTGTATGGATGTATGTGTGTCGGTGTGTCTGTGTGTGTCGGGGTGTGTCTGTGTTTGTATGTGTGTGTCTGTGTGTCTGTGTGGCCTGTCACCGCAAAGATTACAGGCTCCAGGCTCCAAGAACCAACACGTCTACTGCCATCTCGGATGGTGTGAACTGTGACCCACATCCGCGTCCGTCCGGGGAGGAAACTAATTGCAAAGTAATGATATTTGATTTCAGTCAGGTACAGTTATATATATATATATATATATTATCTGATTATCTCCCCCACAAGAACTATAGAATACGTGAAACTAGCTTAATTAATTTTGGAATAAAAAGCGAGAGAATTCCATGAATCTGAAACAGCAAAACTGTCCTAACAGTTTTATTTCTCTGGAAACATATTCATTCAAGCCCAGACATTCTAACCAGCAGAAATAGATTGCTGTCTCCCGAGGTTATTACGGAAATAAAATCATATATATATATATATATATGTATATGTATATGTACATATATATATATATATATATATATTCAGCTGATAAGAGGCAGATATAGGAACGTTGTTCCTTTTTGGCAAACACATATTTTTGGAAGGATATTGAAATAAATGTGGCTAATTGAAATAACCCTTTATCCTCAGTGCAAATACTAATTATATAAATTGTCTATATCTGGTATATGGTATTTTCCTATGTTTTATATATGGTATATGGTATGTATGGTATATATGGTGTATATATTGTTTCAACGTGTGTGGTATGTATGGTGTATGGTATGGTGTATGGTAAGTACGGTAAATGGTAGTTGTGGTATATAGTATATATGGTATATTTGATTCATGGCGAGGAAATGGGGTGTATTTGATATGGTCGACTATGGGATATGCCATACTTCATTTGTCAACATGTGCGCGATGAAGGAATGAGATGTGGTGGGTGTGTGTGTGGGGGGGGGGGAGTGAGCGCGGGATAGGGTGGAGACTTGGGAAGGAGCTATAGGCTGAAGCGCAGGTAGCCGTGGGGTAGGATGTGGGTGATGGGTGGGAGGGTGGGAGGGTGGGTGAGGGCGTGATTGTGTGGCAGGGGCTGATATTGGGTTGCGCGCAGCCGCAGGAGGCAGAGACTGAGGTGAGAAGGGCACCGCCGGATTTGTGTGCATAAATATAGAGCTTATAATAACCGGGAGCAGGGATCCCTATCCCTATCCCTATCCCTATCCGTAAATATAGGGCGCGCTGATAAGCAGACACGCAGCCCCCCGGGGGAAATGTGTGCACGCGCGGGATAAGGCGGGACGCAGGAGGCAGGGGTGGGGGGGAGGGGGTTGGGGGAGGGGGTGACTGTCAGAGGATATGACGGAGTGGAGAAGGAGGAGGAGGCTGTGTGTGAGGGGGGGTGAGGGGAGGTGACGGTGTGTGCATGAGTGGGGGAGGGTAGAGAGGGGGGCTACATCTCGTGATCTTTGTCTCTGATCCCCGGCTCACACTTCATCCCCCAACATCCCCACGCCCCACAGTTCACACCTATGCGCCTCCCCCATCCCCCGTCCCTCCTCTCCCCCTTCCCGCCCCCTTCCTTTGAAGCCCCTGTCGGCTCCCCAACGCCTTCAGGTGGGTGATGTGTATCCGATTTCCTTGCAAATTGAAAAGGCTATTGATTCATTTCAATCATTTTTCTTCCCAGTATTTTTCTCCCCACTTTTGTATTAGATTTGTTTGTCTTGTCCACTCGTAAACATGAAAATGACTTATTTTGGGGCGTTCTTGGGTGTTTTTTTTCTTCTTTATTTCTTTTTGGCCATACTTGCTTCTTTTACTTTTATTCGGCCGGCTAAGCACCTGCCCGGCCCGCCCTACTCTCCATCCCTCCACCTACACCTACACACCCGACTTACCAGGAATGCAAGGAAACACGCCGGGCCTCAGATGCGGGTTTCAATTTCCCCAGCATGTCAGTGATGTACGCACAGTAAATAAGCGGGGAGCTGCTGGGAGGGTGTCGGGAGTTAGGGGGGATGGGGTCGTCGGGGGTGGCGGGGACGGTTGTCACGGCTCAGGATCCACCAGAGATGGGCGGCGGTGGTCACGTGGTTGTCAGGTGATCGCTGAGCTTTAACAGCTCCTTCAACTCAAGCATCTGTATGGCACGTGAGCAGTTAGGCTCAAGTGGATAAAACACGCGGATGCGCATGCGCATGCGCATGCGCATAGATGCAATATAGACGCGTACCCACACACACGCACACACAGACACACAGACACACCTCCTCGCTATCCCTGGGCCGTCACGGTATGGCCAATGAGGTTGCTCGGACGTAAAACCCCAAGAAACAAACAACCGTTCTCTTTCCCACCAGCATTATCTGAGCCACATCCTCACACCCTTGTATCAACCTGCACACCCACACCCACACACCGCTACCGACACACCCACTTGTACACGCCCACTCGCCCATACGCCCACTCTGCTGTCAACACTATCCACACACACACTCATCCACATCAACACCCACTACTCACCAAATTGGAGGACCATTTCCACCGACTCGCATACACATTAACAGGCATATTCTCACCGATTCACATGAATAAACCCTCCTACATATATAACCTACCTAGCCATACTTCACACCCACACCCAAACTGCACGCAGCAGACGGGCACTTATTCACACCCACAACACACAAACATCCAAACACCCTTCAAACACCCTCACTCCGTACACCCACTCCCATTTACACATTGACCCCCCCCCCCCCAAAAAAAAAGACACACCCTCCGCATATATACAGTAAAACCTCTCTAAATCGACCGACCATGGGACTGACTTTAAGTGGTCCATTTAGGGAGGTGGTCGGTGTAGAGAGTTAAATTATCCTTACAATGGTACTGTTGGGACCCAAATAAAGCGATCGATATAGGGGAGTGGTCGATTTATGGAGGGGTCGATATAGAGAGGTTTTACTGTGCATCCAATACAAGAAAAGTGCATTGAGCAGGACCGACCACTGTACATGGTATTTGTCGATTTCACTAAGGCATTTGATACAGTCGGGAGGACCGGGCTATGGCAGCTACTGAGGAAGTACGGATGCCCAGAGAAGTTCACAACTATGATCGGGGCTCTACATACAGGAATGATGGCAAACGTTAGTGCTGGAGGGGAAGTCTCGGAATCGTTCAGGGTTACCAATGGGGTCAAGCAAGGTTATGTACTGGCCCCCACGCTCTTCTCCATCTTCCTATCAGCAATGCTACATGAGGCTTTCCGAGACATGGGGGATGGCATCTATATACAGTCCAGACAGAGCGCTGACCTATTCAATGTCGCACACTTCAGAGCGAAGACCAAGATTACTCAGATACTGGTGAGAGAGCTACTATTCGCAGATGACAGTGCACTGGTTGCCCACTCTGCTGAAGAGACCCAGAAAATAGTGGACACTTTCTCCGATGCATCAAAGAAGTTTGGCCTGAAAATTAACATCAAGAAGACGGAGGTGCTGTACCAACCCAACTCTACAAGAACCCGAGAGGAGGAGACCATGGTTGACGGAAACAAGCTGAACTCTTCCAGAATTCACCTATCTCGGAAGCACTATATCAAGTGATGGACACATTGATGCTGAGATACATAGGAGGATGGCCAAGGCTAGTGCATCTTTTGGCCGACTACGCCAGAGACTCTGGAACAACCACCATGTGTCCATTCGGGTCAAAGGTAAGGTCTACCGCACAATCGTGCTATCCACGCTACTATACGGAGCCGAGGCCTGGACAGTGTACAGACAGCAGGTGAAAAAGCTGCATGCCTTCATGATGCAACATCTGCGTTCAATCATGAGGCTAACCTGGAAGGATAAAGTGACGAATAAGGAAATACTCGAACAGATGGGGCTGCCCTCTATGGAAGATCTTCTGATCAAAAAGAATCTCCGGTGGACTGGACACCTCATGAGGATGTCATCAGACAGGCTACCAAAGCAGATCCTCTATTCTCAACTGTCTTCTGGCTACAGAAAGAGAGGGCGCCCCCGTCTCTGGTTCAGGGATACCATCAAGAGAAACCTGAAGCTGAGAGACATTAAGACCGACTCATGGACGCAACTCTCACAGCAGAGAGCTAAATTGAGAGTGGCAGTCAAGTAATGAAAGCAGTCTTTATCGCATCGCGACCGACAGCATGATGATGATGACCCAGTTGCCACATCCAAAAGCACATACCATCCTTATCAATAGTCCAGATATGCAGACGCATGTCCACCTCCACACCCACAAACCCACACATCCACATTACATATACCCACACTAGAGCCGTGTTTACATGGGCGAGCTAAGTTGCTTCATATAAATCGCCTTGCCTAGTTCGCCTCACATTCGCCATGTAAACACGACTGTGAGGCGGATTAGGGCTGATTTGCTTCATATGATTCACTTTATGTACACCACCTCGAGAGGTGGTTTATATGAAGCGATACAGTCGGTTCCCTGGCGGCAATAGTGTAAAATAGCGGTGCTCGCTGGCTACATGCGCAGCTGTAACTATCGCTGGTGCCCGGCAGTGTTAGGGACCGATTAGGCCGAAATCTATTGAATGCGATCATATTTAGCAGAAATACATACTCAAATAATGAAATTTAATTAAATTAACCCTAAATTAAAAGCGATATTAACATAGCAGCTGCATCGGCGTCGAATCGCCAAGTGTAAACTAAACAAATAGCAGTGCTCGCCGGCTACAGGCGGAACTAAGGCTGCTGGTTCCCGGCACCGAAACACTTTCAAACTCGCTTTGTGTAAACGCGCCACTACATCGCTTCATATAATTCGATTTACCTAATTCGCTTCACAATTGCCCGTGTAAACACGGCTTAACACTCCATCTCCCCACACCCACCCACCTTACACATACCCATACTCAGATACCACAGCCACACATTCAACTCCACTAGCGGACATGATGGCCGAATCGGTAGAGCGCAGGATTCCCGTCCGGAAAGGCGGGAGTTCAGATTCCAGCAGAGTAAATCAAATGAGTAATACAATTGATGCTTGTCACTACCTAGGTTGCTGCTCGGCATTAATAGGATAGTAACAATGAATCGTTAGCACAATATCAGGATAATGTGATTGTTTGATATAGCGAGTCATGGTACCAGTGGATTGGTCTGCCAGTCCCTGTGGGGCAACATTATAAAATGTCCATATCTGTGCACTGTCACAAGTTGAGAACCATCCCGATATGACCTTCGATGTTGCTAGTGTAGTGGTCTGTACATGAGCTCCACTACCACATGGTAGTGGCAGAGACTACGCCGCACACCTACCTATGCAGGTAACTTCATTTGACTGTGCTAGGTGGTGGCACACTAGCCACCGGGCAGTATCCCAATTGGACTGCCCTCTCCTGCGTGTGGGGAGCACACACCCCACCCACATATAGAGGTGATGTGGGCCCTAGCGAGTTACGGATCGGGTCACTTGACTGTTGACACCGCGGTGAGCGGATCGGGTTTCAATCAACCATTTGAAACGTACAGTACTTGGATCTTGGCGTTCTTCTGTGTTTGCGTGACAGCGAGTGCAAGACCGTGGGACGGCTGACATCGGTCTGTCACACTAGGATGTAAAATAACAAACAAACAAACAATCCAAGTCCACAGCCATACCCCTACTTCCACACCCATATCTATACATCCACATCCACCCTTATTACACATTCCCACACCCAGACTCAACACCATCCACATCCACACCCACATATCCACACCAACATCCCCCCAGCCCCTCCACACCCCCGTATCCACCCATATGACACATTCCCACACCCAGACTCAACACCATCCACATCTACACCCACATATCCACACCAACATCCCCCCACCCCCCTCCACACACACGCGTGTCGTGTTAACATCCACTGATTCCCCCTCGCTGCAGTTCGTTAACCAATTTGTGCCCATGAAGTTCGCACAAATTCGCAATAAGATGTCATTGAGAGATAACTATCCGATTGTTGGCGAGTGGGCGCGTGGCTAAATTCACTTCCCGCCCTTTGGATTAGGCTATTACGCTTACTGGGTGGAAGGGTGGGTATAACGTCACTAAACCTGGGACAATTGGTCGACTGGTTGTAAGGTCATATCAGTACGGGATACACACTTGTGACCGTGTGCATTCATGGCTATTTTATAGTGCTGTCCCACTGGGAGTCCGCCAAGACCATGCCCTAATATCCCACTCAGTCACATTATCCTGACACTGAGCCAACCAGTCCTTGCCCTATCCTAATGCATGTAATGCTGAGTGCCTGGCCAGGAAGCGACAAGTATCAATTTTTAAGTCATTGGCGTGACTCGACCAGGGTTCCAACCCATGGGTTTCGAATCCCATGATCTACCAAACTGTGAGATGGATGAATAACTCAATCGGCCATCCCGTCAACTGAGGAGGAAATATGGAAACACCACAATGCTTTTCCATTTTTGTCACATCAGCATCCGCACTCGCATATCGTGTACCACGTATAAGGGAAGGATCGGTCCGATGGTCTGGTACGTGGAAAGCGGATCCGATCACCACTCTGCCATCGGCAGGACTCTATTTTTGGGTTGAGCGATCAGAGCTTCCATCAGAAGCCTAGCATCTCACGGCTTAAGGTGGTTGCGGCTTACAGGTCATATCACCAAACACATGGAATAAGGCGCACATCGTACAGGCCAAGCAGGAAGCACCTGGGGCCGTATGCATGAAGACTTATTTATCGGCTCCGGTATTAAAGGCCGCATTCGGGTTAGCTAACACCGGTGTTGGGAAATTGGTCATGGGGGATGTACGGGTCCAAAGCATGGTGGCGTTAGCTAACTTAGCAGTTATTTATAGATTTGGGAAATCCCTCTGAGACTGTTCCTGGCTAGCACTGCTATTTGGCAATGTCGCCGCCGATCCGGTCTCGGCGGCGGCGTTAATATCGGTTCGATTATTGGTTTAATTTGACCGAAATTCGGCAGGAGCGTTAATATTGCTTCGATTTCTGGCTTAATTTGGCCAAATTTCACTTTAAAAAAATATTATTCTGTGTGCAGCGGCAATTTAAGTAGTAGTAGGTGTAGAGCAAAGATGACGTGAAGACACGCCAACTGACAGCGGCAGTGGCGATTTGTTTTGTTTACATTTGACAGTATGAATATGACTGCCGATCTAGCTTCGGCGTTAATATCGCTTCGATTTTAGGATTAATTTGATGAAATTTCACTTATTGAGTATGTGATTATGTTAAATATGAAAGCATTGATTAGATTTGGGCCTAATCGCTACCTAACACCACCAGTAAACTTGGTATGGAGTGGTGTTAGTGTAGGCGACGTTAAACTCGCGGTGTTTCCATAACACTGCTCCATAAATAGCGACTTTTCGCCGCTAAACCAGAAATCCCATCCAAAACCAGTTTTGACCCGCTAACACCGCCCCATGCATATAGCCCCTGGGCCGATACTCACTCCCTACCCCTACTCACACCCACACCTCATTCATAGCCACACTCATTGCCCACCCCTACCCACTCTCACTCCGTACCCACACTCACTCCCTACCCACACTCACTCCCTACCCCTACCCATACTTAGTCCAAACCCCTATCTACACCCACTCCCCATCCATCCCCACACCCACTCCCTCTCCATACCCACACGTAGTCTGCATCCACTCACATACTCACACCCACACCCACTCCCCACCCCCACCCGCAAACATTGACACACCGGCATTCAACTACACTCAACACCCGCCACTACCGACACCGAAGACTCACCCGCACACGCTGACACCCATCCACCCATCAGCCCATCAGCCCATCAGCCTATCAGCCCATCAGTACATCAGCCCATCAGCCCATCAGCCAATCAACCCATCAGTCAATCAGCCCATCAGCCCATCCACCCATCAGCCCATCAACCCATCAACCCATCAACCATCATCCCATAAGTCAATCATCCAATCAGTCAATCAGCCAATCATCCCAACAGCTCATCAGTCCTTCAGCTCATCAGCACATCACCAATATACACCCCTCTCCACCCACACACCCTGTATTCGCACAAACGCACTCTTCCCACATTTACCCCCATACCCCCACACTCACACCCTCACTCCCCCATACCCATATCATCTAGTACCCCTCCAAACAGACCCCAACCCCCAACACCTTTACACACACAACTACACCCCACATCCGTCCCAGGAATAATCCATCAACTTCTCAGCTTACTAACAACCCAAGAAGTATCTAAAATTAGCACGCTAACAAAAGCACTCCCAACTACTTCCACTGGAGGCGCAGTTCGGCGAATTAGCCGAGCTATTAATTAGGCCTTCTGCAATAACGTCAATGACAGAGGGGGGAAGGGGACCGTGGAGGTGTGCTAGTGGGGGGGGGGGATGGGGGGAGGGGGGGGGGTGCGGGGAACGCGTCCAAAGGGAATATCTTAGAGCAAATGTTCTGGTGATGGAGGTCCCAGAAGTCAAAGTCTAGACGCCGGGATTATCGGGTTTTCAAGATGAAGCTCTTCACAAGACTCTCTCTCTCTCTCGACATATGTGATATATAATTAATTATGCGCTTTGTGGTATTTTCTCTACTACGGCGTAGCCAATTTTATATATATATACACACACATACAGTAAAACCTCTCTAACCGACCACCTCCGGTAATCGACCACTCCCCTATATCGATCGCTTTTCTTGGGTCATTAGTGAGATGCTTCAACCTACTCTACTGGATATGAAGAGTTCAGCCAACAAATCTTATAAACGCCAATCCAACATTTTTAATCCAAATAAAAGATGTTCACCTGAGGGTAATTTCACTTCTCACTAATTCCACTTTGCTTGTGATGTAATGAGCATGGAGCAATGGACCAACAAATAGGAATGTAAAGAAAATGATCTTGTTCAGGGTTTGAATCCCATGTTTATCTCAATTTTTGGATTGCGCCTAAATTCTTCATATCTCTTTTTGACCATTCATTGAATGGGAACCCAGGCCGGGATATCTTCTGGGTGCTGGTACTGAGTTTAGCGAACATTTAACGCCTGCTGTCGAGTCAGATCAGTTCAGTTCGCGCCAGGCATTGCAGTCCACTTTCCAGATCACCAGCAGCCAACTGAATGCTTTCTCATAGAAACGCGACTGCACCTAATGAAGACGGTGCATATTACGGCCGCGAGATTGACTTACCCGGTTGGGGACCTTGAACTACAAAGGTCGCCCCCCCCCCCCGCCACACACACACCAGCGACATCCCATACCGTCCGGACAGAAACCAGACTGTGGCAGTAGGCGCAATACGTTTCACTTTCTTTATTGTCTCTTTTATTTAACAACAACAACAATCAATACAAAAATATAAAAAGAGACATCATGAAGTCCCCTGCTTCTGAACCTAATTCTTTGACCAATTCTGTCGGTGGGGAATATCCGGATTTTGTTCTTGTTTCTTTTTATCGATCCATTAAAAAAAAAAGTATTTTAGGATTCCTTTTTTTCCTCCTTTAATGGTAATGCTCGGCGGAATGGTGCGCAGCATGGCGCCGGTGTTGTACATAAAACTGGAGTGAATTACAGCGAGCGGAGCGGACGATCGATCGTGAATGATATGAGATTGCACTTTACTAATTTCCCGTCTACCCCCGCGCGGTGATAGTACCTCAACCCCCTTAACCAGTCTCCTTCTCACCCTCCGACAACACACACCTACACACCCTCACACCCTCACTCCCAGTCCCTCTTCCCCCACCTCTGTGTGGCTTAATTCCCTCCCGAATACTTTGCGCGTCCCGGATTGTAATGTTGCTAACAATTTGCCGACCACATCCGTATATATATATATATATATATATATATATATATATATATATATTATATTCCTGAGCCAAACTTCCAACCCCAGTGGACACCAGAGAAAAAGAAACTTAAAAGAGAATCGATACAATTTTTGGAACCCGATGTGGTGTCTTTCCTACCTATCTGAGAGCTTACCGGGCGCGGTGGTCTAATCGGCAGAGCGCACGCCTCGCGTTCGGATGGTTGTGAGTTCGGTTCCCAGTCGAGTAAAACCAATGACTTTGGAATTGATACTTGTTGATTCCTAGCATGGCGCTTGGCATTAATAGGATGAGGCAAGGACTGGTTAGCTCAGTGTTAGGATAATGTGACTGAGTGGGATATCGGGTCATGATGCTGGCAGTCTGATTTCCCATTGGGGCAGCACTATAACGTTACCATTAGTGCCCACTGTCACAAGGACGCACCCAACCTTAGATGTTGCCAGGACATAACACTCCACCAAGCAACCAACCTATATGTCCAGTAATGGTACAACCTATCTGTCCAGTAATGGTACAACCTAGCAGTCCAGTAATGGTACAACCTAGCAGTCCAGAAATGGTACAACCTAGCAGTCCAGTAATGGTACAACCTATCTGTCCAGTAATGGTACAACCTGGCAGTCCAGTAATGGCACAATCTGCGACTGAGATTAATCTCACCGCTGTTGACTATTTATCGACTTTCTGTGCGGGTATTTTGTAATGGTTAAAGGGGCGGGTGGTGGGACTGGAGGGTGAGGTGGAGGTGGAGGTGGAGGTGGAGGTGGAGGTGTGTGTGTGTGGAGGGGGGGGGGGTGTTCTCAGGGGGGCAGAGAGGCTAGGAGGTTGGAGCAAGGTCGGGGTGCTAAGGGGCGGTTTATCGGTGCGTGCCTATATATCAGACGGATCCCGCCTCCTCCCGCACCCTCACGCCCCGTCTGCAGGGTGCAAGAGGGGAGGTCGGCTCACTAAGCAATTCACCTACTTACCCCACCCAATATAATGAGATTTACAAAGAAAACACTGCAGAAACCGGGTCATGTTTTAATTGATGATCTTCAGACATCCTTGTGTTGTCCCCTTAATATTCTCACGCCTATTCCCCCAACATGTCATGGTGGCGTCCAATAATAGACACAGAAATACTTGTAAGGGAGTTGTGAGATAAGCATAGCCGTGTCAGTGAATGACGGCGGGAGTAATATGGAGTGGTGCGGGGGTTGAGGGCCACCCGTGTTGGCTGAGCAGCTCCCCCTAGGGGGGACAGTGGGCAGTTGCCGAGCAGTTAATTGTTGGGAGACCAGGCAGCGCAGAAAGCAGCTGCTCCTCCCGCCGTGCCTTCCAGTCGCTACTTCCGGCATGCAGCCGACAGGAAGCGGGAGAGTGTGCGGCACAATGTACGGGGAAATCACGCGCGGGGCCCGCCCCTGGCTGGTGGTGGGTTGTGGGTGAAGGATGGCGGTATTCGGGGTGGGGAGAGCGTGGTGCGTAATGGGGTAGTGATTGGTGGGTGGTTGGTGGTGGGTGGTGGGTGGTGGGTGAGGGATAGGGGTTCCATGGTGGGAGGTGCGTGGTGCGTAGTGGGGGTGGGGGTGCCTTGTGGGTGGTGGGTAGTGGGGGCGGGGTTGCGTGGTGGGTGATGGGTGGTCGGGGTACATGGTGGGTAGTGTGTGGTTGGCAGTGGGGGCGGTGTGGGTGGAGAGTAGTGGGTGCTGTGTGGTGGATGGTGGGCGGTGGATAGGGGTCGTGCGTGGTAGTTGGTGGGTAGGGGTGGTGCATGGTCGGTAGTGAGTAGTGGATGTTGGGGTGGGTGGTGGGTAGTGGGTGGTGGGTAGTGGGTGGTGGGTAGTGGGGGAGGTGTGTGCCTGGTAGGGAGTGGGTGGTGGGTAGTGGATGGCAGGTAGTACGTAGGGGTTGGTGCATGGTGGGTAATGAGTAGTGGAGGTCGGGGTTGCTGGTGGGTGGTGGGTAGTGGATTGTGGGTGGTGGGTGGTGGGTAGTGGGGGCAGCGTGTGCCTGCTAGGTATTGGGTGGTGGATAGTGGATGGCAGGTAGTGGGTAGGGGTTGTGCCTGGTAGGTAGTGGGTGGTGGGTAGTGGATGGCAGGTAGTGGGTATGGGTTGTGTGTGGTGGCTGGGGCGTAGTGCACGTGTGGGGTGGGGTGGGTGGTGTGTAGTGGGTGGTGGGTAGTGGGTGGTGGGTAGTGGGTGGTGGGTAGTGGGTGGTGGGTAGTGGGTGGTGGGTGGTGGGTAGTGGGTGGTGGGTAGTGGGTGGTGGGTAGTGGGTGGTGGGTAGTGGATGGATGGTAGGTAGTGGGGGCGGCGTGTGGCTAGGAGTTGTGTGTGGTTGGGGGGGGGGGGGTAGTGCGCGTGTGGGTGGGATGAGTAGTGGCTACGCAGTGGAGCCTGGTGGAAGGTTAGTAGATGTGGGTGGCGTTCGTGGTGGGTAGTGGATGGTGGGTGGTGGGGTGGGTGGACCGTGATGAGTGGTGCGTGGTGCGTGGTAGGTGGCTGCTGCTGGTGGTTGGTGGGTGGGTTCTGGGTGCTGGGTGTGTGTGTGTGGGGGGGGGGGGGTGGTAGTGGATGGTGCGTGTTGTCTGGCTGCTGCTGGTGGAAGGCTAGTGGAGAGGAGGGTAGAGTACAAAATCCTAGAGTACCCGCACAAAATCCTAATGCACCATTGCTGCTCTATTCTCGGCATGTGAACATCATATCCCGCAAGTTGTTTTTAATGAATGGTTATACATGTAATAATATATATATATATATATGTTCAATGTGACAAGTTGGTACCAGTCCTAATAGATGTTAGATGTTGCTAGGGCGTAAAACAACAACAAAACAAACAAGACATGGCTTTAATATAATAATAAAATACTACATTCCAGAACCTGGAATATTTATTTAATGAATTAACACATATTTATCTCTGTATATATGTGACATATAAGACTTACACGAGCATAAAGGTGTGAAAGGAAGCTTCCCTATCTTGATCACCCATATCTTGCATACTACTTCATGGGTGACCCCTTTTCACAGTTGGGACAGGTGGCGCCACCACCCCCAACCCCTACCCGTGCCGCAAATAATATCACTCGCACACTGGATTTGTTATATTATACCTATAATATATATATATATATATATATATATATATATATACATATATATATATGTATAATATAATTATATATGGGTATATATATATATATATATATATATATATATATATATGTATCTATTCCTGAACATTCTCGTTTCAAACCGGAGGATTTATTGGGAATCAACAATGTCAAGATGTAATGCTTGCACCTTACATTTGATGAGATTGCTGGCAATTGCATATTAAGTGGGCATCTGGACAGTTTGGATAGAGTACTTGAAAGACTCGCAAATATATCACAATCAACACGACATGTGCAAAATTAGAGGACACTTCCTCCCGGCCGTGCCGCTGTTTATAGCCTACTTCCGCGTGCATCAGGAGTTCCAAATACTGATTTACAGTTTAATCAAGAGTTGTCACTACCATAAAGGATTAACATCCAATCCAACGGCACTGTTTATTTAAGGTTGCATAGCCTGATGGTTTTCAGTTTCTGGCATTTTTCTGAGATCACCATGATATTGAATTGATTGTTATGATTGTTCTTGTTTAGTTTGAAGTAACTTTTATTTTAAATGGGTAACTTTTGAGATTTTTGAAGGGAAAACATATCAAATTACTTTTAGCAAGCGCATCAACACGTTGACACCATAGGTTTCTGTAGTAAAAGGTTCTATTAAATTGGGTCAGTATTTCCCTTCTATGTGGCAATAAATGCTTAATAATAAGTACACCAGGATCTACGTTAGATTATGCAGAAGGAAGTCTAGATAATTCTTCTTTTTTTTCAAAATTTATATTCCTGTTGGATAATATCTCTTTTCAGCTTGTCTTCCGGCCTTAGCAATATGATTGTTTTGGTTTAGAATACTTGATGCTTCATCAGACTATGCATCTTTAAATGTTCATGGCAAACACACACATCCACCCACCCCCTCCCCCCACCCGCCGCGATCCCCTCTCAGCCTCCGTCCTGCGACAGGAAAATGTCCTCTGGGAAATGGTCGGTTGCGTCGTCGATTTGAGCCAGTAATGCGCGTGTAAGCTATCTATCTGCCGTTACCGATATATAAAGATACCAAGAGAGAGCTAGCTGCTACCGCTTTCCTGAAACTAGGTCACCCGAATCTAAAATCAGGAGATTCGCTTCTACAAGTAGGTCAAGCTGCCGTTCTTCTAACTGTTGGTTTGGTCGGGGTCCATAAAGCTGCATAGTCCAATGAAGCATAATATTTTCAAAACAAGAACAATTATCTAGGCCTGCTTCTACATATCAAAACTTAGATATTGGTGCACTTGTTACGCATGTGTTGCCACATAGAAGGGAATACTGAGTCAATGTAATTAAACCTGGTACTGCATATGCCTATGGTATCAGTGTTTTGGCGTGCTTGTCAAAACTTATTTGACATGTTTGCCTTTCAAATATCTCAAAACTTTGCCATTTTAAATCAAAAGTTACCCCAAACTGAAGTAACATAGATAATAATGATCAATTTAAAATATTTATCACAGGAACCATCTCAAAACCATCGGACTATGCAACTTTAAAATGGGAGTTGCGAGTCCGCCGGGAATAACGGTAGCTGAGACTGAACTGGTCGAACGCAGCTCCAGCTTCGACACCAGATCAGTGAAACTCATTTAAAACATATTACATGTACCAAGGTCCCTTCCAAAAAACTAAATCAAAATGATCAGGTAGGGATCTGGTGGTACGTTTGTTTTTATTGTAGTGTGCAGTGAAATTGTCCGAGTAAATATTTGTCACTAGATAAAGTACCCTCACTTCTTCCCCACCACCACGTACCCTTTAAGACTGTAACCGGAGAACTGACTCTTGTAATAAACATCTTGTCCTAATTATTAACCACGGGATGGCCGAATGAGTTAGAGCGTCCGTCTCCAGTGTTGGTAGACCGTGGGGCCGTGGGTTCGAACCCTGGTCGAGTCAAACCAATGACTTGAAAATTGATACTTGTGGCTTCCAAACCAGGCACTCGGCATTATTAGGATAGGGCAAGGAGCAGTGGAATGAGGAAGACCAATTGTCCGCGATTGAAATATCCCCTGCTTAAACAATTAATGTACTAACAACAAAAAACCCTCCACGGTATCCCTCTGTTACGGTGTCATTCATATGCACAGGGGGCATACCCCAGTCCTTCTTCACCAGTGCACCACACACACTGAGTGTACACCCATTATGTGTATGTCCTGTGTCTGGCATCTACCCTGAATCATATTTCCGGATTTATGTTGTATGCTCTGACATTGACATGCTGTGTCCCAATATCGATATATATCTGAATATTCGTATTATACTCGAGGCACCATCTGGACAGATCCATGTTAAAACCAAACCTTATAACATAAAAGTCCTACCATCTTCCCGGACCTTAACAAACCAAACCTTCAAGGAAGGCTCCCATATTATATCATCCGCTAGCAAATCGTGTCAACCCTCTAGCTCAACAATTATAACCCAATACACGCACAGAAATACACCCCAATAAATTCCACAAATAACAGTCTAAAAAATACCCCACCTCGCCCCCCCCCCCTCTGTCCCGATTCAGTCCTTACTACCGTGTCTGTGTAGAACTATCCTCTGCATCATACCACATTTGGCAACCATGCCTATTTGGCAATCAGGTGCTCAGTGATTTCTTGGTAAAGCAGACCACAGACCTATCCCAGCGGGCATTGCACAGGAAGCACGTAGTTGCTTTCCGGCTACGATCATTTCCCGCAGCGCCGCGATCGTGCCGGGGTGGGCTGCCGATAATGAGCATAGATAAGTGTGTGTTTACATATATATATATGTCTGTCTTTTAAACATCCACCTAGCGGGGATGACAGTCTCCATGGAGATATCCATTGTTCAGGCTGCCGACTTATATAGCAAATCTGATAACAATGTTGTCACCACTGGCTCAGTTTGATATCATTTTTCCCCTTTTTTGCTACTCCCCCTAACTCTATGGATCAGTAATGTCCTCCATCCCATGACATGATATCCCACTCAGTCACATTGTCCATGATGTGCGCAACATGGGTAATTGAGAGCGAGACTGTATATCCGCATAAGATTTTAAGACGACTACTGGCACCATCTACATTGTCCTTTTGAACTAATAAATGGCCGCCGATCGATGTGCCACCTACTGATAGCTAAGCCCCTACTAACATGGTATTTACAAAGATTGATAACTATTATTGGCTACTGGACATCAAACATATGGTCATTCTGACATATTTCTTTGGAGCAAACCCGCTGCCGCCATATAGGCTACACTTTCCGACTAGCAGCAAATGGTCTTTTATATGTACTTTCCCACAGACAGGACATCACATACCATATCCTTTGATGAACAACTGGTTCGAATGGAAAATATCGCAAATGTGTCCACTAAGCAGTATCGATCGAATGACCCACACCTTGACAGGTGGACACGCTACCACCTGAGCTACGTCCCACTCCCCCTGACTAGTCATACTGCTATTAGACTGAAAGGTCATAAGTTGGCACTACGCGTCTGATCATTATGCGCACCATTATATTGCCTATAAGTATAATAGAGCCTACCCAGTATGGACCTTCGCGTGACAGCCGTAAGGTATGCTACCCCCAGTCTGTACACTAGTATGGCGCCCATAATGTAAACTATCCAGGCTCTGGTAATATGGCGCGCAGAAGGAGACCCAACCAGCTAATTGGAAAATGATGCCCACAAGGAAGCCTAGACCGACTCAGGAAAATAGGTGGTCATTGAGGTCACATCATCTGGGCCATACCGGATTGAGATTATCTTAATAATGCAAATTCTCACACAGATCCATCAATATCATTAATAGCTAATGGTCTATCCTTTTAGTGGCTTGGAATTAACGACACTTAATCCTAGTTTATCCGCATCCTCTCAGGGTGAGGAATCTAACTGAGGAGACTGAGGTAAGACGATGATGCATCAGCAGCCCAGGTCCCACTGTTGAGCATCGCATTGCGCACCCTGACGTCTGTTTGTTGTTGATTGATGTCCTACCAACATCAAAGGTCATATCAGGATGTATACTGATTTGGTGGTTAGTTGTTCGAGTTTTACGTCCTGGCAATATCTAATATCATATCAGGATGGAAAACAACTTGTGACAGTGTGCACTCATGGTGACTGTATAGCGCTGCCCCACTGAGAGACCAGGCCGCTTGCATGTAGCAGGACCCAATATTCCACACCGTCACATTATCCTGGTACTGTGCTAGCCAGTCCTTGTACTATCCTATTAATGCAGAGTGTCGGGCTAGGTAATGACCAGTATCACATGGAAGACATGCCGCTCTCCAGGCTGCACTCCAACCTCCAATAACCCAGACTAGCGAACAAGATATCAAAGGAGATCACAGGAGTAGATGCAGCAAATAGAACAAGGGAAAGAAAGCAGGAGAATTACATACATGAATAATATTTGCATAAGTACTATATACCTCCCATAATCTACATGACTTTGGTTCGAAGTCACCTTGCTACATTAGGAGATATTTGAAGAGTAAACATGCACAATTCATTGAGGGGTGCTTCTGCAACTTCCATTGTCTCCATAGGCTCCAGCAGTAACAGTTGTTATTGCATTGATTTAATGTGTCATTATATGCCGCAACTAATGCTTCATAAGTTATCCAGCATGTAATTTCAATATCTAGAATTAAATATACCTATTGTTTAGCTTGTGAAAATGTTATGCTTTTATTGGACTATGCACCTTTAACTGGGTAAACACACGGCACCAGATTCCAAGCGTGAACCGACGTTGTATCATCTGTACCTGTTGGCTGGTTCTTAGAGTTTTATATCCTGACAACATCTAAGTTCATATCAGTACAGATACCGATTTGTGACAGTGCGCACTCATGGCGACTTTATAGTGGTGTCCCACTGGGAGATAAGACCGCTAGCATCGTGACCCAATATGCCACTCAGACACAGTATCCTGACACTGAGCTAACCAGGCCTTGCCCTATCATATTAATGCTGAGCCAGGCTAGGTAGCGAACAGTATTCATTTTAAAGCGATTAGTTTGAGTCGACCGGAACTGAACTCCTGACCTTCCGCACGGGAGATCCGCGCTCTACCGATTAGGCCACCGCGACCGGTCCTTTAACTGGGTAATCACGCGGCGCCAGATTTCAAGTTTGATAAGCAACGTTGGACGATCTGTACAGGGAATACATAGTCAAGTCGCCAGGCTGAGGGAAGCATTGTCACTTGTCGAGCAAACCTGTCGAGCAGCCAGTATTATCGGTCCGTCAGCATAGTTAGAACCGTGCATTATGGGCACTGCTTGATTCGCTAAGACATTCGCGAATCGATACAGGGGTATGTGAGACCGATCGCGCCGGTCGGCGGCCGGTGTCATGGTATAAAACCCCGGCCCGATCGCAGCCCCTGCCGTGGCTTCTGCGCATGCGCAGAGTTTGTAAACAAGCATAATCTATCCGTCGAATATGTTTTCTATATGTGTACCAAGCAGCTTGTTTCTAAGTGGTGTAGCTTTAGAGATATTTCACTTTTTCTGTATGAAGATTGCACTGACACTCAGAATATCCCAACTTTCACTATTATCTCTGTTTTTAATACTTTCAGCATAAATTGCTCTTAGGTTACATTAAATACTTCAGATCTTCCTCTTCAATCGCCCATTAAGATATTTTTAATCGATCCAATGAAAGCTTTTAAATTTATTTTACAAAAATAAATGCTTAGTCAACTGTCTTCACGGCAGGGGCTGCTATCGGGCCGGGGTTTTATACCATGACACCGGCGCGGCGGGCCATGCGGGGAGGGGGTGGTGCGGGGAGGGGGACAGGTGAGAGCCGGCGAGGAAGGGGTGAATGGCCGTGGAAGATGGGAGGGATCAGAGCAAGTGTGCAGTGTTGATGGCTCCGGGTGGGCTAGATTGTGGGATTCAAACACTGGTCGAGTCAAACCAATGACTTACAAAGTTATATGTGTCACTTCCTACCCAGGCACTTGGCATTATTAGGATAGCGCAACAGCTGGTTGGTTCAGTGTCAGGATAATGGGACTGAGTGGGTTATCATGTCATGGTGCTGGTGACCTGGTCTCCCAATGGGGCAGCACTATAAAATTGCCATGAGTGCACAACCAGGCTCAGGATGGGATAAAGCTAGGAGTAGTAGTTGGGGGAGGGGGGAGAGTGGACGGTGGAAATGACGAGCTGTGTGGGGTGGGGGTAGGTGGGAGGGAAGGGATTGACACAGAATGTTTTTTTAGTGGAAATCTGTGTGGAGGGATATGAAGGCAGGTGGGTGGGGGGTGGGGGGAGTGTTTTTTTTCCAGTAGAGGCAGTGTAAGCTGTGAGCTGACACATTGACGCCCAAGAGCACGGGGCCGCGAGACCGACGGACACCCGCAACTCACGTCACCGCCAGCCGGCCCCGCCTCCACGGACTCCTGCAAAGCGGCAATTTGACGCATCGTTAAGAGAGCTGCCGGCGATGGGTCGGGAACGAGCACGAAGCAACTGTGTCAGAACGTGAAGTAGTCACGTATTTGAAGCTATCCGGGCGGTTAGGTTTGTTGTCCTGCTAGTTGTGGCGCATGCGCACGCGCACACAGACGCGCGCACGCACGCACGCACGCACGCACGCGCGAGGCTCTCGGGATTTTAAAACCTGCGGGAGACGCGGGTTTGAGCTGCGTGCGCACACGTTTGACGACCTCGTTTACAGCTTGGCATTTACTCAATCGGCCCGGTGAAAAGGGTAGGGCGGAGGTGTGTGTGTGAGTGTGTGAGTGTGGGTGTTTGGGTGTGGTGGGTTTTGGGGATGTCGACAGTGGAGAGCTGTGAGGTCTGTGTGTGTGTGTGGCGGGGTTGTGAGGATGTGAGCAGTGGAGAGCCGAGGGGGTGTGAGGGTGCCAGGGTGTCGGGGTGCTGGACTGGCTGCTGGGGTGGGAGTGAACTGGAGCTGGGTGAGAGCCGCTTAAAAAACGGTTAGAGATTGAGTGGGAAAACAGCGAGGTTATGGAAAGGCTGAAACCAGCTCCGCCCACCCCGCCCACCCCGCCCTTAATCCCCAGCCCCCCCCCCCCGACTCCAGCTACTCCCTTTCCAGACGCTACATGCCCAAGAGTATCACATATATACAATGTGTCCTCTTTATGTGGAGTTCCAGTGGCATTAGGCAGGAAGTACCGGATTGCACACCTAAAGTGGCAGCCTCTTACATACCGGCTATATTCTTCAGTAACCTGATAGGGCGCGGTGGCTGAATCGGCAGAGCGCGGGCCTTGAATGCGCGAGATCGTTTTCCGTTCGAGTCAAAGCAGTGACTTATAAAATTGATACTTGTTGCTTCCTAACCTGGGGCTCGCATTATTATAATAGGGCAAGGATTGGTTACGTCATTGTCATGATATTTTGACTGAGTCGGGTATTGCGTCATGGTGCCGGCAACCTGATCTCCCAGTGGGACAGCATTATAACTTCACCATGAGTGCACACTGTCACAAGTCGGTACACTGTCCAGCAACCAGTCTACCGTATCCGTGTCCAGAGACAACATAAGCTCCGTTCATACAGCACAACTTTAGGCCGAACTAGGTAAGGCAAACTAGATGAGGCGAACTAGGCGTGAAAGTGTGTGGTATCCACACATCCAGTGCTTGGGGCGGTTTAATCCGGAAATCGATATCTGCGCATGAGCGAGTCCATACTAACCAGTGCCACTTTCGGTTAGTCGACGTCGCCATGAGAGAGTGTGGGTTCGACCTAGATATGTATAGACTGACTCATATTGTTTTGGAACGGTCAAAACTTATGCTTGGCAGTGAAAACCTATAAATAAGTGATGGAAAAAATACCTGTGCACAGCTAGCGTTTTTGTAGAACAAATTATATAATATGCACTTTTGATCGACCGGAAAGTCAACCAACTCAGGTCTCGACTGTGACGTGCTTAAGCCGCTTCAAGTAAACCGCTACCGTCCACACAAGCAAGATGCAGCGACTTAAGCTATACTACCTCGCGACGTGGTTTACTTGAGGTGAACTAGATGCATCGACTCAGCCCTAATCCGCTTCAGCGTCGCATCCACAAGGCCAATGTGAACCGAACTAGACAAGGCAAATTAGTTGAGGTGACTTAAGATGTGTGTATGAACGGGGCTATAAATATGGGTCTTCCTTTTTGCTACCAGAGTTTTTTTGTGTTTTTTTTGGGTTGGGGGGGGGGGGTTCTTTTTGTTAAACACCATAAACAAACCGTGCCAAATCAGCGATTGAGGGCGCTCCAAATGGACGGTTAGAGCATTGCTGCAGACCTACTCAAATTTCCAACAATCTTGGTGCAATTAAGCTGGAGAATATGATCTTCGATTCTCTTGGCGCCATGCAATTATGGGTGGGTTACCTTTGCAAATATGAGAACGTGTAATTAAAGAGAAATTATTGCTCGCTATTCTCTGTAGTTTTTAATCCTGCCATTTTCTCTCATCATACCCTAGTAACCTCGAGCAGAAAACGAGCCCGTGAATTCTGCAATGGATGCAGTCAACATAGATGCTAGTGTAGTTTTTTTTATTGTATGAAATAATCTCATACTGAAAAATAGTTTCATCTTTCAACTAAAGCTACTCCACAGATTCGATAAGTCTGTCTGTTCTAAGGTAACATTACAAAGCTGATTCGATAAGTCTGTCAGTTCTAAGGTAACATTACAAAGCTGATTCGATAAGTCTGTCAGTTCTAAGGTAACATTACAAAGCTGATTCGATAAGTCTGTCAGTTCTAAGGTAACATTACAAAGCTGATTCGATAAGTCTGTCAGTTCTAAGGTAACATTACAAAGCTGATTCGATAAGTCTGTCAGTTCTAAGGTAACATTACAAAGCTGATTCGATAAGTCTGTCAGTTCTAAGGTAACATTACAAAGCTGATTCGATAAGTCTGTCAGTTCTACGGTAACATTACAAAGCTGATTCGATAAGTCTGGCAGTTCTACGGTAACATTACAAAGCTGATTCGATAAGTCTGGCAGTTCTAAGGTAACATTACAAAGCTGATTCGATACGTCTGGCAGTTCTAAGGTAACATTACAAAGCTGATTCGATAAGTCTGGCAGTTCTAAGGTAACATTACAAATCTGATTCGATAAGTCTGTCAGTTCTAAGGTAACATTACAAAGCTGATTCGATAAGTCTGTCAGTTCTAAGGTAACATTACAAAGCTGATTCGATAACTCTGTCAGTTCTAAGGTAACATTACAAAGCTGATTCGATAATTCTGGCAGTTCTAAGGTAACATTACAAAGCTGATTCGATAATTCTGGCAGTTCTAAGGTAACATTACAAAGCTGATTCGATAAGTCTGTCAGTTCTAAGGTAACATTACAAAGCTGATTGGAATAAGTCTGTCAGTTCTAAGCTAACATTACAAAGCTGATTCGATAAGTCTGGCAGTTCTAAGGTAACATTACAAAGCTGATTCGATAAGTCTGGCAGTTCTAAGGTAACATTACAAAGCTGATTCGATAAGTCTGTCAGTTCTAAGGTAACATTACAAAGCTGATTCAATAAGTCTGGCAGTTCTAAGGTAACATTACAAAGCTGATTCGATAAGTCTGGCAGTTCTAAGGTAACATTACAAAGCTGATCCGATAAGTCTGTCAGTTCTAAGGTAACATTACAAAGCTGATTCGAATAAGTCTGTCAGTTCTAAGGTAACATTACAAAGCTGATTCAATAAGTCTGTCAGTTCTAAGGTAACATTACAAAGCTGATTCGATAAGTCTGTCAGTTCTAAGGTAACATTACAAAGCTGATTCGATAAGTCTGTCAGTTCTAAGGTAACATTACAAAGCTGATTCGATAAGTCTGTCAGTTCTAAGGTAACATTACAAAGCTGATTCGATAAGTCTGTCAGTTCTAAGGTAACATTACAAAGCTGATTCGAATAAGTGAAGCCGGAGACCGAGTGGAAGAAAAAGGTTAAGGTTTATTACAAAATATGACGGTACAACGAGGGAAGTCAGTCGACGGCGTCGATGTCAAGGGGGCCTCGCCGATCGCCGGGTGCTCTGAGGCCGCTGGAGCCGACTCCTACAAAGTTGTCCTTAAAAAGAGGGCTGGGGTGTGTGGTTAGTCATGAGGTCAATGGCTAAGCGAAACCGAATGGCTAGGTGCGGGGGAGCTTCCTGGTTCCTGGTGTTTGTCCTGCTCGCTTGGGGCGTGGTGGGTACCCGGTGTGGCGGTTTCAGCGTGTTCCCGTGCTCAGACGTGTACCTCGCTTCTACGCATGCGTCAGAATCTATTAAGCATGGCAGTAATCGATTAACACTACCCGGGCGACTCGGGTCATCCGAGTCGTCAGAATTTCAAATAGAACATGGCGAGTGGAGTCGACAAATACACGTGCCATGTGCAAAAAAAGAATAACTTAGATTAATTAAATGGAAATATAGGTAAACTAGGCCATCATAAAATACTTTAAATCCTATTTTGCAGTAGTTTTATCGGTTATTTAAAAAAAAAGAAAAAAATGTCCACCCGAGCGCGGAGAAGCGTATTCGATTATTCGACCCGAGTTTGTAGGATGTGCGCATGAGCCAATAAGTGGCTCGGGTGACCCGAGTTGATGCGAAATCCGCGCATGCGCAGAAGCAACGGGACACGGCTGAGCACGGGAACACGCTGAAACCGCCACACCGGCTTCCCCCACCGAAACAAGCACAATTCGGAAAGTATGCGCCGATATATCAAGCTCAAAAGCTTGGCTACTCTAGCTGCATAATAGATATGGCTTAATCTGGCCACAAACATAACCAATACAATTTTACTTATTCAGAATTACTACGATGAACTAGGATCTGTATTTAATGGTATAGTTTGAACAAATATATATTCTCTATAACTCAGTCTTATGGCCCAAATATTGTCAGATGATCGTTGTAGTCGAACATATTTTAAGGAATCTGTCAGCGTTTAATGAGTATAGTAACCACCCGTTTAGCCAGAAAATATATAGACAATGGATATCATGAATATATCTTTAAAACAAAATCCCTCTGACATCACATCGGATTGCGAGATCAGTAATTAGTTGTTGCGCTAGATACTCTGATTCTTAACGTGAGGCTCTGCGCGTTCATTTCAAACCATGAAAACCGAGTCGTGTCCTTATATGACATCGTTATTTCGCCTGTAACAGAACCTTTCTTGGGAAGCGCCATTAACTCAGCCGACATTCTAATATTCTGCAATAAGGGGCCAGCTTCCTAAAGCTTGACTGACCATTTTCCCTCAATAAAGAAAGTAATCCCTGAATTTCTTTAAATTAAACCAAAATAGCCTCCTGTAAGTGCAACTCACACGTCACAAGGATTACCCCACCTAATTATGTTGTGTATAAGGGGCAGTGGGAAGACAACCATTAATGATTACACTGGTCCTGCAATTTCTGTTATTAAGAGAATAGCATAAATATGTTTGTGAAATAATGTATGGAAATTGTGAATAAAACATTTCTAAATTTCTAAATGTCTACTCCTTATTGACTAGCTATTGGTATGGCACCGTCGCCACGCTGTCACCTCACCCCCCCCCCCCCCCCCCCCCCCCCCCCCCATCCCTCGTTATTAACCAGCGTCCGAAAGGACAGGTGAAGAAAAGCCTTAATGGGGGACATGTGGCGTAGTTCATTTTCCGACACTTGGTGGCGCATCGGTAGTAGTGGGCCTACGCGGTCATTGACAATGCTCTGAGTTTGCCGGTACGCGCAGTGCAATACGTATATTTTATTCAAAATTAATAGAAATACAGAACCGTAACCTTAGAAATTTAATATAATCTATTCGTTGTATGTTTTCTATATGTATACCAAGCGGTTTGTCTCTAGGTCTTGTGGTTTTAGAGATATTTGACTTCTTCTGTATGAAGATTGCTCACGGCCATTGACAATGCACTGAGTTTGGCGGTACGCCCAGTGCAAAACGTTTACTTTATTCAAAATTAATAGAAATACAGAACCCTAACCTTAGAAATTTAATATAATGTATTCGTTGTATGTTTTCTATATGTATACCAAGTGGTTTGTGTCTAGGTCATGTGGGTTTAGAGATATTTGACTTCTTCTGTATGAAGATTGCTCACGGCCATTGACAATGCACTGAGTTTGGCGGTACGCCCAGTGCAAAACGTTTATTTTATTCAAAATTAATAGAAATACAGAACCCTAACCTTAGAAATTTAATATAATGTATTCGTTGTATGTTTTTCTACATGTATACCAAGTGGTTTGTGTCTAGGTCATGTGGTTTTAGAGATATTTGACTTCTTCTGTATGAAGATTGCTCATAGCCATTGGGTTTGCAGTGTGACAGTGTGCCGAATAGGCCCACTCGTTCAGTGGAGACGCGAACGGCAGGAATTTGAACTAAAAAGTCGGAGGTCCCCCATTGAGCAGCATGAATTCCCGATGCGCAATCCGCGCAGTTTCTTCTGGACGGAGTGTTGGTGCAGTGTGTTTGCGCAACGTCTATTTTTCTAAATGAGAAGCCGCGGGTAATCTTTCACCCCCGGCCAGTTACAGTTTAAGTGGCAAACTCAACGGATGTCGTCTGTTCTGGCCTGAATGTCATCTGCTCGGACTGAATAATGTACAGACTTCACTTTCAGTGTAAGTCAGTGAATTTTGATAGGTTTGTACTCAATATTCCATCTTTCTTTATACCAACAATATTTCAACACCAAGCAAGGTCATATATATATATATATATATATATATATATACATATATATATATCTATATATAATTATCCTTTGTGTGTGGGGTGGGGGTAATTAAACAAAGAAACAAACAAATATACGTATGTATATTGATATATATATATATGTAAATATATGTATATATATGAGGAGTTCAGGCGCAAAACCAAGTAAGTCCACCCGACCTCTTTTGTTTTAAAATCAAGATTTGTATATGCCCATGAATATAATTCTCAGTAATTCCACTTTTCTTTGTATTATAGGGTTATGGGCAATGAACAAAATACTATGAAAGTGATAAATGAACCTTTATTCCAAAACTCATTAATTAATCAACTTTTATTGATTTTTCTGCAAAACCAAGTAAGTCCACTTTCGGTTTGTTTGCAAAACCATGTAAGTCCATTGTCAAAGACTAATCCTATGGAAATCTTGCAGAATCAAAGAACACACAATTTCCACCATAAGCTTACTCATCATCACCACTATCCTCATCAATTGCATCATAGGTTTCCATCATAAACGTCGACAAATCACCCGAGGCAAAAAAAAAAAAAAAAATAAAAAATGTGACCTGACACGCGTAGCTGATTGGCCAGCTACATCTTACGTGGTTTTGCAGACAAACTCGAATGGCGCTTACAAGGTTTTGCAACCAAACCCTATTTTAAGGCCAATTTAACATAGGACTTACCAGGTTTTGAAACAAAACTGATTTGCTCATTGGGTAATAGGGACTAAGAAGTGGTGTCTCCATTGGTTATCTCACTTTTCATGAAAATGGACTTACTTGGTTTTGCGCCTGAACTCCTCATATGTATATGTAAGTAATATATATATATGTGTATATATAATGTATGTATATGTATTATATATATATATATATATATATATATGTATAATGTGTATATATGTATATATGTGTATATACATGTATACTAATATATATGTATATATATGTACGTACATACAAGTATGTCTATATGCAAACGATATTCATTATCGGGAGTGATTAGGTATTGCGATTTACAGGAGGAAATCCCTCTGAATTGTCTCTCGTTTGACAAACGTAGATTGTTTGTAAATAGTGGCAGTTGCTGATTTTAGAAAATCCCTAAATTAAATGCGTGCATTGCGTAGGTTCTTGGCAATTCGAACAAATGATGAAACTATTAGTATTACATATGGATATCTTGTAAACTGTGCCTAGGCGTTTCGTTGCGAATTACCATCGTGGAGCATACCACTCTGTGCGATTAGTTTTCAAAATAGCTGTAGACACGGCTAAATGCCGGGCTTTTAACGAACAAGACAATGACTGACGTGGCCCGAATAACTTAGGTGTGAGCTCTATCCCCAGTAGGTCTACTGCTGGCACGAGTTATGGCCCTGTCACACTACGATGTAACAACGTCGGCATAGGGAGAACGTGAAGAACGTTGAACTTCTCGGTGTAGTATGCAAATTTGGGCACAAGTTGAACGTGGATACAGCGTAGTTGACAAGAGCATAATGTCGGTAAAGCATAGTGATACCATCATTCAATGAGAGAGGACAACTTCATTATGTTCACGGAACGTTATGAATGTTATTCCATCGCCACAACTACATTACGTGATGTTACATACATCATGACACGGTGGCGAAACGTTGAATGTACGTAGCTCGAGGTCAGTCTAATGTCATTCTGACGTCATCATGACGTAACCCAAAGTATGTCAATGTAATGACGAAACGTGATCACGTCAGCCTTACGTTTGCTCGTTACATCGTAGTGTGACAGGGATATTAGAGGAAATCTCATTCAGTACAACAACATAGTTGCATAGGTCTGGTCTACAACACATACTTATCTAAGTTCGATATGGAGTATCAAATCCAGCTAAGTGGTTCGATTTCAAACACAAATTATGCTTTCAGTGGAGAGTGCAGCTTCAATAATATATTAACCACATAGGCGGATAACCAATAATTATTCGAAGCTTAAGATTATATGAGCCTGTCTCAAAAGGTGATAACTATTCTTTTTTTTGGCCCCCGTAACGATTGACACAAAATAACACAGAAGCGGTTACACTGAAAACACAAGGACATTTGCTTCAACTAAATATGTATTCTATTGGGATTATGAAACACCATAAATGAGTTTATCCTGAGCAAATACATAACCACCTATTATGGTGATCGTTAAAATGGACAAGGTTTTGTCCCAAATTACTAATACCCCTGTCACACTACAACGTAATGAGCCAACGTGAGCCTAACGTGGTGATATTTCGGCATTACGTTGATGTACGTTGGATTACGTTATGATGACGTCATAATGACGTTAGAGTGACGTCGAGCTACGTCATGTTACGTCGTGTTACGTCGGCACGCGTCGAGGTTTTGAACCTGTTCAAAACTTTCGACGTATCTCGACGTGAAGCCGTTACGTCGGGATGACGTGACAATGACGTTAGGTAGACGTTTCGCGATCGTTATAGCAGCGTAAATGACGTTAGAGTCACGTTATGTCACATCAGACCGACGGCCGGGGTTGGAGCAACGTGTGAGCAGCGTTTTGCACGTTACGGTCACGTTACGGTCACGTTACGGTCACGTTACGGTCACGTTACGGTCACGTTACGGTCACGGTTACGGTCACGTTACGGTCACGTTACGGTCACGTTACGGTCACGTTACGGTGGCGTTACGGTCACGTTACGTCCACGTCGCACCCGTTACGGCGACGTTACGCTCACGTTACACTAACGCCCGGTCACGTCGCCAATTACCCCTCCCCCCTAACGTTGTCACGTTACAGCTAAGGTCACGACGTACACCAACGTTACTTTCACGTTACGCTCACGTCCACAATTTGCATATTACGCCCATAACGTCGACGTAATATCATTATTTTCACGTTGTGGTTACGCTGACATAGTCACGTCGTAGTGTGACATGGCCATTAGCACCGTTTGAGACAGCCTCATATATATTTGCATAATTCTAATTCGCCATACCCAGTGTATTATTCCCACACACTCAGATATGCCGCATACCCACACTTTATCTCTATATTATGTAGAAAGCAGAGTGGGAATATAGTGCAAGAAATCGATGCAGGGGCATCAAAAGAGGAAACCAAACATAGAATAATTAAATAGGCAATGACAAGCAATAAGGACAAAAAAAACAAGCATCCTGACCCAAACTCCCCCTCAAGAGGAAACGGGCCTGGTTTTGATTTGAACGACAGCTTGTGCTGAATAATACTCTTAGAATGAATCAAATTGTGCATGCCCATTAATGTTTTACTACACATGGTCCTGAAGGGAACGCTGCCCTGAGGAGGCCGCGCGGTGCATGCTGGGACAGTACCTAATGTGTGGCGAATAATGTACTGGCGTAATATTTAACAATACTCGGCTGGTTTACGAGCAGGAACCCGCAGAATGGCCGTTAAAATGCCCACCAGATAGGATCCATCATACTTTGGAGGAATAGGGGCATTTTCTTTCTCTACCCCACTATCGCCGTCCGGGCCCACCCATGTTTAGATTGTTCAATGCGAATGCTCTCTTTAGTCCTCCAAATAGAAATCAGAATTACTTGAAGATCATCAGAATGTTATTATGTAATGATCTGATTGATTGATTGATTGGTGGTTGCTTACGCCGTGTCGGCAGCATAGGCCATATTCACGGCGAGAAATGTTTGTTTTTTGTTCAAACCATCGCTTTTACATGTAAAAGCAGACACTCAATTATGTGCCAATAGACACTCATTAAATTAGAAAGCTCACAATCATATATTTGTGGTCAAGGGAAACAAATTCCCATAGAAAAAGAAAAGTTTGATTAATAATTGATAGAATCTCTTTAGTAAGCTATATGAGGTGGTACAGTCCAGCTGCCCTCAAAAAGGCTAAAATGTTTTCCTGTTTTACCTTAGTAAAAAGGTCACGCATACTGTCTGCAGTGTAGAACTGTTGGCGCAGGGCCAAAACATCAATGCAACTTAGTAAAATGTGTTTGAGTGTCAGCGGGGACTGACACCCAATACATTCAGGGGGAGGTTCCCCCTTGAGCAGAAAAGCATGTGTAAGCCACGAGTGGCCAATACGGCAGTGGCTGTGGACTGCTTGGTCCCGCCGACCTCCCGCATGAGTCTGTGGTGGCTTTCCCACAGATGTAATGATCTAGATTATTATATGTTACTTTGATTGTGTGTATCAAGTAATATTGTCCCTTGGTGAGTTGGTCATTATGTCAGTAATTTGCTCTTCTAATGTGAACATGACGACTTCTCCATGAAGGAAGTGGTACTCATATGGACACATATTTTGATGTCATTGAACTAACTGACTGCTCCATGACATTACTTTTCCTCATTTACACATATCAATTGACAACATGTTTATCCGGGAACTAAATGTGACTCATTTAAACATATATAGTGTGATGTCAGTTAACAATTGACTGCTCCATGAAACCAATCTGCCTCATTTACACATATCTGTTGAAAATATGTTTATATGTGAACTCAGTGTGTCGCCTTTAAACATATATTGCGACATCATCGAACAAGATGCTTATTACATGAAATAAGTCTGCCTCATTTACAAATATCTGGCAACATCATTGAACAATGTATTTATATGTGAAATATGAGTTCCTCATTTGGATATATCTTGGGATGCCATTGAGCTAGATGATTCTTCTGTGCAATATATGTACCTCCTCATCATCATAATGCTGTCGGTCGCGATGCGACAAAGACTGCTTTCATTAATTGACTGCCGCTCTCCTTTTGTGCGGTTGTACATTTCATGAAAGCTGCCTGCAAAAGTGTTGAAGTGCTGAGGATTTTGCAAGTTACCAGCGGCACTCTCTCGGGGAGCAAATAGAGGTTTCACACCAGCAAGAACATGTCAAGACAGGCGCAAAACTATTTGTCCCTGCAGTGGCTGGTCGGGAGATGTTGGGAGTTCCATACATCAACCGCCCTTAATGCTGCCACAGTGACATGATTTTCTGTTCAGGGTTTGCTCCCTTAGCCTTCCGTTCTGTCAAGGACCTGTACCACAAGGCAGTAGTTTACAACTCTGCAAGGCAGGGGCGTCAAACTTCCTGAGGTATTGCTATACCTGATAACAGACCCCAAATGTAGGTAATCAGGGACCTTTCTACACTGATAACAGCCCCAAATGTAGGTAATCAGGGACCTTTCTACACTGATAACAGCCCCAAATGTAAGTATTCAGGGAGCTTTCTAAACTGATAACAGCCCCAAATGTAGGTAATCAGAGATCTTCTGACACCGTTGAACAAGATAATTGCTCATTAAAGTAAGTGCACTTCATTGATACACATATCTATATATATATATATATATATATATATATATCTTGTGAAGGCATCCATTTAAACTAATCAACTCACGTGGCACAATGTTAAAACCAAATCTGTTCCTCCGGCCATTGCTAATGATCAGCACGATCGAGTACCAATAATATGACCCTTAATAACATAACCCAACCACTAGACAAAAATAACTGTTTGCTAACTGCTAAGCTCGCCTTGCCTGGGGTGATCCTTTGTCTTGAACACAATTAATCAGTGGCCGCCACAGCAATGGCGTATCCACCTTGCGGTTGGATTATTTATTCATAGCATATCCACTGGGATCAGAATATCGGAATAGCTTGAAACTGTTAAAGTATGGAGCGAGACTTCTCTGAAATCCACGAATGTCAACGGACACATGAAAACGCATCCTGTTGGGGCATATATTCTATCTGATTGTCATAAGCATGGACACAGATTTCTTTGAAATTTTAGAATTTCTGCGGTTATATATAAATAACCTATTATGTTGGGTCACATATTCCATCTGATTGTTATTTTCTGTCAGTATAATGTAAAATCTATGATAGAGTGATACAACCGAATTAAATTAATAATCCCTACTCATTTATATAATAGATATACTAGATATCTATATATATATTATGAAAAGAGAGAGAGAGAGAGAGAGAGAGAGAGATAGCAGCGGATTATAGTTGGAGTTAAGTGAGGTTAAGACCATATGCAGAAAATTATGAACAGTCCGGCTATCCTGAACTGTACCCAACTGCCGACCCAATACCAATACTGCTACATATCACTTAGATAAATGTCTCGACCAATCACATACCAGGATACTCTATTATCGTTCAATGGTTGATCAACTGAACAATAATAACGACATACCTTCAACATCTTGCCGGGATGATTTCAGGATTGTATAATCTCTAAGGACCTGTTTTACATTACTGAATATGAAGTCAAATTAAATGTTGTCAGTCAAATTAAATGACGTGCTCACGCTCAGCGAAACCGACACAAGATAACAAAATATCTCAGTGGCGGTTACAATCGGTTAGTGATCGACCGTCCCAGGTCTGTTTGGATAAAGCCCGGCATTGTTATAAGGGGAGCCGACCAGCTCTGGCAGGAAGGAAGACTCTGAAGCAGCACACCCTCCAGGACCCCCCCCCACCACCACCACCACCACCATCCCACCCCGCCCACCACCACTGGATGAAAACACACCGTACAGTGTTAGTAATGAGGCCATCCAACTCTCCTCAGTGAGTCAGTCGCAGAGCAAGTAAATCTCTCTCCACCAGGAATTTCTCAAGTCACTCCACTCCCTAAACAAAGAGACACACACTTACACACTGACATCAGGGCAATAAAGCACTTTTTGTTTGTGATTTTGGGTAATTCAGGGTATGTGTCATACCGATAGCAGGTTTTTAATTTTTTTAAATTTATTATTTATTTTTTATTGAGGCTGTATTTATACTGTCCATAGCATATAAGTGTGGGTACCCAGGCTTGTTTTCAATGCTGGTGAGTTGTAGTGTTGGTGTTATCTTGCCACACAGTAGCTGCTGATAAGGTATTTGATTGCCTGCATTTCAGTAGCAGATAGATAATTGGTTGGTATGGTTAGTAGCCTATGTTAGTTTGTTTGCATTTTCTTGACATATATGTATTATTATGTATTATTAGGTTGCATCGGTGAAGAGAGAGTTTGGTGACACTGTGGTTGATGTGGGGCTGGTGGTGGGGGTAAGTGTTGGGGTGAAGGTGTAGGTGTGGGTGGCTGTGGCGGTGCGACTGAGAGCGAAGGGGTGGGCGTGTGTGTGAGGGGGAGTGTGAAGGTTTTGCTGAGGGTGTGTGTGTGAGTGTGAGTGTAGGTAAAGGTGTGGGTGTGGATGTAGGTGTGGGTGTGGATGGCAGTGTGATTGTGGTGTGGGTGCAGTGGGTGTGGGTGGGGTTGGTGTGGGTGTGGTGGGTGTGGGTGAGGGCTTCCGTGTGGGTGCGAATGTGGGTGTGGGGGCGAGTGTGGTTGTGGGGGTCGGTGTGGTGGGTGAGGGTGTGGGTGTGGGTGTGGGTGTGGTTGTGGGTGCAAGTGTGGATGTGGGTGTTGGTACGGTGGGTGTCGGTGCTGTGGGTGTGGGTGGAGATGTGTTGGGTGTGGGTGTGGTGGGAGTGGTGGGTGTGGTTGTGGTTGTTACTGTGGCTGTGGCTGTAGGTGGGGGAGACTGGTGATGTTGCGAGAGACAGGGTGGCCCATCGTCACAGAAAGCAATCGGCATCATCAGCGTGTTTAACGTGTGTGCAGGGTAAGTTGGGGATTATTTGCTAAGGTCAGCCTAGTTAAAGCGCAACATCAAGCTACTGAGAAGGAGAGGCAGAATAAGTTGGGGATGTTTGATAATGGCGGCCTAGTTAAGGTCCTTAGAAGTGGATGTAGAATATGTTGGGGATGATTTGATAAGGGTGGCATGGTTAAAGCACAAAATCAAATTGCTTAGAAGTAGAGGCAGAGTAAGTTGGGGATGATTTGATAATGGCGGCTTAGTTAAAGCAGAACATCAAGGTCCCTAGAAATGGACGTAGAATAAGTTGGGGATGATTTGATAATGGTGGCCTAGTTAAAACAGAACATCAAGGTCCCTAGAAATGGACGTAGAATAAGTTGGGGATGATTTGATAATGGCAGCTTAGTTAAAGCAGAACATCAAGGGCCTTAGAAGTGGATGTCAAATAAGTTGGGGATGATTTGATAATGGTGGCCTAGTTAAAGCAGAACATCACAGTACCTAGAAATGGACGGAGAATAAGTTGGGGATGTTTGATAATGGTGGCCTAGTTAAAACAGAACATCAAGGTCCTTAGAAATGGACGTAGAATAAGTTGGAGATGATTTGATAATGGCGGCTTAGTTGAAGCAGAACATTAAGGTCCTTAGAAGTGGACGTAGAATAAGTTGGGGATGATTTGATCATGGCGGCCTAGTTAAAACAGAACATCAAGGTCCTTAGAAATGGACGTAGAATAAGTTGGGGATGATTTGATAATGGCGGCCTAGTTAAAGCAGAACATCACAGTACCTAGAAATGGACGGAGAATAAGTTGGGGATGATTTGATAATGGCAGTTTAGTTAAAGCAGAACATCCAGGTCCTTAGAAATTGACGTAGAATAAGTTGGGGATGATTTGATAATGGGGGCTTACTTGAAGCAGAACATCAAGGTCCTTAGAAGTGGAAATAAGTTGGGGATGATTTGACAATGGCGGCCTAGTTAAAGCAGAACATCAAGGCCCCTAGAAATGGACGTAAAATAAGTTGGGGATGATTTGATAATGGCGGCTTAGTTAAAACAGAACATCAAAGTCCTTAGAAGTGGACGTAGAATAAGTTGGGGATGATTTGATAATGGCGGCCTAGTTAAAGCAGAAAATCAAGGTCCTTAGAAGTGGACGTCAAATAAGTTGGGGATGATTTGATAATGGCGGCCTAGTTAAAGCACACCAAGTTGCTTAGAACTTAGAAGTGGATGCAGCGTAAGTTGGGGATGATTTTATAATGTGAGCCTAGTTAAAGGACATCATTTGGCTGATTAGAAGTGTGCGCAGGATAAGTCGGGCATAATTTGAAAAGGTGAGCAGTTTCTCTTTCTAAATCTGAAAATTCCAGGTTGCTAGATTGGACTGATACAATCTGGTGATCTCTCGAATGTCTTAGGTTAAATGTAGTTCCAAAGTCGGGGCAACAACAACGAAAACAAACAAGCACTATTTATGACGACATCAACACGTGCCGGACCGGAAGGCTGAATCTATAAGAGCGCTGGATGGGTTCAATGTTAGAAGGTCATGGGTTCGAACACCGGCCGCGTCAAATTCATGACATAGGGAATTGATTATTGTCGGTATATAGGTTGGCCCTCGGTATTACCAGAATAGGAGAAACACTGGATTGTTCAGTGTGAGCATATGGTTACTGAGTCGGATATCGGGTCTTGGCTTCTGCGGGTCAGCCTCCCTCCCAATCGCTCAATATATATGTTCACGGACAGAAATCGGTCATCATCGTGGTATCGCTTTAACTGTTGCTGGAACAGGAAACTCCAAAAACGGAATCAACAAGGTTCACGTTTCTGAAGATCGATCATTGCAATGTATCACCCCGTCCTGATATGATCTTAAGGGGCTGTCACATTAGGGTTTTTTGCGGGAGCGTACGCCGGCGTAGGCGCGTTACGTCATATACGTTGGCATACGCCGCCATATGCCACCATACGCCGCCATACGGTATGCGTACGCTACGCGTACGCTATGCGTATGCTATGCATAAGCCATCATGTGCCAGCCTATGCCGGCTTACGCCGTTGTACGCCGCCATATGCTTTCTCCCGTCTGTCCGTCCAAATTTGTTTGTGCATGCTAAAAAAATCTCGACCAATGGGAGCGTCTGGTTCATACACTACTCATACACTTCTCATAGGCCAGCATACGCTCCTGGCGTATGCTACTCTTACGCTCAACTTGCGTCACGGGCGTATCTCTGGCATATGAAGTGTACGCAGAACCTACGAGTTGCGTATGGGAGCATATGCGTAGCGTATGCAAAGCGTATGAGTAGCGTATGGCGGCGTATCCCCGACCTATGGTCTCGGTATATAAAGGCGATGCACTATATACCCAGGAGCCACCAGGTGGTGGACCAAGGAGAGATAACATAGGTCTCGCATACGCTTCGCATACACTCCTTATACGCTCCTCATACGCTCCTCATACGCTCCTCATACGCTCCACATGCCAATCAAAACCATAAAAAAATGTCACAGTATGCTCTCATATGCTCCTCGTACGCTCCTCATAGGTTACGCATATGCTCAAAAACACCCGAGAGGTCACCAAAGGTCATGATACGTCGTCCTGCACATTTTTTCCCATTTTCGACGTAGGTTTTCAATACGCTCCCGCCATACG
The DNA here is from genome assembly GCA_030323885.1 of Branchipolynoe longqiensis. Lineage (NCBI taxonomy): Eukaryota > Metazoa > Annelida > Polychaeta > Phyllodocida > Polynoidae > Branchipolynoe > Branchipolynoe longqiensis. The sequence continues at coordinate 80,936,316 of CM059191.1, forward strand.
CCATTATGAGACAGGGCATTAAGATAGTACCAGGCGTAAAACTCCAGCAAACAACCAAACAAGCAGCCAGCAATGTATCACAGATATCGGATAGTGGGCACTCAGCCTGAAACATCGGCTAGTGTGCACGCATCCTTAATGCTTCCCACATTCTGATTTTCTTAATCTAGATAATCGTATTATTATCATTATGGATATTGAATTGACCAGTCCCAGCGCAGTTTCGGTATGATTAATCAGGGCTCAGGAAGTCATGAGGTGTTGGATGAAATAGAGTGATTGATTCTGGCAGGTGGCCGTGATCGTGAGCACATTGTCCGCATACTCTAAAACCTCGCTAACCGACCACGTCCAGAGATCAACCACTCCCCTCTATCGATCGCTTTATTTGGGTCCCAACGCTACCATTGTCAGGATTATTCAAATTATCTACACAGACCACTTCCCTAAGTGGACCACTTAAAGTCGTCCCATGGTCGGTCGATTTAGAGAGGTTTTACTGTATGTGTGTATCTTGGCGTGTGTGTGTGTGTTCGGAAAGCATGGCCGGAGGGCCTGTTAAATTGGCCGGATGAAGTGGCACGATTATCGTGTGCGCATGTGTGTCATACACAGTGACTTCCGGTCTTATTGGCAGAGAGGACCATCACCGACTGAAAAGGTCAATTAAGAGAATGTCAGTAGAAATATGGAAACAAAACAAAAATAGGCGGGAATAAAGAAGCAGGCTATGTTGTACCTATATTATTATAGGGAATGGATTTGCATGAATATATCATAAAATATAGTTAAAATGTTTTGGCGCCGTGACCTGGATGCAGATGTGAAGAGGTCTGGCCATACATGGAGACAGCTTGAGAAAATGCCCCAGGACTGGGATAACTGGAGAGCCCTTGTTCATGGCCTATGCCCAAAGTTGGGTGGTAGGCGTAAGTAAGTAAGTAAGTGTTATTATTATTTGCAATATTACATACCGTATATCATATATAATATGATATTTATTTTACATTGTATATATTATGTAATTTATGCAGGATACATATCGAGGATGTTTGGGATATAATTATAATTGATATGATATAATTGATATGCCATGAAATACATAGAATAAATAGTATGTATATATTACATATATGCTGTATAAGAATGATACGAGTATAATAACGCAGAATATCCCTCCTTTCCCTCATCACTCACTCAGCTCCATGCACTGATGGAGTCTGTCCTATTCATCTACTGCTTCAGCCTCCCCAACCCCAGCTCCAATGGTGGTGCCACCACCCCTGCACGCTGTAATCGCCACTCACTAAACACTGACATGCGTAAATAGCAGTGGACACTGTAACCCACAAATTCACCCCGTTAAGTGATAAGATGGTAATGTACTTACCTGAAGCAGTCAGTCGTGGGAATATGGAGCCTGCTAAAGTCACACTTGATGTTACAGGAGCAGCGTTGATGAATGCTTTCACTGGATTAACTGTGTATATATCCATCCAGAAATCATTGCAAGCAGTGTACTAATGGGACTGCCAATGTCATTCGGTGCAGGATTGACAGTTCCCATTATGTGCAGGATTGGCAGTTGCCATGCACATTGCAATATCTGAACTTAGTTTGTCAATTTGGCTTTATTGTAATACCCCTGTCACACAACGACGTAATGAGCCAACGTGAGCCTAACGTGGTGATATTTCGTCATTACGTTGATGTACGTTGGATTACGTTATGATGACGTCATAATGACGTTAGAGTGACGTCGAGCTACGTCACATTACGTTGTGTTACGTCGAGATACGTCAAGGTTTTGGACATGTTCAAAAGTTTCGACATAGGTCAAACGTAAGGGTTTACGTTCGCCGTACCTTCTGTTCACGTTCAGCGAACGTCAATGACGTTAAACGGACGTTATTCCAACGCTCCTCACTACGTTCAACTACGTTCCACTACGTTGTCCCCCATTAAACCAAGTGCATATGCCCACGGGGCGTAATGGGAACGTCAGGACAACGTCAGGAGAACGTCAGGAGAACATCAGGAGAACGTGCATTCAACGTACGTTCAACGTCTCATGATGTAGCTAACGTCACGTAGCGTTCTTCTGACGATGGAATAACGTTCATAACGTTCCGTCAGCGTCATTACGTTCACCTCTCTCGTCGAATGACGGTATCACTATGCTTTACCGACGTTACTCTCTCGTCCACTACGCTGCATCCACGTTCAACTTCTGCCCAAATTTGCATACTATGCCGAGAAGTTCAACGTTCTTCACGTTCTCCCTACGTTGACGTCGTTACGTCGTAGTGTGACAGCCCCATTAGAATGGGACAGTGCGGTCAATATCCTGGTGACTGTTTGATTGGATTGGATTGATTGCTCAATATCCTGATAACTGAAGTTCTTTGCCGCTGTTTATTCCGATGACAACACAAACTTCTCAAAACCAAAGCAATTATCTAGATTTGCTAGTATTATCTGACTAATATATGTGTGCACTTATTAAACATATATTGTTTCATGGAAGGGCATAATGAATCACTTTAATAGAAGCTGCTAATGCTACAATTTAGGGAGGCACTGGTTGGTCTGTTTGCCTAAATGAATTTCACCTGTTGGCACATCAAATATCTAAAATAAATGAGCCATTTAAAAGACATGCTATTTCAAACAAAAGTAAACTATATCATATAATCCATGTATATTATAGTATTCAAGTATATTATGATGATCAACCAAATATATCTTTCTTTAATAAAGATGAAAGAGGGAAACTTTAAACCATAGGGGTATAGCATTTTAGCGGCAGAGTGGGAGCCCTTTACCAGAGGGTGGGACAGCACATGCAGAGCTTCCAGGGCTAGGTCTTCTAATTATACACGAGGCCGTGACTGTGATAGATAGCGGTTGTGGGGAAGGGTCTCATTGGGCATAGATTATATGGTTGCCTAAAGGATGAGCAAGCTACAGTCAATACGGCGTTGCACGTGCCATTATGGCTGTGAGACATATGAGTGCAGAGTGTCGGAACAGACTAGAATCAGCATTCCACCACATAGCCACATATATCTTGTTCCTTGGTTGGTTGTTGGAGTATAACCTCCTGGTAACTTCTGAGGTCATATCAGGACAAGTACCGACTTGTGATGGTGTGCACTCATGGGAACTGTGTAGTGCTGCCCTACTTGGAAATCAGGCTCTCAGCCCTGTGACCTGATATCCAACTCAGTCACATTATTCTGATATTGAGCTAACCAGTCAGTGCCCTATGTTATTAATGTCGAGCGCCAAACTAGGAAGCAACAAATATCAATTTTGTAAGTCATTGGTTTGAGTCGACCGGGACTTGGAAGTTGGACTCCCGATGTCCCACAAAGGAGGCTTGCGCTCTGCCGAATCAGCCAGCGCGCCCGGTATATCCTCTTTCTTCTCACCTAGACGTTCAAGTTTAACACAAAACTAAATCTTCTGGAGCTGAGATATAATTCGTTGCAGTTACTACTTGTCATTGTGTGTATGATACACCCGTACTGAAACTTCGCTAAATCAATACATAATACATAACCAAATCAAGCATTAATCAAACATAGTAGTTTATTCATAACACCTGCAGTAAAGAGAGAATGTGCAATCATTTCATTTAATCAGACCTTCAAATTAGAATGTAATGCTTGGATATTATTTTTAAATGTAACCGCTAGGCTCAGACACATAGGAAAACAATTTGGTTGGTTAGCTAAGCCAATATCTATTTTCCGGATGCGTAATTCTTTGGCATTCTGGGTAAAAAAAAAAGATTAGTGGGTAAAGGTATCAATATACATACAGGATAATGTCATCTTGACAATGGGATAACTAGATAAAATGCCGGCACCATCGTTAATAATCGTAAGTAGAAAATGGGTTAGCTATATCCAGCAATTGTTGGGATCAGATATTATAATGACAGCGGAGAGTGAGATAGATGTCCCTACATCAAATGCCGGTTCCTTATATGCTAATGATACGCAGAGAATGAAATAATTCTACAGCAAATATTGGTATCATAGAATATCAGTTAATACACTATAACGGTAGGTAGAGAATGTGCTACCTATAGAGCAAATGTTGTACTGCTTGATCAAAATGCTGGTGACTGGATAAGATAACGCCTTGCAGCAAGTGTGGATATACCGGTGGTTTCATAATGAGTTAATGCTACAGCCAAGGCTGACACTATATATGCACACATATCCAACATGAATAGGGACTGAGGTAGCGGATGCCTTATACCCCTGTCACACTACGACGTAACGAGCCAACGTGAGCCTAACGTGGTCATTTTTCGTCATTACGTTGGGTTACGTCATGATGACGTCAGAATGACGTTAGAATGACGTCGAGGTACGTCACATTACGTCGTGTTACGTCGAGTTACGTCAAGGTTTTGGACATGTTCAAAACTTTCGACGTAGGTCGAACGTAAGGGTTTACGTTCGCCGTACGTTCTGTTCACGTTCAGTGAACGTCAATGACGTTAAACGGACGTTATTTCAACGCTATTCACTACGTTCAACTACGTTCCACTACGTTCAACTACGTTCCACTACGTTCCACTACGTTCCACTACGTTGACCCACATTAAACCAAGTGCAAATGCCTACGAGGCTTAATGGGAAAGTCACGAGAACGTCTCGAGAACGTCACGAGAACGTCACGAGAACGTCACGAGAACGTGCATTCAACGTACGTTCAACGTCTCATGACATAGCTAACGTCACGTAACGTTCTTCTGGCCATGGAATAACGTTCATAACGTTCCGTGAGCGTAGTGACGTTGTCCTCTCTCGGTGATTGACGGTATCACTACGCTTTTACCAACGTTACGTTCTCGTCCACTACGCTGCATCCACGTTCAACTTGTGCTCAAATTTGCATACTACGCTGAGAAGTTCAACGTTCTTCACGTTCTCCCTACGTTGACGTCATTACGTCGTAGTGTGACAGCCCCATTAGGTAGATTCAGTATGCTATGGTGAGGCATCCATTCATGAACTGTATGGTATGCAGTGATGCCAGAAGCTGTGAAGATGGCCACTGAATGGCTCAAGAACCGGGAGAACAGCAAAGAATAGAGTGGTTGTGGGGTGGAGGGGAGATATGTGCATAGGTGTAGGCGACACAATATTTTCCAAAAATTGCTTCCGACTAAGTGGGGAAAGCAGCTCCCCATAGTTGGGGGGTGGGGGGTGGCGCGAAGTGCATCCTGGTCACCCACCCCCCACTCCGTGAGAGGTGTGTGGGTGGGGGGGGGGGGGAGGAATCACCGTAGAGCTTATTACCCGCAATAAAGGGGTTTTATCACTATCCATATATATATATATATATATATATATATATATATACATATATATATATATATATAAATAAATATATATATATATATATGATTATTTCTATAGAGGGAAGGAATGTAATTGTAATGCGATGCTGATATCTCCATGCCGCGACTATTGATATAGCACTAGCCTGTTCGATAGAAAAACGATTTGAGAATTAACTAGTGAATTTGTCAAGTTCATTTGAATAAACGGACCCACTGATCTAAGTGGCTAAAGTTTAGAAGTTAATGTACGAACCAGACAGGATGGCCGCATGAGTTAGAGCGTCCGTGTCCCGTGTTGGTAGATCATGGAATCGTGAGTTCGAATCCAGGTCGAGTCAAACTAATGACGTAAAAATTGATACTTGTCGCTTCCTAGCCAGACGCTTGGCATTACTAGGATAGGGCAAGGAGCAGTGGAATGAGGAAGACCAGTCGTCTGTGACTGACATTTCCCCTCCTTAAACAACTAATGCACCCAAACAAAAAAAAAAGAATTAAATGTCCATACTAACAGAAGCCTATGATATCAGAATTTTGGCGGGCTTGCCAAAAATGAATAGTGCATGCTTGCACTTCAAATATCTCAAATGTTAGCCATTTAAAATGAAAATCATTTCAAGCTAAAGCAAGGTAGATTATACCGATCAACCTTATCCATTTTTCTCAGAAAATGACAGAAACTCAAAACTATATAACTATGCAGAAAGGTTTCAAATTTCAACCCATCAGGGGTGAAATGTCCATGGACAGTGGGCGGTTGAGGCACTGGCTGGATATAGTAGCGGCAGGGCTGGCGGACAGATAGGGACACGGACAATACAGAGAGGGCCGTGTGTGATATATAAGTGTATATAGCAGCAGGGATAACAAGGTACAGTACAACCCCGCTAAACCAAGCTCGGTTAAACCAAACGATCGGTTAATCCATTCTTTTTTCGGCGCCCCGGCAAAATACTACCAATAGTACCATTTCTCATATAAAAAAGTTGGTTAAGCCAAACTCGGTTAATCAAAAGTATCGGTTAATCCAGACAACATTGTCGGCCCCAGGCCACTTCCGGCACAGTTAAACCAAACTTTCATGTGGTTTTAAGATCATCTGAAACTTGTTGATATGATAAATGGTCGTATTTTGCCAGGTCACCGAAACAAGTTTGGATTAACCGATCGTTTGATTTACCGAGGTTGATTTAATGGGGTTAAACTGTATATACATACAAAACAATAATCATAGTGTCCACATACAGTGTACATTCATAATACTCCCCCGTTTTTGCCAAAGCCAACTCAAAGGCAAAGCTCGGTTAAACCAAAGATCAGTTAATCCAAACAAATTTATTGGGTCCCTTCAAGTTTGGTTTAACGGGGTTATACTGTATATAGCAGCGGGGATAACAAGGTAGATGGAAATATAGAGACAAATGAGCCCATTCCGACTGAGGGGGGAAGGCAGTGCGGCCGGCACATAATTATAAAAGGAGCCAACGTTGCCTGGCTCGCTTTTGCTGCCCATGCCCAGCCTAGGGCAGTCACTGACCGCGCTGCACTAACGAGTAACCGAGTATTCCCACAGAAAATGGGACTGGGACTTCAGTTATGGATGTGGGGTCTGCAGAGCGTGTTCCCCGGTTTATAAGTAGTTCATGTAGAATGATTTTGAAGATAGGTGATTATGTCAGTGTAATTTAGGTTGTGATGTATCGAAATGTGGAGGTTAGTGATAACAGGTCAATTACTACATATGAACTGTTATATATATATATATATATATATATATATATATATACATATATATATAGTTAGTCTATTTATATACGTGTATAAAATCATCGGTATGAGGTATTTCTTATTATTGCCTATTATTATTATGATCCGTTATTTTCCACTAACAGACACAGATCTATTCACTGCGGCACCCATTTGCCTGCGGTGGCGCCGCCACCGGCAGTTCTTGGTACTTATTCTTCAGAAGTTGTATGGATCACTTGTTCTGAAAAGTTTGTTGTGAGAAGTAGCTGTCAACCTGCTATATATATAATATATATATATATATATATATATATATATATATGTGATATAACGCATTCCGCGAGTATACAAATACATAAGGGAATGATTGTTATTGTTATACTCCGTAAGACCAACTACTGTACCTGTGGCGCCACCTGCAGACCCCTCACATCCACCTGATGTAGACCAGTGTCAGTCACACCATAGGATCTATACATAAATAAATCTCTAAATGCATATATAAATGAATATCTACATATACATATATATATATGCATGAACTGCATATAGCAGCGGTGATAACAAGATATCGTTTGATATATAGCGATATCTATATCGCTATATATCAATATAGACATGTACATTAGACATATGTTTACATATAGACTACAGAACAGGCTCGGTTTAGTGAGTGACCACAGGAATGGCTACACACAAAAAACAGACTCCAAGAACTGGTTTTGCTGCTAGGTGAAAATAGAGGTTGAAGGAAATACATTGAAATATAAGCACTCTCATTCAGGATCAATATTCCCAGGGTTTGAACATAAAAGAAGTCTGAGGGAACTAGTAAGCAGACCATGTTCAGAACATGGAGTTTGAAGTCCGCTCAAAGCTCTCGGGTGTCTATCATCCATCAATCGAGTTCCCCCGCAGTGCCTTTAGTGGACCTGTCCCTCGGTGCAGCACTCCATACCGTCATATTGGAAAGTGCATACATCAATTTTCACTGAAGGTCCGAGATGGCTATTTTGTCGATTTCATGCGGTCCTTGTTTTTTTCTTCACTGGTGAGTTTTGCTGCAGCAAACACCCCACTCCCCTGTACAAAAAAAAAGCCACGGGCCTGGTGGTCGAATCTTTAGAGCGTAGGCCTCGCGTGCAGCAGATCCTGAGTTTGGTCCCTGGACGAGTCAAACTAATGAGTTATAAAATTGATATCAGTCGCTTCCTGGCCTGTTGCTCAGAATTAATAGGATATGGCAAGGACTGGTTGGCTCAGTGCCAGGATAATGTGACTGAGTAGGATATCGGGTCATGGTGCCAAAATACTGAATTCTCAGTCAGTTAGCAGTATAAAGTTCCCATGAGTGAGCACTGTTACAAGTTATTACCCATCCTGATATGACCTTAGATGTTGACAGGACGTACAACTCCAACAAACAACCAAACCAACCAAACCAACCAAACCAACCAAACCAACCAAACCAACCAAACCAACCAAACCAACCAAACCAACCAAACCAACCAAACCAACCAAACCAACCAAACCAACCAAACCAACCAAACCAACCAAACCAACCAAACCAACCCCCACCAAAGACCAACCCTGTGTGCCGGCCGCGCCCGGTTTAGTCGGAGAGCGATCGCCTGTCGATAGGCATCAAAGCGGGCACGGCTCCCAACCACGTGGCCAGCCCGGGGATCGGGCGCATGGGCACCCGGCTCCAGACATTATTTACCAGACACCGCCCGTACCGAGCCCTCCACCCCCCCTCACTCTGCCCTCTACTCCCCGCCCGAACCCCATACCCTCTCCTCTCCCCTCCCTCCCACGGGATCCAACCTCTTGAGACCCATTGAATGTGATGGTTACAAATTGGCCACGCTGTCGCCCAACATACACTCACAAACACTCCCACATCCTCCCACTCTGTACTATTATTATTAGTAGTACTATCTGCACACTACCAGGATATTCCTATTTGCAAACAGGTCTAAGCTGCGCAGGTTTTAAACATGTTTGGGACGACCAGGACAGAGAGGTAGAACGATAAATATTGGCAATCTGCAAATCTAACCCTTGCAATGGAAAGCACGACTGGAAACGGCTATAAATACATATTAATGTCCCAAAGTCCGATGCTTTTGAGTTTCTGTTATTTTTCTGAGATAAATACATTAAATTGATTGTCACAATCTACATTACTTTACTTTGAAATAACTTTATTTTTAGATCGCTATGGTTTTTTTATAGATAGTTTAAGTGCAAAGATGTCAAATTAGTTTTGGCAGGCATGCCAGAACTCTGATAATATAGGCTTCAGCAGTAACATATTCTATTAAAGTGTCTCAGTCTTTCCTTCTATATGGCAACAAATGCTTCGATAAGTGCCTCTTTATCAAAGTTAGATATGTAGAAGCAATTCTAGATAATTGTTTTTGTTTTGAAACGTTGATGCTTCATTGAACTTTCATGCTTAAAATAATTGTAAAACGTATTAGCTGATAAGTAGTGATGTTTAAAAAAAATGGAAATGAAGAATCTGCAAAGTGAATGCGACACAGCATGGTTGCAAACATTTTGAACAATGCTATTCAAGATAGTCTTTAATGAACCATTTCTGGCATGTCCACCAATTGCGGCAATTCTTCAGTGGTGCAGTTTACCCATCCTATCTCTGTATGCACAGTTCGGTTGTGCTCCCACAGTTAGCTCCCTAGAGAAGCTTATACCACATGCGGTCAATAGAACCCCAGCCCAACAACAGATCATCTCTGGCAGAAAGTTGTGCATGACATAGTCGGGCAGTTGGCTGCTGCACTGGTGTGTCGCCCTCTTTGTGTGTGCATGTGTGTGTCTGTTTGGTTGTGTATGTGTGAATGTGTGTCTGGGTGTATGTGTATGGGTGTCTGTGTGTATGTAGGTATGTGTGTATGTATGTTTGTTTGTGTGTCTCTGTGTGTATCTCTATATGTGTGCATGTGTCTGTCTCTATGTTTGTATATGCGTATGTGTGTCTGTGTATATGTGTGGCTGGGTATGTGTGCCTGTGTGTATGTGGGTCTGTTTGTATGTGCATCTGCGTGTTTGTGTTTTTGTGTGTCTGTGTTTCTGTGGGTCTCTGTGCCTGTGTGCCTGTGTGGTTGTGTGTCTGTGGGTATGTGCGAGACTTCGTGGTTACACCGCCGACCTGTGGTGGCTTTGGCACAGCACCGTGATTGCGGCATTTGACGATAGGGGGCGCAGTGTCCGGAAGTGACGTCAGCAGCCGGGGGAAGTAGGAGGCGCGCGGTCAAAGAGACCGCTGCACTGAAGGCAGGGCTGCGTCAAGACCCGGATGTAGAAGCAACAATGGCGGTCCCAGCCAGCTGGACGCTAACTCGCTGTTGGTCGCATGTATCTAGCCTCCCTGTAGCTTTCACCCGTAACACATGAACAAGACCATAGAATTTCACTGAAGTAACTGCCTCAGACGACAGACTCCTCTCCGAGGCACATAATAATGTATATATAAATATATATACAGCATAGCCCCGTTAAACCAAACTTGAAGGGATCCTAGAAATTTGTTGGGATTTACCGATCATTGGTTTAACCAAGCTTTGGCTTTAACTTTGACTTGGCTTTGGAAAAAAATGCGGGTGTATTATGAATGTAATATAAAGTGTATGTGGACAATTTGATTATTGTTTTTTATGTATATATATTATAACCCAGTTAAAGGATCGGTTAATCCCAACTTTTTTCGGTGCCCCAGCAAAATACTACCCTGCTACCATTTATCATATAAAAAAGTATCAGATGACCTTATAACCACATGAAAGTTTGATTTAACCATACCGGAAGTGACCTTGCGCCCTATGGTCGGATTAACCCTTCCTTTGGATTAACCGACATTGGCTTACCCATCTTTTTTATATGATAAATGGTAGTATTTTGACGGGCAGCCGAAAAAAGTTAGGATTAAACGATCGTTTGGTTTAACCGAGCTAGGTTTAACGGGATTGTACTGTATATATATATAGAGATATCTGTGTACATCTCTATATATGGCTAGATCCACATAGCTACTTCCAAAGGACATATTAATATCGAGATCAATATTGTACTGAGATGACAGGTCTCTTCTTAATCTTATCCAACGACAATCAAATAATCCAAAGCTGACAGGACATGGAAATATTGGTTAATATGGTAGTGATTCACCAACCAAAGCCGTCGCTTTTAAGCAGGTAACCATGTCCATAATATATGAATAATATACATAAGATAAGTATAGTATGTACATAAATATAAAATATAAGTGATGTGTACTATATAATATATATAATATATATATTATATATAATATAATATATATAATATATATAATATATATAATATATATAATATATATAATATATATAATATATATATAATATATACTATATATAATATATATAATATATATGATATATATATATATATATATATACTATATATATTATATATAATATAGTTATAGTATACATATGATATATAATATATATAATATATATAATATATATGTAATATATATACTATACATATACTATATATAATATATATAATATCTATAATATATATAATATATCGGGACAAGTGGAGAACCATTGCATCCAACCCTCGACTAGAGGATGGAACTGTTGATTGATTGATATAATATATATAATATATACAATATATATATAATATATATAATATATATAATATATATACTATATATATAATATATAATGTATATAATTTATATAATGTATATAATATATATACTATATATAATATATATAAAAGCAAATCTAGATAATTGATTTGGTTTTGAAAATTTGATATTTCATCGGACTATGCAGCTTTAAGGTGATTAGAGAGAAACATGAAGCAGCTGCCATTATTTATATTCACATAATAAATTATGTAGTACGTATGTATATGCATACACTGCGTGTGCCTATGCAGCTGCCATTTCGTGTTTTTTTTTTAATTGCGGTCATAGTGATTGAGCGTGCCCAGACAAGTTACCGTCTTTGCACACAGGGAGCGATACAATTGGTCCAATTGCATAGTCGAGGAAGAATTAATTAGAGAAGTACTGTGTACAGTAGATGACGTAGCATAATAATAAGGAGTGAAAGCTTCCGATTATTTATACTCGCATAACATCACATATCCATACTTGTATTATTTACGAATAAAAGTTCTTATGACTCACATATTAACGCCACTTATGTTTCATTCCGTGTAATGAGATTGTTGCATGTGAGTGTAATGTAGTCCATTGTTCATGTCCCCACTTGTACTTCCCCATGTATCCATTAAGGTAAGTTTTTTTCTGATATCTATCTAATATTTGTTATCGTGTTATATGAGTCAACCGCACGCGATTCTGCACGATATAAATTGGCCGGAGCACTATAGTAACAGGCAAGCACCTTGTTTTACCCAACCCCCTCCCCAAATAAAACACCCCGAAACACCTGTGAAATACAGCCTAAAATGTAATTAAGAAACTCTTCACCGATTACTGGCAAATGTATATATATACATTTGCCAGTTTGCCATTCGCAATTATATATATATATAATTGATAAATCTCCTCTATTAAGAGAATGAGTTAATTAAATCACCTCAAATAAATCACCTCAAATAAATCACGTTGAATAAATAACATGCGAAAAAAGAAGTTGCACTAGAAATGCAAACATATATCAATAACTATTCGCTTTGAGGCTTCCTTTTTTATCAGTGATGTCATCTACAAACTATTCCTTTATTTGCTTGATTAAGCTAGACATTAAATCAATGTTCCAACGGTCTGGAACATTCTCATGTTCTAAATAGCATCCTAGGACCATGCGCAAAAAAACACACGTGACCTTGACACTAATTAAGACACGCACTATTATTCGTGACGTCAAAATGCGCCCGTCGCAAAAGTGTTATTTAATTTTAATTGTTGCGTTTCACCGATCGTGGAAGAGTTAATACTGGGGTGGGCCCGGTGTGGCGTTTTCAGCGCCCGGTCATTGTCAGTGGCCTGTCGTGGCTTCTGCGCATGCGCAGATTTTCGCACGTTGCGGCGATCACTGCTATTTGTTTTGTTTACACTCGGCGATTCGATGCTGATCTAGCTGCTACGTTAATATCGCTTGGAATTTAAGGTTAATTTAATTAAATTTCATTATTTGAGTATGTAATTCTGTTAAATAAGATCGCATTCAATAGATTTCGGCCTAATCGGTCCCTAACACTGCCGGGTACCGTGGCTGAGCTTGTAGCCAGCGAGGGCATGGGTGTTTTGCATATGTCTTAAAATCCGCGCATGCGCAGAAGCCACGACAGGCCGCTGACAATGACCGGGCGCTGAAAACGCCACACCGGGCTCCATACAGTATGGTTGTGCGGTGTGGTATAGTGACTGGTGGTCGCCTCCGGGAATGTGGTGACCTCAGCCAACTACCCACCCGATCCCTAGACCCCCCTCCTCCCCACCTTCACCCCTCTCCCCGCACACACCGCTCCCTTCTCCGCCAGCGCGCAACCTTGCCATCACCTCCCCCTCTCCACCGGGCGCAGTGGCCTAATCGGTAGAGCGTGGGCATCGCGTGCAGGATATCACGAGTTCAGTTCCCGGTCGAGTCAAACCAATGACTTATAAAATGAATCCTTGTCGCTTCCTATCCTGGTGCTCTGCATCAATAGGATAGTGTCAAGGACTGACTAGCTCAATGTCAGGATAATGTAACCGAGTGGGATATCAGGTCATGGTGGCCATGGCCTGATTTCATTTCCCAGTCGGGTAGCACTATAAAGTTGCCATGAGTGTGCGCTGTCACAAGTCGGTACCCATCCTGATATGACCTTAGATGTTGCCAGGACGTAAACCTCCAACAACCAACCCCCTCACACACCACCGCACCCCCACTGTTCCCTTCTCCCCTAACGCGCAACCTCACAATCACCCAATACACCCCCTCCTCCCTCCCACCGCACCCCTCTATGCGTGACTACACACGCCGCACACACTCACTTACACACGGTGCACATCAGTGGGTCCCCCTGCATGCCACCCAGGAACCGCCTCACAGAGGGCGCCACTGCGGCAGACGCGGCATAACGCGCATGACAAAGCCTGACAACTGCCTTGAAATGCGCAACTGCGCGTTTCCTATGCTTTATAGCATACAGTTGAACCGAATGAACTTGCCTATCTAGGTTTACTACACCACCAAGCAATGATGAACGGGGCCGTGTTCAGTGTGGTGTGATGTGTTCAAGTAGTCTCCTTTAATGTTGCATAGATCGATGGTTGTAAGTTTCTGTCAGGTATTGATATAAATGTATTAGGTTGATCCTTTTAGTCTACCTTACCTTAGTTTGAAGTAACTTTGTTTAAAAAGAGCTAACTTAGAAAATAGTTGAAGTGTGAACACACCATTGTCGATGTTGCTCGCAACATGGGTAATCAAACAAGGCGGAGTTGGATACCTATTCAACAACCACTGATGCCACCTGTACTTGACCCTTAACATTAAATATATAGATTAACGTTTACCCTGCCTAGTGGGGCTTTTGTAACTACGCCGAGTAACCATGTCGAGAGCTGGCGGATTTGAATATGTACATTAGATACAACATCAGCAGCCGAAATCCATTACGCAGTGCCGAAAACTTGACGTAGTCATGATGTTTCGGGCCCGGCCAGCTGCTATATAAGTCACACAAAACTGGAACTCTGCCACTATGATTTGGCGGCGGATGGCAACAAACCTTTTACTCTGCCATCCCGCCCACCCCACAAGAAGAAACTAGAACTATAGGGTTAAATCATCTTGGAGCCTTCTCTCATTATACTCAAGCATGTACGATTGCCATTTTGTTCATTAAAAAAGTCCATATATATACCATTTATCCATGTTTGCATTGTTCAATTATGTTGGACATGCTTGTCAAAGCTTTGAACTCTCATAGCCTTCATTAGTAACATGTTATATTAAATTGACTTAATATTCCCTTATATACAGCAGAGCATTCTTCTTAATAAATGCATCCATATCTAAGTTTGATATGTAGAATCAAATCTAGATGGGGTCATTTGGTTTTAAAATATTATGCTTTGATCGGACTATGCGGCTTTAAGTTTAATGAAACACCTGAACCGTCCGATAGGCAGTATTTCTAGCTTTCGTCAGTTGACCCAATAAACATTAAGGGACAGGGAAACAAGCATTATATTTATTCTTTTAATTTCCAGAGTCAACCTCAATATAATTATTCCAAATTTGGTATAGTATTAGTTCATTGTTGTGTCTCCACCATTAAGTTTACATGACATAATTATCAGGAATTGATTTCAAAACTAAACTTTGATATTATTTTGTCTCCTCTATACTGTAGTTTGATATCAATACTCATTAGGTGTGTTCAGTAACCCTGGCGGTGGAAAGAGACCATTTACTATTATATCATGCGTGTGTGTGTCGCTACTCATGTGTATGGACATATGTATGTGTGTGAGTGAGGTATTGCGTCATGATGCCGATGGTACTGTGCGTCAGTACAGCAGCACTATAAGTATAACGTCGCCATGAGTGCCCACCCTCACAAGTCGCCTACGCCCTGATATCACCTGCTATTTTGCTAGACCTAAGGCTGCATTCCATATACGCGTAATGCGTAATGCGTTATGCGTTACGCGTTATGCGTTATGCGAATGCCAGCATTCCATATACGCGTAATGCGTATTGCGTTATGCGTTATGCGTTATGGAGTGAAGTATATAAAAAGTATATAAAAAGTGTGTGTGACTCTGTGTCTCTGTGTGTGTCTGTGTCTCCGTGTCTCTGTGTGTGTCTCTGTGTGTGTCTCTGTGTGTGTGACTCTGTGTCTCTGTGTGTGTCCTCTATGTGTGTGTCTGTGTCTCTGTGTCTCTGACAAAGAGACACACACAGACACATATACACACACAGACACACACAGAGACACAACACAGAGACATGCACACACAGACACACACAGAGACACACACACACAGACATACACACAGACACAGAGACACACACAGACACACACACAGACACACACACAGACACACACACAGAGACACAGATACACACACAGAGACACACACAGAGACACACACACACATAATAGGACGGTCCAAACATGGCTCAGTTTAGCTTGCTTAGAGGGATGTTAGGACCGTCCCAAATATGAAGACTGCTTCCTAACAGGTCCGCTGCATAAACCTACATGTTATGCAGTGAAGTATATAAAAAGTATATAAAAAGTGTGTGTGTGACTCTGTGTGTCTGTGTGTGTCTCTATGTGTGTGTCTGTGTCTCTGTGTCTCTGACAAAGAGACACACACATACACATATACACACACAGAGACACACACAGATACACAGACATAGACACACACATACACACAGATACACACACACACATACACACACACAGACACACACACATACACAAAGACACACACACATACACAACACAGAGACACACACAGAGACACACACACATAGACACACACGCAGACACAGAGACACACACACATACACAGATACACACACAGAGACACAGATACACACACAGAGACACACACAGAGACACACACACATACACACACAGATACACAGACACAGATACACACACATACACAGAGACACACACACACAGACACACACAGAAACACAGAGACCCACACACAGAGACACAGATATACACACACACACAGACACAACACAGAGACACACAACACAGAGACACACACACAGACACACACACAGTGACACACACAGACACACACAGAGACACAGAGACACACATAGAGTCACAGAGGCACACATAGACACAGAGACACACACAGAAACACAGAAATGAGAAATATAAAGAATGGGACGGTGCAAACATGTAGGTTTATGCGCGGACCTGTTAGGAAGCAGTCTTCATGAGAAATATGAAGAATGGGACGGTGCAAACATGTAGGTTTATGCGGCGGACCTGTTAGGTAGGTAGGTAGGTGTGGGTTGTTCGTAACCTTACGACGGTTACCGGTTGCAGAACTGCAACATTATAGAGAGGCTCCGATAAATCGGCCCAGTCTTTGGTTAAGACATGTCTTCTGCGGAGAAGTGGTCTCCAGAGAATGTGTTATGAAGGCTGGACATCCTTCCGACGTAGTGACGACGGGCACCGGGTGGCAGCGGATCTCTCCGTGCCGTCGTGTATGTAGTAGAGCTGTATGGTGTGTGTAGTGTAGCACTTGCATCCGGTCAGCAGGGGTTCGATGAAGGCGGGCTAAAGGTGGGAGCAGCGGTAGTTCCAGCAACAAGAACCAGACAGAGAAATCGTAATAGGTCAAGAGCCCCAACCAAGAACACAACCACCCTGGGTTAGGGGAAGAAGTGAGCCTGGGAGAAATCGAATGGGCGAATCTAGGAAAGAGAAATGAGGAGAGTTGAGTCAAAGGCCCGTGCCTATCTGCCCTATGGGTGACCAACCGGCGAGCCATAGACACGGATAGAGTAAGGGTAGAAAGTGAAAATGCCGGCAGGCACCCCCTCCTGGAACTCTTTTCAGACATATCAAGGAGGTGTCCCGGCCGGCAGGAGAGGTGCATAGAGAGAGGTGTGGACAGGTGCGGTCCCGGATAGCAAGTGACCTGTTAGGAAGCGTCTTCATGAGAAATATGAAGAACGGAACGTCCAACATGGCTCAGTTAGCTTGCTTTGAAGGATGATAGACCGTCCCAAATATGAAGACTGCTTCATATCTTCTGATGAGCCCACGTCCGTAATTATCAGTCGCCTCCTCAGCTCTATATCAATGGTCAAATGCGACTGATCTCTTTCTATTCGCGCACCTTACGCATTACGCATTACGCACCGATCGCTACATGGCGCGATCGGGACTATGGTTTTATTCGCATTCGCATTCGCATTAGCATTACGGTACATGGAAGTAGCTATAGGTTTCAAGGCGTTTTGATTTTTTGTCGCATTCGCATTCGCATTCGCATTACGCATTACGCGTATATGGAATGCGCCCTTACAGTTACCAACTCCGATGAAGGATCAAATTTCCAAAACCAAGATAATTATATACGTTTGAGGCTACATATCTAACTTAAATATTGATGCACTTATTAAGCATTTGTTGCTACATAGACGGGAATACTGAGACTGTTTAATAGAACATATTACTGATGAAGCCTATAGTGTCAGAATTGTGGCATGCTTGCCAAAACTAATTCTACATGTTTGATTTCAAATATCTCTAAGCCTATCCATTTAAAATACAAGTTACTTTAACCTGAAATAAGGTATATTATAACGAGCAACGGACTATGCAACTTTAAACCCCCAAGAGATTAAGGCAGAACCTAATGTCGGTGAGCTGGCCGGGGGCTCTTTGAGAATGGACTGAACTTTGCCATGCTAGAAATTCCAGGGGGAGCGGGACCTAGCTCAGGCAGTAGAGTGTCCACCTGTGAAGGTGTGGGCCATGCGATCGATCCTGCTTAGTGTACCCATTAGCAGTTTGGGTTATTTTCCATTGCAACCAATGGTCAACAACTGGTTCATCAAAGGCTGTGGTATGTGATGTCCTGTCTGTGGGAAAGTGCATACAAAAGACACCTTGCTGCTTATTGGAAAGAGTAGCCCATGTGGCAGCAGTGGCTTTCCTAAAAATAATTTCAGAATTACCATATGGTTGACGTCAAATAGCCGATGATAAACATCAATTTGCTCTAGAGGCGTCATTAAATAAAACAAATGTTTTCTTCTAGAAATTCCAGAATTGGGGATCTCGCCAGGTATGTCGCCAAACAATTGTAACTTGAATGAAGGTTTGAAATACAAGAGAGTTGCTTAGAAACACAACAGGTTTGTATATATCTACATGAAGGCCCTGTCACATTACGGTGTATGGCGTTAGCGTATGCCGACGTATGCGGTTTTCGACCCATACACTGTCATATGCCGTCATATACTATGCCCGAGGTCCCAGCGGCATCTGAAGCTTATGCCTACCCTATGCCTAACCTATGCCTAACCTATGCCTAACCTATGCCTAACCTACCCCTAGCCTATGGCGGCATATTCAAAGCATATCTCGACCTATGCGTGGCATACTGTGATGAGGTTTGACAGTTGTGATTGACAAGTTCAGCGTACACCCAACCTATGCATAACCTATATCGGCGTACGCATAGTGTACGTTGAGCATATGAGCAGTGTATGGGCCATACGCTGCCACACGCTGAACATTTTTGAGCATGCTAAAAAAAAATGTGGACGGACGCGCGTATGAGGGCGTATGACGGTGTATGACGGCATATGACGGCATATGACGGCATATGCCAGCATATGTATAGCGTATGCATAGCATATTTGAAGCGTATGACGGTGTATGACGGCATATGACGGCGTATGACGGCGTATGGGTCGAAAATCCATATGCTAACGCCATACGCCGTAGTGTGACACCACTTTTACAGAACGTTGGGGGTACGCAAGAGACACCCGGCGGGTGTCAATCCAGCATACGCCCAACCTATGCCTACGTACCCCTAACCTATTCGTAATCTATGCTGGCGTATGCATAGCATACGCCTAGCATATGAGCTGCGTATGATCCATACGCTGCCATACGCTGAAAGTTTTGAGCAAGGAAACAGGCTTGTTGGAGGATCGGCGTATGACGGCGTATGACAGCGTATCTCGGCATATGCGTAGCGTATGGCGGCGTATACCGACATATATGATGTAATGAGCTAACGCCGCCGTACGCTCCCGCAAATAACCCTAATGTGACAGCCCCTTTAGAAAAGTAACACCGACAACTGCCTGGATAATTCTGTACCTGCCATTGGCTTGTTATTTCCAATGAAAATCAATCAGCAGAATCTGGAATAGCCGGCCTTGAAGCGCTTAAACGCGACTCACAGTCATAGTAAACTGTGGTTATCGCTTATGGCACTGCATTTTCACCGACTTGAATATACACTAAACAAATCAGGAATTCAGTCCTAATGTGGGTCTTTAAATATATATAGTCCGATGAAAGCATCAACTTTTGTTGTTTAAACACAATTATCTGGATGTGGTACCGCACATCTAGTTTAGAGACTGATGCAGTTTGAAGCTTTTGTTGCTGCATAGAAAAGAATAGAAATTCAATCTAATATAAATTGTTACCCCTGAAGTCAATGCTGTGTGAGTTTTGTCAGGCATGCCAATATTAATTTAGCATGTGTTCACCTTAAATATCGCCAAAATGTAGAAATTTAAGAAAAGAAAAAAAATAGATATATACATATATATATATATATATTTAAGTGACCACATGGATTTGATATATAAATCACATATAGTTTCTTTGAACAAAACCGAGCCCGAATGATGGTACTTCATACAGTCTATACAGATAAGTTGGATTGTAAATAGCTAAACCCTTGTATTAAAGCAGATTTCTGATTTGTAAAGAGCTTTTCAGTCGGGACAAATTAGAGCCCTAAGCGATCCTGATACGGGAAGATGAGTTGCATTCAATCGTAAATCTCTCCCTTTCTCTCTCTATATATACATATATATAATAATAGATATGCCTATATATGTAGATCTGTATCTATAGACATGCATATTGTTATATATATACTCATATATCACAATATAGAATGTCTATATATGCACATGTATATTGAGAAATTATTACTTATTGGTTGGTGATATATAGATATGTCTAAGTACAAATACATATATACACAGTAAAACCTCCATAATTGACCACCTCCACAGGTCGACCACTCCCCTATCTCGATCACTTTATGTGGTGTTCTCTGTGGTGAAGTGGTTAGAGCGTCTGACTTTTTCTAAGTCGGACTCCTAATCTGAAGGTCAGTGGTTCGATTCCCCATGCCCCCCACCTCTGCCAATTTGGTTTTCCACCACTGTGTATTACTTACAGCATCATCAAAAGCCGTTTGCTCTCATACCATGTGTATGTGGTTTGGGAGGTTAAAAATACCTTGGGTTGGTAAAAGTGTAGACTCGGGCTTTCTATCGACAAACTGTATAATGGTGAAAACAAGTCTATTCAGACTTAAGGGTACATTCCTTACACGCGACATGCGGCATGCGGTATGCGAATGCGAATGCGGCAACAAATCTAAATGCCTTGAAGTCAATGGACTACATTCCTTACATGGGGAATGCGAATGCGAAGGCATCAACTCGATCGGTCCCTGTATTGATCGGTGTGGCATGCAGTATGCGGCACGCGGTGTGCGAATAGAAACCTTGGTTGCACATGTCCATTAGTTTTAGACTAGGAGAGGCGACTGAGCATTATGCAACGGTCACACACAGGTGCGGAGGGGACACACAGGCATAGAGGGGTGCCGTGTACATAGTGATTAGTGTGTGTGGAGGGGAAACATATGGTAGTAGTAGTAGTAGTAGTAGTAGTTGGTGGGGGTTCGGGTTGGTAAAAATCCTACCATAGCCACAAAAATATGAATACTTATCTATAATTTGGTAATTATAAAGCTAGGAACCCCACTGTGATGTACCATGAGTTACCTAGATATAAATGCCATATTAGGTCATATACAGTGCAGTATGGAGTATACTTGTTTATTTTTATTTTTAAATATAGCCAGTTGTGTGCCGCATGCTGCATGCCACATGCCACGTGTAAGGAATCATGCCATTCGCATACCGCATGCCGCATGCCGCATACCGCATACCGCGTGTAAGGAATGCGCCCTTTATCCATGATAGGCAGTATAAATCTTCAAGAACAAAAAATGTGGGTCCCAACAATAGCATTGTAACCATATTCTAACTCCCTAAGCCGATCACCTCCCTAAACGGACCACTTGAAGTCGGTCCCAAGGTCGGTGGATTTAGAAAGGTTTTACTGTATATATATATTTATATATATATATGAAGGGCCATAAACTACAGGTTGGCGGATGGGCATTGCAAGCCGAGGAGAGGTTCCAACTGAGTTGTATCGGGATTGTTGGAGCTCTTTTTTTTTCGAGGCGCGCGGGGGGGGGGGGGGGGTAGCGCGAAGTGTCAGGTTTCTTAGATCCAGAAAAGACAAATATAATAATGGACACGGAAATAAAAATGGCTAAAATTACAAATAGAAAAGAAATACAAATACAATACATAGAAAGGTCTACTATTGAATGACGACATTGCCGTCTAGTTCTCCTCAGATTGCAGGTCGGGGGAGGGCGGGGGAGGGCGGGGGAGGGCGGCGAGGGTGGGGGCTGGAAGAGTATTATGGGAAGGAGGCGGGAAGCCGGGCGCCCGGCCCTGTCTGCCTGTCTGCCTGCCCGTATAGCTGACCTCTGTAAGACCACTCTCCCGCCATCCTCACCGACCTCAGCCACCTTCTAAATACCCCCACCCCACCACACATTCACCCTACTGTCAAGCCTTTGCCCCGCCCCGCATCCCACACACACACCCACACCGACAGACCCATACAGTTCCACCGTTAACAGATGCACAAATATTTGAAAGGCGGCGGTTTTAGTGGAGGGGAAGTGGGTGGGGGGATTTTGTCGAGCAAATTGGTCAAGTGAGGCATTGAGGGGCTGGTTGTCGTGGTCGGTGGGTCGGTGGTGGGGATGGGGTTCTGTGTTGGTGTGTGCGTGTGTGTGAAGGGAGGGGTGGAGGGAGGCACCGGGGATTGAGTGGGCAGACGGGTGAGTGAGGGAATTAATAATAGCGCCTGAGGGCGTGGTGGGGAATGTGGGGGATGCAGTGAGGTGGGGGATGGGCGGGGGAGGAGTTGAGGGGGGATGCGGGGGTTGTGGGCTTGGGAGTTGGGGATTGAGAGGTTGGGGGCTGGGGCTATGGGTGGGGGCGGTGAGGGCTCGGGTGGCGGGAGCGGGCTGGTGGTGTGGTAATGGTGGAGGAGGTTCATCATAGGCGCCATTGTGTTTCTCGGGAAGGCTTGGCAAATGAGGGATTTGCTAAATAAAGGCGGGTTAAGCGGATTAGAGATGGCTCCACTGATACGCCCTCAGCTGTAAGGGCCACTGGGGCGGTCGTCTGAACCTTCAGTGGCCCTACTCTGGCAACTTCATCACTTCAGCCCGCCCCCCACCCCTCCGGTTCTACACTGCGCACCTTGCACAGACAGCACATTAAAGAATAGCAAAATGCACCAGTAGAAGGTGGCGGGTTCTGCGCATGCCTGAACCGCCAATAGAAGCTTGCAGCGTCTGCGCAGGACAGAATCGCCGCTAGAGGGCCGCTCAATGCCACACAGTGTGTGGAATGGATAAGAATAAGTAAGAGCATTGGCTGGCTTCCACTGATGAAGGTCATGGGTTTCGAATCCAGGCTGAATCAAACGCAATGACTTATTAAATTGATGGTTGTTGGTTGGTTTGTGGAGTTTTATGTGATGGCACCATCTAAGGGCATATCACGATGAGAAACGACTTGTGATAGCGCAAACTCATGGCAACTTTATAGTGCTACCCCACTGGAAGACCAGGTCGCCACCACCATGACCTGATATCCTCCTCAGTCACATTATCCTGACACTGTGCCAACAAGTCATTTTCCTATCTCAATAATGCCGAGAACTTGGCTAAGAAGCGACAAGCGTCAATTTTTAAGTCATTGGTTTGACTTGATCAGAGTTTGAACCTGTCTCTTCGAATCCCACGATCTACCCAAAGGGAATAGGGATGCCCAACTCTTTTGACCATCCCATCTGGTCGTCGACGTGGGTGCACACTGTCAGAAGTTGATATAATTTGTTTGCTAGGACATGAAATCAAAACGAACAAGCACCATTTTTCTAATAGAGGCGGAATCCGTCTCAGCAATATGGCCAGCCATAAACATTCTGCAATTGCACATAAGTGCACATGGAGGTCAAAGTGTTGGGTCTATTGTGCAGGATATGCCTGGGTGTGACACTAACACCAACTACCGTCGGGTAAGATGGTAGGTGGAAGGTGCATATGGAGTGGGAACCACTGTGGGTGGGAACAGAGCGGGTTGAGGTTTAAGTGGAAAGAAAGGGAGGTAACTGGGCTCTAGTTGCATATATCAAAGGGGGCATAGAAGGCAGGTGACACTATTGGTGTATGTTATTTAACAAGGAAATAGTTCAACATCCCTTGATGGCGAAAATCCGCCTTTATTTACGAGTTTGTTCCAGGGCTGCTTAAGGCTACCAATGGAAAATTGGCTCAGAACCCGTAGCCAGTCAGCAGATGCAAGCTGACCATATAAAATGGTTCAGAAACCACTGGGAGACTAGGCCGCAAGCAGCATGACCTGATATCCCACTCAGTCATGTTATCCAGACAGTGATTCAACCAGTCCTTGTCATATGCTAATAATGCTGAGTGCATGCCTCGGAAGCGACAAGTGTCAATTTTGAACTCATTGGTTTGGGTGTGATTCGTCCAAGATTCGATCCGGAAGGGCCCATATATTATATATATTATATATATTATATAGTGAAGGCAGCAACCCAACAACAAAAGGGCGTGTACAGTATTTAATTGACAAACGCTCGTTGCATGACTGTCTTTGGGCTGGGCAAGGCGCCCTACCAAGTTACACTGTTTAGTCAATGAGTCAAATACATATAGCTAATACAAAAAAAAAACACAAGCAGAGCAGGAGAGGGAGGTTCCAGTGACGTCCAAGGCAGAAGTGGGTCCACCGATTCCAAGGGAAGGAGAGGAGGAGGGGGGCGGAGGTGCCACCTAGCGGATTCGAACCCACTGAAACCAGTGATTCGATAACTCCCAGAACACCAGGGGGAGGCACTGCACTTCACCTACACCAGCATATCGAGGATATATGCGTGAATATATTATATATATTATATATATTATATATATTATATATATTATATATATTATGTATTATATATTATATATATTGTTTATATTGTATATATTAAATATATTATGTATATTATGTATATTATGTATATTATGTATATTATGTATACTATGTATACTATGTATATTATGTATATTATGTATATTATGTATATTATCTATATTGTGTGTATTGTGTATATTATGCATATTATACATATTATACAGTTTATACAGTGTATACATATTATGGACATTATGTATATTATGTATATTATGTACATTATGTATATTATGCATATTATGTATATTATGTATATTATGTATATTATATATGCATTATATTTATATATATATATATATATACATATATATATAGTATATATTATATATATCATACATTTATAGTATATTATATATAGTATATATAGTATATATATATTATATATGGTATGCATATCATATTATATATATTGTATCTATTATATATATTATATATATTATATATATTATATATTATATATGTTATATATATTATATGTATTATATATATTATATATATTATATATATTATATATATATTATACATATTATACATATTATATATATTATATATATTATATATATATATATATTTTGTATAAACGTGTGAACGAGGAAGGAGGGTTTTATATGAATTACTAAGTGTTTATTTATCGACCATGTGGGTTAACTGTTAGTTATTTGCGCCACTGTCACTATTGACATCCCCACCTCTGTTGCCTATATAAGCATGGTTGCCTCTGCTTAACCAAGTGTTAAACATTGGAGGTGCGAAAGGCTGATTATCTAAACCAAAGAAACAATAAAGGTTCTTTTCTGTTGGTGGTTGGTGTTTGTGTATCTGGTTGTTTCTCCGCGATACCCTAATTATGCGATGAATAACGTATCACACAAGTACAAATACATGGAAGGGAACCATTTGATTGCATTCTATTGGAGTGATTGTTCTATGTTCTATAACTGGATGCGCTGGCAGAATCAGTAGGAAGCAGGGCTCCTAGGCGGAAGATCCCGATTTCACTTCCTGGATGAGTCAAACCAATCACTTACTAAATTAATACTTGTCGCTGCCTAGCTTGTCGCTCAGCATTAATAGTATCACGCAAGGACTGCTTAGCTCAGCGGAAGGATAATGTGGCTGAGTGGGATATTGGGTCATGGTGCTGGCAGTCTGATTTCCCAGTGGGGCAGCACTATCAAGTTGCCATAAGTTCACACTGTCACAAGTCAGTACCCGTCCATATATTACCTTAGATGTTGCAAGGACGTAAAACTCAGACTACCAACCTTTATGTTTACTGCCTGCTTTGCTATCACCCTCGCCATCCCTAATAGATGTGCCAATCCTCAATCGCACAGGAGAAATATACCAAAATAAGTCACCGGATACTACGCAAATCTTGTCTTTGGATTGAGTTTATTATAAGTGATCAAATGCAGTCTGATTTAGTGATTTAAAGCAGTCACCAACTCGGAAGGAGCATGTGCCATGGCATCAGTACGCTCACAACTCTCAGGAGGGGCATAAGCAGCCATCATACAGATAGTCCCTGTCGGCCTATTGAGATGTGATAATGTGTCCGTCATGCGCACCGACCTCCCCGCTCTGCTCCCTCCTCCGTTATCTCTAGTAGAATGTAGAAACATTGTATTGTGCTTCAGTTGCATTGCGATTGTAACCGTTGCCATAGCGGGCGTTGACAGACAGAATGATTTGTCGTCACCGGTCACATAATGGTGGGGCGAGAGGCACCCACTGAATATGCGCACTCTAACAATAATATATAACAATAATAACAATTCGTTTCCGCGCCTTTATACTCGCATAATGCTTATACATCATATATATATATATATATATATATATATATATATATATGCATGTGTAGGCATACATACATGGTTTTACATGTACATTAAATATGTGTGCATATATATATATATATATATATATATATTTATGGATATATATATATATATATATATATATATATATATATATGTGTATACATACTCATATTTACATATGAAGACATTGGAAGCAAACTTTCCAAAAGCTTAAAAAATATATTCCTACCTTTTACTTTTTAGTTCATTGCTCTATAACCGTGTGATCACAAGAAAAGCGGAATTAATGAGAATTAATATTATTTTCAGGGAAACAACTTTTATTTAAACTACATTTTAGGATTGGCGTTCAGGTGGATTTGCGCCTGAACTCTTCATGTATATCATCCGAACTTAGTGACCTTCAGGTCGGACCGGTCGACAAGATGGTCGCGGTGAAAGGAGTGGAAGTGGATGGCTGCGCATGCGCCTCTCAAATCTCTTCTGCCGGCCAGACCAGACCTAATTAGCCAGGTGCTACGCTGCTCGGCTGCGGAATTACGTCTATAAAGGAAATTGCCTCTGAGCACCTGTCTGCATTGGAAGGGCTGGCCAGGAAGGTGCAACCGGCCCGGGGTGCACCAAGGAGCCTCCTGGTGGTCAGCATTCTAACTAATCAAACACCGACTGAACTCACGGGTTGAACTTCCAGACAAGTGTCTTGTACCCGCTCAACCCCATCAGATGGTTGGTTGGTTGTTGGAGTTTTACATCCTAGCCACAACTAAATTCAAAATCATATCAGGACAGGTACCGACTTGTGACAGGAACCGACTTTATAGTGCTCCCCCACTGGGAGACCAGGGTGCCAACACCAGGACCTTATATCCCACTCAGTCACATTATCCTGACACTGAGCCACTCAGTCCTTCCCCTATTGTCATAATGCGAAGCGTCTGTCTAGGAAGCGATAAGGATACATTTTCAAGTCATGGGTTTGATTCGACCAGGGTTTGAACTCATGGAATGCTAATCCCATGATCACCTAACATAGGAGACGGACTCTCAAATCATTCGGCCATACCGCCTGGGCCACCCCATCAGATACCTGACGTCTTATGTGTAGACATTGCATTGCTCATCAAACTGCTGCAGTATGATGTACATCCAGCTGTTTGGTCTGAGGCGCAGGAGTAATCGGTAGAGCACTGGAATCCCAACTGAGTGAAACCGATGCATAATATATTGATACTTGTCACTACTTAGCCTGGTGCTCGACATTAATAAGAAAGGACAAGTACTTTGGTTAGCACAGTGTCAGGATAATGTGCCTGTGTGGGGGATTGGGTTGTGGTGCCAGCAGCCTAGTCTCTCAGTGGGGCACCACTACTAAATCGCCATGCGTGTTCACTGTCACAAGTCGACACCAATCCTGATATGACATTGGATGTTGCTATGTCGTAAAATAACAATAACCAAACTCAACCTGTATGGTTTGCAATGATGAAGGTCTTACCTTACAAACCAGTCACTGACTGATCTTTTCCTGCGATAACATAATGTTGTTGTTAGAGTGTTTTCTTTAGCACACCGCTTCACGGAAAATATCTCTCGTCATACATAGTGGCTTTACAGTTCTTCATTCACGCAAATGCAGTGCATATGGGTACAGTGCTATGAAATATATAACAATCATTCATAGTATTGTCATGGTGGTGATGAAAATGGGAAATATTGCGCCTAGAGCGGGACTCGAACCCACATCTCTTTGCATTCCGGGCCAGTGTGCTAACCATTACACGACCTAGGCTCCCTGATAGCCATGCCTACCTGTCTATGTGGATACTTGCCTGAGAGGTCAGTGCCGACTACTACAGTATTCTGAAACTCAACCATTCAAACTTGTTCCAGGTCAGCTAGCACTCAAGCAACTGAGGCACAATCAACTGTGGACAAATATTTCTAAGCATTATGGCTTGATTCTATAGGGGACCACCCTATTTAGATACTCGCCAATATATATATATCTGTATATATATAATATTATATATATGATTGTTTGTGTGTAGAAATAGATTTAATAGAAAATAGTAATTTTCAAATTAATTCAGGAAATTATAAGCCATGTAAAGCGGCATAGTCTGCTTGAAAGCATCACGATTTCACAACCAAATCACCCAGCTACATTTGGTCCCCCAATGCAGTTAGCAAATAATATGTTGCTGCGTATATAGACACCAAAGTCACTTTTTCAGAACATATTAAGGCTGAAGTCTACCGTTATGCCGAAATAAATTAAGGTAGATTGGTCGTAATGCGAAGCATTACGTTTGATGCGAGGAGAGGAAGAGACCCTCCCCCGCCCCAGGCTGTCGCGCTGCGCTCTCACCTCACCCGACGCCGCCGCGCGCCGCTCCCTCCCCCGCCCCCCTGTCGCGCAGCATTCGCGCCTCACCCGACGCCCGCTGCTCACCGCCTCTCGCCCTCCCCCGGGCCGGCAGCATTCACACCTCACCTGCTGTCGCCCGTCCCCTTCCCCTTATAAGGTCGCCCGCCGGCCTCCCTCAGGCACTCGCCCTCCTGCCGCCTTCCAGCTCTCTTCCCTTTTTATTTTGGACCTCACCTCGCCGGACTCCACCCCGGACCGCTGCAACTCCTCAGGCCGCCCCAAGCATGCCAGGACAAGGCAAGGGCTCCCGGACGACCGCCCTGGCCACGCCGGGACCCTCCTCAACATCTCCGTGGGGCGCTTCACCCTCCTCGGCCCAGGCGTCCCCTCGGCGCCCTCGGCCGCACCTCGGGCGCCGACAGGACGGCCATCATGGGCCATCACGCCTCCAGACCCGGTACCGCCAGACTAGCGCCTTTATCAAGCACCTCGGGCACACTGCGCCGCGTGGGGGCCGCGACCCTCCCCGCGCGCGCCTCAAGCACCGCGGAAGGGAGCCCGATCACCCGCACCCCTCGCCGGCGGAGCGGCGTACGGCACACCGCCCATCCCGCACCTCGGGCACACGCCCCCGCGGGGGCGCGCCCTCCCCCGCCGCCTCAAGCACCGCGGAAGGGAGCCCGGACGACCGCCGCGGCCACGCCGGGCCCCTCCTCGGGCACGCCGGGAGGCGCCTCGCCGAGCTCGGCCTCCACCCCCACACCGCCCATCCCATCACCTCGGGCACACCTCGCCGGGGGAGCGGCGCACAGCACACCGCCCATCCCGGCACCTCGGGCACACGTCGCCGGGGGGGCGGACCCTCCCCCGCCACCTCAAGCACCGCGGAAGGGAGCCCGGACGACCGCCGCGGCCACGCCGGGCCCCTCCTCGGGCATGCCGGGTTCCCCCCCGGCGCCTCGGGACCAGCCCTCGGGCACCGAGGCCGCCACCCTCCAGGCGCCTCAACAGATCACGGCCCGCCCCGAGATCCTGGCGTCGGCCGAGGTGCAGCACAGCGGGAGACGCCAGACCCCGGCCGCCTCGGCGGATTTTTGATCCGCCGCCCCCCCCCCCCCCCGGCCGGCCCGGGGGGGCCACCTCCGGCGCCTCACCCACACCCATGCCGACAACCCCGTCACCACTACCGACAACCCCTCAGAGATCACCGATCGAAACGCCGCCCAGATGCAGCCGTGGAGGGCAGCATGGTCACCCATGCCCCTATGTCACCCTGGTGACCCACGTCACCCAGCCATGGCACCCTGGAACTACCTCCAGCCGCCCTGCCTACGCTCTCACCGCACTCACCATCGGAGTGCTGGTCACCCACGTCACCCACATCACCCACGTCACCCAGCCATGGCACCCTGGAACTACCTCCAGCCACCCTGCCTACGCTCTCGCCGCAGTCACCATCAGACTGCTGGTCACCCATGCCCCCAGGTCACCCATGCCGCCCAGATGCAGCCGTGGAGGGCAGCATGGTCACCCATGCCCCTATGTCACCCTGGTGACCCACGTCACCCAGCCATGGCACCCTGGAACTACCTCCAGCCACCCTGCCTACGCTCTCACCGCATTCACCATCGGATTGCTGGTCACCCACGTCACCCGGCACCTCGGGCACACGTCGCCGGGGGGGCGGACCCTCCCCCGCCACCTCAAGCACCGCGGAAGGGAGCCCGGACGACCGCCGCGGCCATGCCGGGCCCCTCCTCGGGCATGCCGGGTTCCGCAAGGGCTCCCGGACGACCGCCCTGGCCACGCCGGGACCCTCCTCAAGCTCCCCGCGGGGCGCTTCAGCCTCCTCGGCCCAGGCGTCCCCCTCGGCGCCCTCGGACCGCACCTCGGGCATGCCAGGACACGGCAAGGGCTCCCGGACGACCGCCCTGGCCACGCCGGGACCCTCCTCAAGCCTGCCATCACTAGCGTCCGCCTGCTGCCTGGGATCATCACCTCGGACCTCACGCCTCGACCACAGCCAGCCTGCCTCACGAGGAACCCTCTGCCGACATCACAGCCGCCGACCCCTGCTCGGCCTCGTCGACCTCCTCACCGGATCTCGCCAAGGAGCGGGCCTCCTCTTTTTTGGCCGCCCGCTCCCTGTCGAACCCCCTCGGGCGCGCCGCGAGCCCTCTCCGCCTTTTTTGGTGGAGGGCTCCTCGGCACCCCCTCCTTCACCCTCAGACACTTGACTCTGCCTGAACTTCTTATTTACCCTGTACATTGCTCCCTGTTGCTCCTTCATGACCCTATCATCTCATTTGCTTCCTTTGAGCCCCTTTTACTTTTCTATCATTGCATTGCTCCTCATGAGCCTTTCCCTTCCTCTGTATACTCTGTTGTCAGGCGTCAAATAAACGCCTTTCTTCCACCCCCGCCTTGCCTTTCTTCCTTTTCGCGCATCGGTCGTAATGCGAAGCATTACGTTTGATGCGAGGAAAGGAAGAGACCCTCCCCCGCCCCGGGCTGTCGCGCTGCGCTCTCACCTCACCCGACGCCGCCGCGCGCCGCTCCCTCCCCCGCCCCCCTGTCGCGCAGCATTCGCGCCTCACCCGACGCCCGCTGCTCACCGCCTCTCGCCCTCCCCCGGGCCGGCAGCATTCACACCTCACCTGCTGTCGCCCGTCCCCCTCCCCTTATAAGGCCGCCCGCCGGCCTCCCTCAGGCACTCGCCCTCCTGCCGCCTTCCAGCTCTCTCCCCTTTTTCCTCCACCCACCCACCCATCTTCCTTCCTCTTATCTCTTTCTCTTTCAGCGGTGGAGGGCTCCTCGGCACCCCCTCACTCACCCCTCAGACATTTGACTCTGCCTGAACTCTATTATTTACCCTGTACATTTCCTGTTGCTCCTCATGAGCCCTATCATCCCATTGCTCCTTATGAGCCCCTTTTACTTTCTATCATTGCATTGCTCCTCATGACCCTTTCTCTTCCTCTGTATACTCTGTTGTCAGGCGTCAAATAAACGCCTTTCTTCCACCCCCGCCTTGCCTTTCTTCCTTTTCGCGCATCATGATGATACACCTGATATATATATCTCTCACAATATGGCACAAATTCAAGATCCTCACTTGGCAACACTAAGTTTGTTCCGACTTACCAAAGACCCTATAATACTAAGACGGCTCACTCCCCATCTCTCCCATGGTAATGTAAATTTCTCAGTGCCACCTTGTGGTGGGTTTGATCAACCCAGCTGCTCGTTGGTTTTTCACATGTAAACACATACAATTGTATTATACATGAGAGAGGTAAGTATGAATACACATCAATATGAAATTGCTATGAACAAACACACATCATCATTAGCATCATCATAATCATCACTCTCATCCCACATCTTTCACATTCATATATACATTTATACATATAATATAGTCTCTGTTTAAGCAAGAGAAGAGCCAGTGCACCAAGTGGTGGGTTTGATCATTTTGATTACACAGTACCTGGCTGAGTGAGCCGTCTTAGTATTATAGGGTCTTTGGACGCACTCGTTTCCATCGCACTTTCGCTATTCTGACATACTATTTGCTACAATATAGCACGCATAGAAATATAGAAAATATGCTCTATAATTCAATATCTGCTTCTACATAACAGATACACACGATAACTTCTCATCCCAGAGCACATACCTCATCCGAAACATACTTTGTCTTGTTGTGTTCGCGACAATTTATATTATATACACTACATCTATCAGTTTCCCACCGACGTTCGTTGGTATATCAGAGTAAAATTGCCTTAGCCTTTTTTTCTATAAAGAAAAAAAGGAACAAAAAACAACTTTAAGAAAAACAAGATTCCAATAGAGAGCATGTGTTTTACGTATTTTCTTAATGTATTTATCTCCGTTATAAATTAATGAGTCGCCAGTGTTATTTGCCGACACAACGGCAGTATGCACAGAACAATCAATCGCCTTCACCAGCAGTTCACATATTGGATCTTACTTACATGTCCTTATCCACACGGGTAACTAATATGATTGGTGAATTTAAAAGTGGGAGGCAGTTCCCCCATAAACAATAAAATGTGATTAATATCACGATCACATAGTATAAAATAAAATCAGTAATATCAGCTTAAATATAATAAAGAATAAAATAATATCCGTTATGATCCCTCTTTTAGTACACAAAACACTACCTTAATGCCAATTTAGGAATTTGTTAAAAAGAATTAACAATTGATAATGCATTAGTTTTGCCTATCCCATAAGAGACGCCAAATTACCGGCTCAGTTTAGTGAGGGTAATATTTCCTAAATTTGACAGTGAAATGTTAGTGAACCGCGTCCCCAGGCCGGCAGCAGGTGTGTAGGGCCGATGTGGGTAATCATCTCCGGATTAAAGTTAAATCCGCAGCTGAGTGTGCTTGTGCACACTCCGCTTGCATATAGCACTCCCGCCCCCCCCCCCCCTGAATCTGATCGCCAGGTGGCGAGCGACCTACTCACTGGGCAGGATGACCGAATGAGTTGAGCGTCCGTCTCCCGTTTTGGGAGATCGTGGAATTCGAACCCATGGGTGCGAACCCTGGTCGAGTCAAACCAATGACTTACACAATTGATACTTGTCGCTTCCTAGCCAGGCGCTCAGCATTATTAGAATAGAGCAATGACTGGTTGGTTCAGTGTCAGGATAGTGTGAGCGATCGGGATATTAGGTCATCAATGGTGCTGGTGCTCTGCTCTCCCAGTGGGGCCTGGTCAAGTCAAACCAATGACTTAAAAAATGTATACGTGTTGCTTCCTAGCCTGGCGCTCAACATTAGTAGGATAGGAAAAGGACTGATTGGCTCAGTGTCAGGATAATGTGACTGAGTGGGATATCAGGTCATGGTGCTGGTAACCTGGTCTTCCAGTGGGGTAGCACTATAAAGTCGCCATGAGTGCGCACTGTCACAATTCGGGAGCCTTCCTGATATGAGCTGATATGTTTCTAGGATGTAAAACAACAACAAACAAACAAGACAAACAAACTCCCTGTGGGGCAGCACTATATAGTCGCCATGAATATGCACTGTCACAAGTCGGTACCCGTCCTGATATGACCTTAGCTGTTGCCAGGACATGACCACTCCAACAATCCACCAACCAACCTACTCACTGTGTCCATCACGTGACCTTCAATCGACCACGTAGCTGGTATTGGCGACCCTAACTGGGGCTGGCGGAATATACGCATACACTCAACAAATGGACGGGATCGATCCGGGTGTGTACTTGTGAAACATTGGCAGCGAACACCTAACCGTAGCGCCTGTGCCTGCCAGCTGTGCCTTTAGCTGCATATCCCGATGAAGCATGCACTTTTAAAAATCAAACACAATTATGAAGTAACGATTTTACATATATCTGATTAGATATTGATACACGTATTAAGCTAGCATTCCTTACACGCGGTATGCGGCATGCGGCATGCGGCATGCGGCGTGCTTACGGGATGGGTCCTTTCACCCACACCCACACCCACACCCACACCCACACCCACACCCACACCCACACCCACACACAGTGTCAGGTTTCCTCACCACTGTTCTCTATGGCAAACGCAGCAGCATTCACATTTGCATGCCGCACCGATCACAACATGGACCGATTCAGTATCCGCATGCCGCATGCCGCATGCCGCATACCATGTGTAAGGAATGTAGCCCATAGGCTTCAAGGCATTTCAATTTTGTGTCGCATTCGCATTCGCATACCGTATACCGCGTGTAAGGAATGCGCCCTTTAAGCATTTGTTGCCATATAGAAGGAAATACTGAGGAAATTTAATAATAATAATAGAGCCAGTTACTGCTGAAGCCTTTGGTGTCAAAGTTTTGGCATGCTTGCCAAACCTAATTTGGCATGCTTGCACTTTAAATATCTCAACAGTTAACCATTAGAAATAAAGGTTACTTCAACCAATAGCAAGGTAGATAATAACAATCGAGTTCATGTATTTATCTCAGAACATTAAGAGAAACTCAAAATCATCGGGCTATGCAATGTAAAGCAAATTATATATATATATATATATATATATATATATATATACCTAAATATATATATATAATATTATATATATATGTTCATAGATATGTGATGTAAAAGGAATTACGCAAGTATAAAGGCGTACAAGAGAATATATTGACTATATTACTGTACTGATTGTTATATTGTCACCTCCGCCGTTCGACGGTCGCGCCCCCACCGGCTCCCACTGTAACTCCCGGGCCGCCAACCGCCAGTCACTCGCACTGTGACAACCCTTTATATATATATATATATATATATATATATATATATATATATTCTATATATATAGAGAGAGCCGGAAATGCGTCGGTAGAAGGTTCTGGCCCTTTAACCACCTTGCATAAAGTAAGGCACCTAATCAGTAATAAAAGGAGCAAATAACATGTAATTCCCTTCCGTGCCTTTATACTCGCATAATGCTTATAGATCACATATGGAAAACTGTACCTGTGTATGGTGGAAGACAATAACAACACACAAAGTGTGTGCGCAAGGTAAGGGTATATTTTCTATTTTCTTTAAATGCAGTCGATTCCGGTATGTGCATAATGAGGATAGCTCCAATTTAAAATGGCTGAGAGAATCGCATCAAATCGAAAGCGAGAATGCTTTTAACCAAATTAAAAATTGAAGCTTAGAAGAAACTGGACAGCGATCTGCTCTATTCATTAGCAGACCTATCGGCTTTGACTACCACTAACTTGTAGAATATTGCTATTTTTGACAATGCATTAATAAATAAGTAATTACGTGCACAAATGGCAAAACTAGAGGGGGCTGTGGTGCAGGTGGGGTTCTGCAGCAGGGGGGGGGGGGTTCTTGCAGATGTGCTCCGCACCGGATAACCGGAAATTAAAGGTGTGCTTTTTTGGTGTTTGCTGTACTGGTTCTTAAATGATTAATGTGGCATTTGGAAGCAGTATGAAATGCTGTCCGATATTGGGTCTGAAGAGCGGTTAACTGCTCAAATATCGGTGCAGAGCTAATTAACCCCTCCCCACCCCCACCCCCACATACACATCCCCGCACTCTCCCTCACCTCCGCTGGTACACACCCAATATTGCTTGCCGAGCGAGTTTCTACAATAACGTAGCAATATATTGAATATATACCACACATCCAATACCACACATCCAATACCACACATCCGAGATTCCAATCATAGAGTAATCTAACCTAGGTTCATCCTGGTGATAGGGGGAAACACACCTCTAGCACTACGCTTAGGTTCACATGCACACAGGAAGTGGATATGCTATGATGAGTACAAGACCTTTCACCGTTCAGTGACTACATTGCAATTCACCAAGAAATACAGCGCAAGAAACCATACTTAATTTTCTTCTAGCGAAGCAGCTATTTTTTGGGTTCAAAGTTCAAAGTTCAAAATTAGAGCAACATAACTATAGTGTCGGAAAGGTTTTGGGAGGGATAACACCCCACTTCCGGCCATGTCAACACACCGGGTCGCAGCTCCAATCCTTCCGCAGGGACGTACAGACGGTAGCTTAGTACCCACGACTCCCCAATGTCGCAGTGTTATGTGCTCACAGATAGTGAATCCGATATTGTGTTCCCATTTGTCCACAGTCCATCCATATATACATGGATATATATACATATATATTCCAGCCACATATCAACATCATACATTATTCCACACATATATCCATTGTCTGATAGCTATTGCAATTCCTGACATATCCAAGCTGCATACAAATCCTGATTGAGTGACATCCGCTGTTGAATATATTGCTTTAGCTTGGTAAACTCCTGCATATGATAACTCCAAGAATATTCTTCCCGATTCCACAAGGGTTTTCCAATGAGACAACTAGCACGTTAGATAATTACTTGTTGCAAACTGTCACCAATAAATGCTCTAACCGGTGGTCTACAACTTTTTCATCAAAGGCTGTGATGTGTGCTATCCTGTCTGTGGGAAACCACATATAAAAGACCCCTTCCTACTTATCGATAAGAGTACTCTATGTGGTGGCAGCAGGTTTCCTCCAAAGAAATATGTCAGAATGACCATATGTTTGGCGTCCAATCGTCGATGATAAAAATGTATGTGCTCTGGAGGCGTCGTTAAATAAAACAAAGTTTCTTTCAATAAATTATCTCTGGTTACCTGTTTGGTCGATGGCTTTGAATCAATGGCGGTTCTTGGATAGGACATTCCCCGTCCCCAGCCACTTCTTATTAATCATATGTCATATAATGACGTCATAATGGACGCTAATTCCAATGAATGTTCACCAAGATTCCGCGCAGTATTGCGGATAACTCAAGGCTACAACCTGTTCAACTGAGATTAATATATGGTGGAGGCAGTGATAAAATATGAGGGAAACTAAGTAAAACCCATGGCAAAAGATGGGTGTCTTAAATACCAACAAAATGGCATAATATGGATGTATTAAGTACTGTCATGTGGGTGATGAAGATGGGAAATAGTGCACCTAGAGTGGGACTCGAACACACATATCTTTGCATTCCATGCCAGTGTGCTAAGTATTACACCACCTAGGCTCCCTACTGTCCACACACTGCCAATGCCTAGCTGTCTATGTGGTTACTTGCCTGAGAGGTCAGTGCAGACTACTACAATACAAACAATGTCGAGGTTCTAGCTAATGAAGGCAATGGTCGGCACTGCACCTGGATCTGACCCAGAATGCATTGTGGTTTGCAATGACTATCGCTCATTGTCCTAAGATATCGCTAATTCGTTTCAGGCTCATGCTCTCGAGATTCAACCACGTGGCACAGTTATATGCAAGTACAACAGAGTAAAGTGAGTTTGCATTATTATACTATTGCCAGTGACTTCTAGAAAACACCCAGAACAGAAACGAAAATAAAATCATAATGTCAGATTGACGGGTTATTTCTTTTCTAAATGATCCCATTTTCTGGAAGATATGCCTGCATCCAAGGCCCCGGAAGTGGCCTGTTTAGGGGAAATGGTTTTCTTGTTGTTATATATTGATATACCACTGCAAGACCATATTAAAAGCAACAGTGAGATGGCATCACCATCATGCATATTATGCTGACACAGTGACAGTGACAGTGACTCAACCACTTTATTATAATCAAATAAATTCCCGATTTCAGGCGATATAGCAACAAGTGCCATTGCCTTGGAGGCAATTGGAAATATTGTCTTGCAACATCCCCCGCAGGAAGAAAAGTTGCTAATCAATGAAGGAAATCATAACACGCAATACAAAATCCCACGTGCCACTCGAGTAGTGTTTTCCCACCACAATGTTACCCTATTCAGTGCTGGGGGTCTTTCACACTTATCAACATTTTCACAGGCAAACAAGACGAATGTGTGTGTGGGTGTGTGCTAAAGCCCACAGTATGCTTTGTAAACTTAAAAATGATTGATTGATTGGTGGTTGCTTTACGCCATGTCGGCAGCATAGGCCATATTCACGGCGAGAAGTGTGTGTTTTTTGTTCAAACCATCGCTTTTACATGTAAACGCAGACAATCAATTATGTGCCAATAGACACTCACAATCATATATTTGTGGTCAAGGGAAACAAATTCCCATAGAAAAAGAAAAGTTGTATTAATAATTGATAGAATCTATTTAGTAAACTATATGAGGTGGTACAGTCCAGCCACCCTCAAAAAGGCTAAAATGTTTTCCTGTTTTACCTTAGTAAAAAGGTCATGCATACTG
Organism: Branchipolynoe longqiensis; assembly: GCA_030323885.1. Taxonomy (NCBI): domain Eukaryota; kingdom Metazoa; phylum Annelida; class Polychaeta; order Phyllodocida; family Polynoidae; genus Branchipolynoe; species Branchipolynoe longqiensis. Next base: position 80,975,351 of record CM059191.1, read on the forward strand.
TCTGCAGTGTAGAACTGTTGGCGCAGGGCCAAAAAATCAACGCAACTTAGCTAACTTATACAAGTGTCCGTCAAATTAGCTAGCATTCGAACCCACACTTCTTGCAATTCCAGGGCTAGTACAATATCAAATAGTTTTAGGGTACACTTTGTGGGGAAGTGGGGGAAGTGGGGGAAGTGGGGGGAGGGGTAATGAAGAAAATGCATGGCTTGTGAAAAGTCCTTGTGAAAATGGTGAAGGATATATGCAAATATAATAGGATATATGCAAAACAAGCACAACATAAATAAATTATGCCTATGGTTATAGTATCTAGTCTATCAGTTTTGTTTGTGTGTTGTCTTACGTCCTAGCAACATCTAAGGTAATATCAGGACGGGTACCGACTTGTGACAGTGCGCACTCATGACGACTTTATAGTGCTGCCCCACTAGAAGACCAGGCCACCAGCACCAAGACATGATATCTCACGCAGTCACATTATCCTGACATTGAGCCAACCAGTCCTTGCCCTATCCTAATAATGCCGAGCGCCAGGATAGGAAGCAACAAGTATCAATGTTTAAGTCATTGGTTTGACTCGACCAGGGTTCGAACCCACGACCCCACGATCTGCCAACACGGGAGACGGACTAGTCTATCATAAAATTAAAATATTCTATAGTGGAAAAGCGTTAATATTTGGATCGGCGCAGGCCCTGTCCGTGATCACGTGCAATAAGCCAAGGCACGACTCCTCCCGCCCTTTTCAGTTCATTATCTCTTTGTGCCCTGGGCTAATAGCAGCTCACGTTTCTATGCAATAAAGCCAGATGCTAGCGGCGTTACATGCTTCGCGCATAATCAAAATTAAATGCCTCTCTGTAGCAGTGAGTGCTATTTTTATCATCAATGCGAATCGGAGTCAACCGTGTAGAATATATTATACGTTATTTTGTCGTGAATCCCTCTTATTCTTACTCGGGGATCACGCTAGGGAGGGGAGGGGTTGATGTTGATAATTGGACCGCTGTGGTTGGCCAATCGTCCAAACTCCAATAGCTTGGATGTGGTGGTTTTTTTATAATGCATCAATTGATTAGTTTAACTTGATTAGAAATTCTAAATGGAACTCAGAAAATCAGATCAGCGGTAATCAAAAGAAATTACCGTGCGTTATACGAAAGCCTCAATGTGATTATTTGCAACAATACATGCATATGTCTGACCCTTTCGTTTCTAACTCTGATGAACATAGGTACTACTCTTTTTGTTCTTCTTTTTGTTCTTTTTTTATTGAGGCTGTATTTATTCTGTCCATAGCATGTAAGCCTGGGTACCCAGGCTTGTTTTCAATGCTGGCCAGCTGTAATGTTGGTGTTGTCTTACCAAGCAGTAGCTGCTGATAAGTTATTTGATTGTTTGCATTTCAGTAGCAGATAGATTGTCTGTTGGTACATTTAGTAGCCTATGTTAGTTTGTTTGGGCCCTCTTGGCATTGTATTTGTATTCTATTCTTATTACTATGGTAGTTGTTTTCTTAAGGTTCTATGTTAGTGTTTTGGGGTTTTCTTGGGAAGAGTTTCCCACATTTTTCTACTTAATTATATACTAGCCTATTGTATTTACATGTCCATAGGCCTGTACGTAATAGGTGGTTGAGTTATGTTTGTTTGAATTTGATTTGATTTATATTGTTGTTAGATATGTTATCTGGCTTTTATACTCTTAGACTTACCAGCCAGACGGTATGGCTAAATGAGTTGAGCGTCCGTCTCCCGCTTTGGTTAGCTCAGTATCGGGATAATGTGACTGAGTGGGATATCATCGCAGAGTGCTGACAACCTTTCTCCCAGTGGGGCAGCACTATAAAGTGTCATGAGTGTGCACTGTCACAATTCGGTATCCGTCCTGAAATGACCTTAGATACCAACACCCAACCAACCGAAGACACCCATGTGACGATGGTCCTCATTGAGTTAGACCATACCAGATGGTCTCCAAATACAGGCCTCTGGGCTCTGACTGCATCCATCGGTGAAACCCAGTTTGTTGGAATTCATTTAGGGATTCTCCTGTTCCTAATGGTATTCTGTTCCCGAGACAACCTAAGGCAGTCGTGTGCGATTTGGGGATGTTTCCTAAATCAAACAGAGAAATAGTGCCCACCGTTAATGGCTCGAATTTCTCTTTCCGACAGGGAAGCGTCAATAGAAAAGAGTTTCTTGAAGATTTATACAGCCTATCATGGATAAGTCTGAACAGACTTTGTTTTCACCCTTAGACAGTTTGTTGATAGAAAGCCCAAGCCTACAGTTCTATCGACCCATGGGATTTTTAACCTCCCACACCACATAGACATGGTATGAGAGCAAATGGCCTTTGATGACACTGTAAGTTATACACAGCGGTCGGGGCCGTTCTCTTCGGTTGAAACACTGCAGTAAACTTGCACGTTTTGCAGGGTTTTGAGTTTCTGTCATTTGCTATATTCTGGCGTATTTTAGTTTGAAGTACCCTTTGTTTTAACAAGACTAACTATTGAAATATGTGAAGTGTAAACATGCAATATCATTAGTGGAAAACACATTAACCCGCCTAAATCATAGGCTTCCTCAGTGACAGGTTCTATTCATTTGACCCAGAATCCCCTTCTATGTGGCAACACAAATCTTGTACAAGTCCACCTGTATCTAGGTTACATGTCTAGATTATTGTTTTGGTTTTGAAAATGTGATGCTTTCATTGGATTATGCAGTCTTAATAGTTTCGGGGAGTTGTATCTGTGGAGGAGGGGGAAGCATTACAGTCAGGTTGGCATTGTGGTCCAAGTGCGATAGACTCCTCCGGGTTTGGGGGGGGGGGGGGATATTACAACCCGGTAACAAGAGAAAGTGAGGTAACACTGAAGAAATCCCAACCAGCATCAACTTGTGAGTTTTAAGCCAGTATATCGCAGTTAAGGCCCTGTCACATTACGGTGTATGGCGGGAGCGTATTGAAAACCTACGTAGGCCTTGCGCGTGCCGGCCTATGATGACATTTGGTGACCTTTCGGGTGGTTTTGAGCGTATGTGGAACCTACGAGGAGCGTACGAGGAGCGTATGAGGAGCGTATGGGAGCGTATGGGAGCGTGCTGTGACATTTTTTGACAGTATGGGCCATACGCCCTCATAGGTCGTTTTTTTTTTAGCATGCACAAACAAATTTGGACGGACGGATTTATGAAAGCGTATGGCGGCGTATGCCTCATACGCTTCACATACGCCGGCATCTGGTGGCATCTGGCGGCATATGAGTAGCGTATGAGTAGCGTATGTGTAGCGTATGAGTAGCGTATACGGCGTATGCCGACGTATATGACGTAACGCGCTTACGCCGCCATACGCTCCTGCAAAAAACCCTAATGTGACAGCCCCTTTACGACTGGTGTCCCGACACATTCTGTGAGGCTGAGTTGGCTGCCGAGTTGGTTGTTTCTTTCTTTGTTCTGGTTTGACCTCCTATGATCTAAAGTAATACCAGAATGGGGATCGAATACCGACAAGTTTGACAGAGTCATTCCAGTCGACACCAGACATTAAAGCTGGATAGTCTGATGAAAACGTCAAATTTACAAAACCAAACCAATTAGCTAGATTTGATTTTACATATCTAACTTAGATACTGATGCACTTATTGAGCATTTGTTTCTGTGTAGAAGGCAATCCTGAGTCAATTTAACAGAACCTGTTACTGCAGAAGTCTATGGTGTCAGAGTTTTGGCAAGCTTGCCAAAACTAATTTGCCATGTTTGCATTCAAAATATCTCAAAAGTTTACCATTTAAAATAAAAGTAACTTTGAACTAGTGTAAAGTAAATAATAGTGATTGATCTAATATATTTATCTCATAAAAACATTCAGAAATTCAAAACTATCGGACTATGCAACTTTAAAGCTGCATGGTCCGATGAGGTATCAAATTCTCAAAATCTAAACAATTATCTAGATTTGATTTTACATATCTAACTTAGATACTGATGGACTTATTAAGTATTTGTTGCCACATAGAAAGGAACGCTGAGTCTATTTAATAGAACATATTACTGCAGAAGCCTATGGCATGCTTGCCAAAATTATGTTCACATGTTTGAATTTCAAATATCTTAAAAGTTAACCATTTCAATTAAAAGTTACTTCAAACTAATCTAAGTAAGATTATACAGATCAATTTAATATGCTTATCTCAGAAAAATGTCAGAAACTCAAGACCATCCCCCACCCGCCATCTCCCCCTCCCCACACCCCCCTCGACACACCGCTGAAAACTTGTAGTCTTGACTGAGTCGGATATTGGGACATGGTGATGGCGGCCTAGTCATGACTGTGCACTGTCAGAGGTCGATAACCGTCCTGATAGGACGAAAAGCCCAACAAAGAAAACATACCTCTCTCCTTCGATATAGTGGACGCGGGTACCAAATAGGTAGAACGCAGCCTTCCCCTGGGGAAGGTTGGGAGTTGGAATACCAGTCGAGTCAAACCACTGACTTAAAACAAGTATACGTGTCACTATTTATACTGATGTACCTAGCCCAGTGCTAGGCATTACTAGGATAGCACAAGGACTAGTTAGGACACATACCAGGGAGATATGACTGTGTGGGGATATGTGGTCATGGTGATGGCAGCCTGGGCCACATTCAGGGTGCGTCTCAGAGGCACTGCGGGGACGTCTCCGCAATGCTTTTTGGCATATTTGCGTTCAGGGTGCATCACAGCGACGTCTCGGAGATGGCTCCCTTTTCAGACTAGAGCTGAAAAGCGCCTCGAAAATGGCCGCCGCATTCAGTGGTTTCAGCCAATCACAGCACAGCTTTTCCATTGCAAATGGCCGCCGCCTATGGGGAGCACTGTCACAAATCCCTTCCTCTCTTGATTTGACCTTAGATGTTGCTAGGTTGTAAACCAACAAGAAACAAACAAATTCCCTCGGTATATGCTGCGACAAATTGTCCGTACATGTGTGAGTGCTGCAAGCTCCACTGATGGCAAATTGACCGATTTTCCCTGCTCAGCTCATTCGAGGGCGGATTGAAATCAATGTCCGCGAAATTGTAAGATCTGCGGATCCTTAGCTTTGATTGGTAAATGAATGACGGGGTGAAATAAATCAGAAAACCCACCTAAGGCATGTCTCTGACAGGAAATTGAACTAGATGTAATCCTCATTAATCACTGTCAACCTATTGTATTCGCGCGCAAGGTTTTAGTGATGTTACAATTGTCGTCTCCTCTGAGTAAATGTCGTCTGCTCTTCCTCAAGTTCACTTAGCGTGATATTTAAAGCAGGGAACCAGTTAGTTAGTGCCCCACAAACAATAGTCTGCGGGCCGTAACGCTCTCACAAGAAAGCACTGCACAAAGTCAGTACCCATTCTGAAATGACCATACATGTTGCCAGGGTGTAAAACTCCAATAACCAACCACTCACCATAATAAAACATGCATTCTTGCACCCAGCTCAAACCGGCCGCTTTCATTTTAAGGCCGCCAAATATGTCTCACACCTCTCATCTTGGCAGGATAGATTGATCCCATCAGTGTTTAAGCTATAATCCGCGTATTTAATGTCTAATATCTCTTATAGGATATCGTAAATTATTTTAATGTCAGTTTTACTTCCCAACTTTTATTGACAATAACCACTCTGGCTGTGCAACATAAATATGCGCTTCGCCTAAATCCATTGGATGGTAATACATTCATGCAGGTAGAAGAATTGTTCGGAACAGTAATCAAAGTTAAAACCACTGCACCCCTAATATAGGCAATTATTCTACCCTCACCCCCACCACCACCATTTCCTGACACACATATACACATACAATATAGAGTCTATGAACGATTTGCTTTGTTTGTTTGGTTAACGAACCGCCAGCACAAAAAGGAAACATCGGATATTAGTAGTATATGAAAGAAGAAATTCGTCAGAAACTTGAAGCAGAATTCAGTTTGTCCAAGTAGTGGCGTGTAATGCCCGGCATTCTTTATTCTTAAAGCAAGGTGCTCATCAACAATATCTAGTATAAAACTCAATCCCTTCGGCACCTTCTTGGCGCAGAGCAAGACATGGTTTTGTCGGCAATACATCAACCCAAAGGAACGGAACAAAGGCAAAGATGTTGCCAGTCTGAGGCTTTGTTTTGATGATCTTGCAGAATTCAACAAATCCTTTGTGCGAACAGCAGCTAGACTTGACAGGTAGTGGGTCATTGTACTTTAATATTTAATATGGATGATTTCCTCTTGGATTTTTATCCAGGCGTCATAATAGCTGACAGTGAGAGTTCCTGTTCTAAACCTGCTCCATGCAGGAGAGATGATTGCTGAAGATTGAGCTGAGTTAAGCATCTGCTAGACTACAGTTCATGGCACCCAGAGCCAGACCCCGGTCCATAAATCTCCAATGGCTTAGACACCTCCTCATCTCTTTGTACCGCACCCTTTCAAAAGGCAGTCACGCCTAGGGTGCCAGCCTCCGTATATAGCCTCACTCTCTGCTCGGCCTTCACTATAGTCCGAAGCGGAGCAGACCACCATGCCACATGCCCCAGCAACACGCCTCATACAGACTTGTTAAAGTGATTTTTGTTCTTCTTTTTTTACGTATTCGCAACATGTTTGAACCCTTAACCATTGGCGCTATGCAAAACCTCAAAATTTACAATTTAAGGAACCTGTATAAGAAATAGTCAGCCTCACGAAAATGGGCCAATTGGTGGTTTATTTAAGATGTTGGCATCGCAATTCTTAAAGTGTAGTGCATTTCTTTGTTTTAAATTAAATTATCCTAGAAACAAATAAGGTTGTAGTATTTTCTCTAACTTTACATTCAGGATAAATTTAAGGACTTTGCAACACCCCTGTCAATGCTAAACTATAATTATGAAGATCGACACCGACATCCAATGATCGATGCCGACAACTTTACCAGGATGTCGGCATCGCAATTCTTAAAGTGTAGTGCATTTCTTTGTTTTATATTAAATTATCCTAGAAACAAATAAGGTTGTTGTATTTTCTCTGCCTTTACATTCAGGATAAATGTAAGGATTTTCCAATACCGCTGTCAATGCTAAACTATAATTATGATGATCGACGCCAACATCCAATGATTGATGCCGAAAACTTCCCCCAATTGGCCTCTTTTCATGATCCTGACCCATATATATATATATATATAATGAATTATATAGCTCAAACATACATGTCATTTCTCTACGATAATTTGCAGACAACAGTGGCAGTACTCAAGAAAGGCATCCCAATAACATGGTGGTCGCGCCCCCACCCAATAATACCGAGCCTAGGCGGAGCAGATATTACACTATCACGACAAATGTGACGCAGTGACGCGTGCCATTAGGATGAGAACTTCTGGAGTTACTCATGCATGGAATCTGTAATTTGTTCCCGAGTGAAAGCTGTGCGTTCTTTCGGCTGAATCGGCTTAACTGCCTGCCGTGCGTCAGTCAGCTCATCAGTGCAACTATTCACTGCCTTCAAATTGTGTCGCAGATCAGCCGGATCTGAACAGAGTGTCGCACTGAAAAGCGTGATTAGGATTAACACAACAGATTACCCACAAGAGATTACCCACAAGAGATTACCCAAACACCCGGATGTACGATGACTAACGTTGCTATAATTGCTTCCTTCAGAGGTTGGTTCTTTGGAGTGTTACATCCTGGCAACATTTAAGGTGTGGTGTTCTCTGTGGCGGAGTGGTTAGAGTGTCTGACTTTTTTCTAGGTCGGACTCCTAATCTGAAGGTTGGTGGTTCGATTCCCCATGCCCCCATCTCTGCCAATTTGGATTTCCACCGCTGTGTATAACTTACAGCGTCATCAAAGGCCGGTTGCTCTCATACCATGTCTATGTGGTGTGGGAGGTTAAAAATCCCTTGGGTCGGTAAAAGTGTAGGCTCGGGCTTTCTATCGACAAACTGTCTGATGGTGAAAACAAGCCTATTCAGGCTTATCCATGATAGGCAGTATAAATCTTCAACAAAAAAAAAAAAAAAAGGTCATACCTGGACGGGTACTGAATTGTGCCAGTGCACACATATGTCAAATTTATAGTGCTGGCCCACTATGATAACTAGGCTGTCAACACCATGAGCTGATATCCCACTCAGTCGCATTATTCTGACGCTGAGCCAACCAGTCCTTGCCCTCTCCAAGCACCTGGCTAGGAAGCGACCAGTATGCATTTTAAGTCATTGGTTTGATTCGACCAGGGATAAAACCCATGGGTTCGAATCCCACGATCTACCAAAACCAGAGAATGATCCTCAACTTATTCAGCCATCCCATCTGGTCGGTCTGGCGAAGGGCAGCCATGGTCATAGAGAAATATTAGAAACTACAATGTTACAAGTACTAAGCTTAAGTTTGGGGGTTTAAAAAAATGCCTGCACACACATTTCGCGACTCCATGTCCTATAAGGTCATTGCACAAGCAGCTCTGTCGCCAAGATCCAATTGATGGGTGTCCCCGAGAGGTGGGGCCAAGAAATGGGCGAGGGGTGAATGTACTGGGAGATGAAGGGAAAGTGAGGATCGGGTAGTAAGTTGGCAGGCTGGGCCGGTGATAGCAACTGGGCATGTTGGGGTGTGATAACAACTGGGCTGGTTGGGGTGTGATAACAACTCGGTGTGTTGGGGTGGATAAAAACTGGGGGCGTTGCGGTGTGATAACAACTTGGTGTGTTAGGGTGTGATAACAACTGGGTGGCTTGGGGTGTGATAACAACTGGCTGGGTTGGGGTGTGATAGCAACTGTGTGTGCTGGGGTATGATACCAACTGGGTGGATTGGGGTGTGATAACAACTGGGTGGGTTGGGGTGTGATAACAACTGGGTGTGTTTGGGTGTGATAACAACTGGGTGGGTTGAGGTTTGATAACAACTGGGTGTGGTGGGGTGGATAACAACTGGGGGTGTTGGGGTGTGATAACAACTCGGTGTGTTGTGGTGTGATAACAACTCGGTGTGTTGGGGTGTGATAACAACTGGGCATCTTTTTTTTTTTATTGAGGCTGTATTTATTCTGTCCATAGCATGTAAGCCCGGGTACCCAGGCTTGCTTTCAATGCTGGCCAGCTGTAGTCTTGGTGTTGTCTTGCCAAACAGTAGCTGCTGATAAGTTATTTGATTGTCTGCATTTCATTAGCAGATAGATAGTCTGTTGGTACGTTTAGGTTAGTTTTTTGGGGCCCTCTTGGCATTGTATTTTTGTTCTATTCTTATTACTATGTTAGTTGTTTTCTTAAGGTTCTATGTTAGTGTTTTGGGGTTTTCTTGGGAAGAGTTTTCCACTTTTTTCTACTTAATTCTATACTAGCCTATTTTCTTTACATGTCAATAGGCTTGTACATAATAGGTGGTTTGAGTTATGTTTGTTTGGATTTGATTTGATTTATATTGTTGTTGGATATGTTATCTGGCTTTTATATTTCCAGTTATCCCGCCCTGGGCTGTCCAGTTGGTGGGCTGTGACATATCACCTGCCCCCTTGTGGTGCAGTTCAGTTTGGGTTACCACTTTTTATTTTGCACAGATATTTTTGGTACATTTTTAGGTCAGGGATTTGTCTTTCTTTCACCATTTGCACATTCCACGCCTTGGCGGCCATTTCCAGTGTGCTCCTTTCATGGGCTTTGATCTGGCTTCTGGTCTGCCTGGGTAGCAGTGCCTTGCTTGCTCTGGTGTCCCTTAGTGGTTGTGTCAGACGCTTAATGTCTTGGCTATATCCATATGCTAATGTTTTTAGGTGGATTATCCTTCTGTTTTCTAGTAGCTTTACTTTAGTTCTTTTGTGTAGGTCATAAGTGGGGTGTAGTTTGTTTACTTTCAGGCATATTTTCAGGGCCCTATTTTGTAGTATCTGCAATGTTTTAAGTAGCTCTTTTTTAGCACCCATGTAGATTACATCCCCATAGTCAAAGTAGGGGAGTACCATGCCTTTGAAGATTTTTATTGACATATCTTGTGTCATAAACTTTCTTAGTTTAGCAAATAGCCATAGTTTGTGATTTACTTTTTGTATGATTTTTGTTACACACATATTGTACTTTAGCTGGCTATCTAGTTCTAGGCCTAGGTATTTGTAGTGATTTACACTTTCCAGTGTTTGGCTTCCTAGTGTGCATTGTAGGTTTCTTCCTGTGATTGATGTATGTGAGAAGAGTACTGTTTTAGATTTATTTGCATTGATGGTTATTTTATTGGATTCACACCAGCTGTCCAGCTTTAGCAGGATATTGTTCAGTTTGGTTTATGTTGGGTTGTGATAACAAATGGGTGTGTTGGGGTGTGATAACAACTGGGTGTGTTGGGGTGTGATAACAACTGGGTGGGTTGTGGTGTGATAAAAACTGACTGGATTGTGGTGTGATAACAACTGTGCATGTTTGGGTGTGATAACAACTGTGCATGTTGGGGTGTGATAACAACTGGGCGGGTTGGGATGTAATATCAACTGGGTGGGTTGGGTTGGGGTAAGATAGCAACTGGATAGGTGGGGTGTGGTATCAACTGGGCGGGTTGGGGGTTTGAGAGCAACTGGGCAGGTGGGGGTGTCGGGGGGGGGGGAGATATCAACTATGTGGGTGGGGGTGACATAACCATCGGGCGTGTGGGGGTGAGACAGAAACTGGGCGTGTGGGGGTTAATTAGGAACTGGGTGGGTGGGGGTTTGAGAGCAACTGGGTGGGTGGGGGAGGGGTGGCAAGTAGGCGTGGGTGGTACGGCGTGATTGATTATATAGATGAATACAGGAATCCGGTTGCAGAAGGAATCCTAGATAAAGTATACAATACCAAACGCTACCGACAGTCCTAAATGCACTCACATCTGGATATGACCTTAGAGGTTGCTAGAATGCTAAACCTTCAATATACATAAGCATAATGCGCCCCCTGTGGGTGGCGCCGGGCGTGACGTCAGGGAGTGAACTGCGAGCCGGTGTTCCCAGCTCACCCTGACTCAGGGTGTGTGCTCACCAGGGGGCGCGTTGAAAGCACCAATCGTGGGCGAACTGACCATCGGCTTACCGACCAGGCCCATCCAAGATTGTGATTGGAGCTTAGGAATGCAGAGTGCTTCCTTACCTCCCAGCAATGGCTAAGGTCGGCCACCAACTTGTGATCATGTTGTTTTTTTTGGTTTTTTTTTATAACTCAGGGTCGGTTGGTTGGTTGTTGGTGTTTTACGTCCTGGCAACATATAAGATCATATCAGGACTTGGAACAGTGTGCACTCATGGTGACTTTATAGTGCTGCCACACTGGGAAATCAGGCCACCAGCACCATGACCCAATATCCCACCAAGTCATATTATCCTGAAACTGACCTTACAAGTCCTATTATTTAATGCTGATCGCCAAGCTAGTAAGCGAGAAGCATCGACTTTGTAAGTCATTGGTTTGACTAAACCACTATAAAGTCGCCATAAGTGCCTTCTGTCACAAGTTGGTACCCGCCCTGATATGACCTTAGATGTTACCAGGATGTAAAATGTTATTGTCGTAATGATTTACGGTGGAACCCCTTTATCCCGAAAAGTTATATCAGTTACAGGGCTTTTTTGTAGGGATATATACAAGTTACAAATACCTATCCTATTGACGGAAAACGTATTACAAAAATGGAAATGAATGACAAATTCTTGAATGGAAATATCATTCCCATATGACCATCAATGTTCTTCGGACGTCATCCAGCAACAATGAACGAATCAATCAAAAGATATTCCATTGAGATGTGTTTTCTATTTCAGGGACTAAATTCATCACACGGCGGACAATAAAACTTCCATATTGAAAATGCTAACAGCTCCGCTTGATTGATAGTTAATTACGAGACTAAATTAAGGGGCGGATTATCAGAGTGGTAATCTCTGCTAACGCGCTACATGACCAACACTGTTGACAGTAACTTTTAAACAATCGCACCATAATCAATTTGCTCCTGCCTAGTGGCAGTAATCAAAGCCGTCTGTCTAGGCATGTACTTATCACCATAACCAATCGCATCAATCACGTGCAGAGCAGCAACTTTAGCATATCTCGTCTATGAGCGCTGATATTCTGGCCTCAGCAACACCATTACTCATATTGGGGTAGGGGAGTTGGCGCTCCGATAGCAGTGGTTAGCTTAGCAGTAAAAGGGACAGGCTTAGTGTGGACATCAGGAATGTTGGCTTAGAAGAAAGGAGAGCAATGTTTGTATGGATGCAAACATGTTAGTATAGGAATAATATATATATATATATATATATTGCACTATATATACAGTATATGTCCCAATAGAAGCATGGTACTCAATATAAGTATTGAGTACCATGCTTGGGTATGCAGGTGTTGAAGGTATTGCAATACCTCAGGGAGTTTGATGGCCCTGCCCTGCAGAGTTGTAAACCACTGCCTTGTGGTACAGGTTCTTGACCGAACTGAAGGCTAAGGGAGCAAACCCTAAACAGAAAAACATGTCACTGTGGCAGCATTAAGGGCGGTTGATGTATGGAACTCCAAACATCTCCAGACCAGCCACTGCAGGGACAAATAGTTTTGCCCCTGTCTGGAGATGTTCTTGCTGGTGTGAAACCTCTATTTGCTCCCCGAGAGAGTGCCGCTGCTAACTTGCAAAAGCCAGCACCACTTCAACACTTTTGCAGGCAGCTTTCATGAAATGTTGACCGCCTCATGGACATCACTCTCACAGCAGAGAGCTAAATGGAGAGCGGCAGTCAAGTAATGAAAGCAGTCTTTGTCGCATCGCGACCGACAGCATGATGATGATGGTGACTCAATAGAAGCATACCCCCCATTTCAAGATTGAAAGCGCGCACACATTTATGATCATATTCAGCCTGAATGCACATAAAATAAGACAATCACACTTTATTTCAGGGGTGCGACAAAAACTAATAAAAATGGATGATCATATTCAGACTGAATGCACATAAAATAAGACAATCCCACTTTATTTCAGCGGCACAACAACAAATCCATGCAATTCTTTAACTTGGAATAGACGCACAACCATGTTTCTGCACTCGTGCAGTTCGCATCTATTGGGACATATATATGGCATACAATATATAAAATATAATATATAATATGCATGATAAATATATAATATATCATATATATATATATATAATATATAATGGGAAACAGTGTTATGTGTAAGGTGTATTGGGTACTGTGTGATGTGTAATATGCAATATTAAATATATCATATATAATATGCAATATACAATATGCATGTACACTATACAGTGTACATGTACAATATACTTTATATGACACAGAGTATACAATATATAATATACATTATACAACGTACAACATATAATATATATGATATATAGTCCATATAGTAACGATGTATAATACATCAACTATATCGTATCTTGGCATTCATCGAGGACCATGATTGAGGGAATGGTTGGAATTAACAAATTGAGTGTTGTGCATGTTTGTATTGAGGATTTGCATCAAACGATTAGCACCACATGACCAGTGCCTCGTCGACCATGGTGGTTAGATAGAAAGTACAGCTATAACACTGCAAATTTGGCGGTGTCATTAATATCGTTCCGATGTTGTGTTTAATTTGGCCGAATTTCACTTTTTGAGTAAGCTATTCTCATAAATAACAATATTTCAACACTGAGTGAATATTCATGATTCTAAATAACATAATTAGATCATAGCAGTGAATAGATTTGTGCATTTTGTTCTGTTTACCTTTGACAATATCGCCTTCGATGTGGTGGCGGCGTTACTATCGCTTGGATTTTGGGTTTAATTTGACAGGATTTCACTTTTTGAGTAAGCTATTCTCAAAAATAACATTATTTCAAACCCTGTTTGAATATTCATGGTTCTAAATAACAGAATTAGATCGTAACAGTGAATAGATTTGTGTTTTTTGTTTTATTTACATACACTTGATAGTAGAAGGAACTGCTTAGATCCAACCACAATGCAGGAGTAGTGTGATGCCTATGTCACACGCAAATCCTCGATATATGCATACAGAGAATAACACATTGTGCTGTTATAAATAATGAACAGTCATCTCAAGAGTGTAAGTATCTGCTCAACCAGAGGGATGCAGAACATGGCCATCCTTACCAACATTTGAGAATTGTGAAGGAACTTGCCAATGCACATAATTACAGCCTAACAGAAAAGGACGCAATGGTGGGAGCAGGAGAGGAGGAGGAAGATTGGGTACACAACGTCGGTTGGTGGAAGGGGAGAAGGGGAAGACGGGAAGAAGACCAAGGAATATGAATTGAAATCAAATAGGTGGGACAGGAACAAATAGGAAGAGGGGATGGGGCTATCAGTGGTGTGAGGGAAGGCGGAAGGCGGAATGAGGGAGGCGGGTAGTAGGTGAGGGGGTGGGAACTATGACAAAAGGGAAGAACAATGACAAGAAGAAGGAAGGAAATCCGACCATTCGAGTATTGTGTAATGTGTGTTGTTGTTGATTTACATTCTAGCGACATCTAAGGTCATATCAGTACGGGTACCAAGTTGTGACAGTGAACACTCATGGTGACTGAATAATGCTGCCCCACTGGGAAACCAGGCCACCTACACTGTAGCCCAATATCATACACAGTCACATTATCATGAGACTGAAATAACCACTATTGTTCCTGTCCTAATAATGCAGAGTGCAAGGCTAGGTAGCGATAAGCATGAATTAAAAAAGGACTTGGATTGACTCGGCCAGCGTTGGACCCTGTGAACTCGTATCCCATGAATTATCTACCAAAACGGGAGACGGACACTCAACTCATTCGGCCATCCCGTCTGTTTGCAAGATGAAGGAAGGTAACACGGCTATTTCAGTCTGGCGCATTTTTTATTTTGTTGTATGTGATGGGTGTATTTATGCTGCCCATAACGGTTAAATCTAAGGACTCGTTTTCGTAATAGCTTATTATCTTACTTGTTTTATTCTTATAATGGAATGTGTATCCATAAGACCTACCCCCTCCCTCCACCCCACCCCCCCCCACACACACACACATCCCACCCATACACAGCAGGCCGATATCCTGCCTGGCTGCACGGCCGCTTGACCCACCGGACATCCGCGCGGAGCGATGACGTCACCGGAAATGGGTCGGCTCCCTTTTCTATCAGGCTCGGGATTGGCTGGCGCCTCTTTCACATACCCAAGCTGGCCATGGAACCGGCCCGGCCCGTGTCCCCCGGTGCTGACGCCAAGAACCGAAACCGGCCACGCGTCGCCACACATCGGCTTCTCATTCCATGTGAGGAAAGAGATCCCGCATGGCACGTGGGGAAATGTCAACTTCTTCCCAACACCGTCACAGACCAGTGGTTGTGCGGGTGTTTTCTTAATTGAATTGCGTTGTTATTCGATATTTTCTTCTTCTCCAACCTACATGAAATGCTGATACAGAGAAGTGTAGTGATATTGATAACCGCTGATCCGACGGTCCTCAAAACACACCGCAAATATTTCTTATTATTTGTCATCTGACATTTGGTCCGTAAGCACCATCGTCCGCAGACACTAACAATAATTACAACATCCATCACGTTTTGTCCGTTGTTTGTTTTGTTTTGTTTTGTCTGGGATTTATTTTTGTTTAAGGGATGGTGGCTATTTCGTGGAATTACTTTCTCAGCTCTGGGACAGAAATGGTATTGAGAGCATGCGATATTTGGTCATAGCAGTCGACACGTTCGGAAGTCAGTTTTCCGTGGGTGTACGATCTTTAAATTGGTAAAGATAGACACTAATAAAGTCTGTACCAGACTACTAAATGACTGAAACATACAATCCTCCAAGCATTGTTTATCCCATCATTACTAACAACCTACTTACTCAAACTACTTCATGTAGTCAAAAAACACACCCTTTTAAGCATAACCCTACAAGCTAACCACACTCTATCTAACAGAATAAACAAACCATTCTACTAACACTCCAACAACATGATAGTTTTGAAATTCACAATATAGTAGGCATACAAACCTATGAAGGGAAACTATGCACCTAACCACTCCGTAATGATTGATTGATTGATTGGTGGTTTCTTTACGCCGTGTCGGCAGCATAGGCCATATTCACGGCGAGAATTGTTTGTTTTTTATTCAACCATCGCCTTTACATATAATGTAAAAGCATACAATTAGTTAGGTGTCAATAGACACTTATTAATTGTTAAAAGCACAAAATAATATAATTAAATAAAATAGGTGAGAGAATTAATTAATAAAAATTGTTTTAATGAATTATATGAATTATATGAGGCGGTACAGACCAGCTGCCCTCAAAAAAGCTAAAATGTCTTCTTGTTTAACTTTGGTAAAAAGGTCATGCATGCTGTTTGCAGTGTAAAATTGTTGACGCAGTGCCATAAAATCAACACAGTTTAATAAAATGTGCTTGACTGTCAGTGGGGACTGACATCCAATACATTCAGGGGGAGGGTCCCCTTGAGCAGGAAAACATGTGTTAGCCACGAGTGGCCAATACGGCATCGGCTAAGGACCACTTGGTCCCGCCGACCCCCCACATGAGAATGTGGTGGTTTTCCCACATATGGTTCAATTTATTTAAGTTTATTAATGTTGTCATTCCACTAATATTGCCATTTGTAATGTAAAGGTCTGATCAATACACATGTATGTATCAAGTGTGTATGAATACAACATATAGCTGCTATTTTTATATGTGATTTGTCAAACTATACAATATGTAAGTCTTTGAATGTTTGATATTGTTATTTCAGCTCATTTGAGCTAGCTGCTGATGACAATATCAGACTACATATACATATATTGTAAATAACTGTATTGTCACATGGTTGTTTAAGCAGGGGAAATTTCAGTCGCAGATGACTGGTCCTCATTCCTCTGATCCTTGCCCTATCCTAATAATGCTGAGCGTCTGGCTAGGAAGTGACAAGTACCAATGCTTAAGTCATTGGTTTGACTCGACCAGGATTCGAACCCATGATCTACCAACACGGGCTTATAAAGTCATTCCCCCAAGAAATAAAACCAAAGAAACCAAAACGCGTACAGCAGACTGACATTTACTGTCGAGATCTACTTTTCCTACCGAGTACAACTTTATGAAATTCCGCAACAATTGATCAGGATTGATGGCGATTGCAGAACAAGAAATTTCAGTTAATAATCAAATCAAAGCATTATTGGGGGGGGGAGACGTTTCTAAATAACATTCTCACGATATTGCATGACTAATCTTGTCCTTCTGTTATCAATGTAGCAATCGTGCCTATCTATCAGGGCGGCTATGAATAGTTGCTACCAGAACGAGGCTGCTAGGATGTAGTTGCCTCGCCGATTATTGACCCCCACGATTTCACACACGCCAACAGCAAGCCGATATGCCATGTTGCTGGCCTATCTTATTTCAGTTCTTAACGTTGTTCCTGCGCCAGGAGTCTCGCCTCTCACCTGCGCATGCGCCGTCACGCGATCCATTCATATCAGGAGTCTGGCAGTAAACTGCTCCCCCGCCCCCGGATCCCCCCCCCCCCCACAATATCCCGGCTCCCATCCACCCACCTTCCTCCAGTATCCATCGGGGTAGGTAGACAAGATATGTAGAGTACTCTCTGGGACACATATTTGTTGGAAAACTTGTATGGCTGGTTGGTTGGGTGGGTGTGGGGTGGGTTTGGGGGTGGGGGACTAGTGGTGCGCCTGGGTGTGGGGGTGTTGGGGTGTGGGTGTACACTTGGGCGTGTAGCTGGGGGTCGGTGGAGGTGGAGGTGGAGGTGGGGGTGTTGGGGTGGGTATGGTGGATGTGGTTGGAAGTGGGTGGATGGGTGGTGGTGGTGTTTGGGTGTGGAGGGGTCGGTGTGGGTGGTTGTGGGGGTGTGTGGGTGGGTATGGATGGATGTGGTTGGGTGTGGGTGGGTAAGGGTGAGTATGGGTAGATTTGGTTGGGTCTGGGTCGACATAGATGGATTTGGTTGGGTGTGGGTGGGTGGACGGGTGTGAGTGGGTGCGTGTGGGTGTTGGTGGGTGGGGTGTGTTGTTCTGGGTATGTGTGTGTGTGTAGTTGTGGGGTGGGTGCGGGCGGGGGGCGGGGTAAGCGGAAAAGAGAGCAGGGGTGATTGTCGAAAAAAAACAAGTTCTAAATAATAATGGATACCCGTTTAATGAATACCGCAAAGTAGTTATCGCTATTGTTTACTAACAGTTTCAAATGGCATGGAATTAGAATGACGCCATGAATGCAGATAACTAGTATAAGTTAAGTGTGCCTCTTTAGACCACCAAATGTTCTGATCAAAATAAAAAGGCCTGTCAAACTTGGAGCCTTATTTGGAATTGTCTAAGTTTGTCACCTGTTGTTGTTTTGTTCTTGTTAAATTTAATAACTTTCTGAAGCTTGCTAAAGGTAGGGAGTGCTCTTATGTTTTTGATGTGAAGATGCCAGAAAGGGCACTGTACTAAGCCTATTCCAACATAGACAGTCCTTACATTGCGTGAGTAAAGAAGGGTGTGGAAGGAACAAACTTAATTTGTCATCATCTGATTGGTTTGGAAGCCTACTTTATAATTAGGTGCATTCTTTCAAATGTCAGTGGTAGGTGAGATGCGTGTGCATGGCTACACATATGTAAGGAAGTGTATGCAATACTAATAAATATGTCTAGATATTATTGTTATATACACACATTAATTCAATAATCTTAAGACCCTGTTATACTACAACGTTTCTCACCGGCGTGCCGGCAATGCGCAAAATATTTGCAACCCGTCGACACACATCCAACTCTTCGGCGTTTTGGGAGAAAGCTTGATGGGGCGCAGCGTGCTAGTGGCGTGTTGGTGGCGCGTTATTGGCGTGCTAGTAGCGTGTCCTTGGCGCGTCGGTAGCATGCCGGTGGCATGTTGGTGGCGTGTTAGTGGCACGCCGGTGGCGTGTAGGCAGCGCGTTGGTATCGTGTTAGTACCATGTCAATGCATACACACCCGCCACCAACATGTCCAGACCCGCCACCAGCATGCCCAGATGCGCCGGCAACACATCCAATGCGTCGAAAAATGCTGGAGCAATGCCAATATCGTGCCCACTACCCATCGATTGTACGTTACGGACACGCCGACGGAATGGTCACATTTTGGGGGGAAAAAAGCCAACGTTAACCGACGTTGATCAACGTTCTGGCAGCGTTCCCCCGGCGCGCCGCCAATGGGTATCAACGTGTTGATAACGCGACTGTAACGCCCCCTCTAACACATCGGCAAGCACAAAACGATCGGTGCGACCCGACGCACGCCAACGTGTCCATTCACAAATTGCTAGCCCTCAACGCGTACCGATGCGCCGGTAATGCGCCGGTAACATGCCGGTAACGCACCGGTAACATGTCCTGACGTGTACCAACGTTTCGACCAAAAAAACAACACATCGACGCGCGTTGGTGGGAAACGTTGTAGTGTGACAGGGCCTTTACATGGATCATTGACTGATCCATCCTGACAGCATATATGGTAATCTTGCCACAGCTTCACAGCGGACACCCTTATGGGAATGGCCGATTGAGTTGAGCATCCGGTTACCGTCTTGGTAGATCGTGAGATCCGAACCCATGTGTATGAACGCTGGTCGATAACTTAACAATTTAGACTTGTTGCTTCCTAGCCAGGCACTTGGCATTATTATGATAGGACAAGGACTGGTTAGTTCAGTGTCAGGATAATGTGACGGAGCGGAATATCAGGTCATGCTTGTGGCAGCCTGTTCCCCAGAGGGCCAGCACTATGAAGTCACCAGGAGTGCACACTGTCACAAATCGGTACCTAATCCTGATATGACATTAAATGTTTCCGGGATGTAAAACTCTAAAAACGAAATTGCAGTTGAACATTATATTGCAATATTTTGAAGAGGTTTTTAAGTGGGCATCGTTAGTATTTAGTTCAACTACCAATCAAGCCATCAAATGGGACCACAAACACTACCGGATGGATCAGCAGCAACTCCCGGCTGCGAACCATTTAGTAAAAAGCCTTCACACATCGATAGGTATGAAGTTGGTTCAATAAAAGTGCAGGAATAATGTAAAATGGGCGTGGCTAGATACCCATCAATGGGACTTGTGATGCACCTTGTGCCAAGCATACTGAGGGCGTGTAAAATATTCAATGCGCCTAATAGGATTGAATTATTAATCTCCTCGACTCGCCAGTAATGGCGTGCCATGACATTTGGCTCTACCAGGAGTTTCTATGCTAGAATCAGTATTTCATAATTCCGGTCAGCTTTACCAGCCACTGATGTAATGATTATCAATTACAACACCTTCACTGTAGCCGTAAATGGTGGCTTCGTGTATAGAGATAATATATAAGTAAGTAAACAAATTGTAGAGTGGGTGTTCGAGTCTCTGGCTATGTAGGTAGGCTAAAGTGAAAAACAATAGAGATGCAGAAAAAGAGAGAAAGTAAAGCAAAAGTAAGAGTGTAAGGGAGAGTCCATAGTACATGGACTCCTGGTATAGGAGCATGCCATTCACTTCAACCAATAGGGAAGTGGCATTCCCAGTTCATCCCATAGGGACTCAGCATTTCTGGTTACCATGACCACCATTGGTTTGCCCACTACCAGAGCTGGTTGACCTGTGGCCACCACCAACCTTGACCCCTGTGTGCATTGACCCCTACCTCAGCAGAGCCAGTCCCTGAGTGCACTCACACCCAGACTTGCCAATCATCCCTATGTCTATAATTATCTGCCCTCTAGCATGGGCCAATCCATATATATATATATATATATATATATGTATATATATATATATACATATATATATATATATATATATATATATAAACAACATACATATACACACACTCTTGACGGCCACACATAATAATAATAGAGGATTTCCATTTACCCCCTCTGCTGATTATCGGAATTTTATACAAAATGATTGTTATTGTCACACTGTTTGAAACTATGATTCAGGATGCGTTCAGAGTGGTATTGTCGTGGCCCCTTATTAATTCCAATACTATGCATGCTCTATGGTTGAGTCAAACCAAGGACTTAAAGACATTCATTGGGGGCGCAGGAGACACAGGATCAGGAAAACAATAATAAGCGAGTGGTACAGGCAAGAGGATGTGTTGTGACAGTTGAATAGCCAGGTGGCAGCCGGCAAGGCAGAGAGCCTGTCCATTCCTCCTGTGTTGCTAAGCGTCAGTAGTTGTGATGTGTCCAGACACGGTGCAACCAGAGGCACCATTGAAGGATAATCAGTTCATGGATAATTATCCTCGTATAATGCGTATACAGCACATATAAATATATAATTAAAAAGATTCCCCTCCACGCCTACATATTCACATAATTCCTTATACCTCACACATATATGTGATGTATAGCGAATTATAGGGTTGTATATATATACAACCATTGGTTCACAACTGGTTCATCAAAGGTTGTGGTATGTGCTGTCTGGTCTGTGGGAAAGTGCATATAAAAGACCCCTTGCTGCTTATCGGAAAGATTAGCCTATTTGGCAGCTGGACGTTTCCTTGAGAGAAATGTGTCAGAATGACCAAATATTTTACGTCCAACAGCCGATGATAAAAATCCATGCGCTCTAGAGGTGTCATTAAATAAAACAAACATTCTTTCTTTACATATACATGTATATCAATATATATGGATATGACAATCCTCCGACGCGAGTGGTGTTTTTAGGGTATGCCGGTTCCGGGGAGCGCCGGAGGTGGCGCCACCAGTCATGAACATGAAGGAGGCAGTACAGTATATAGTGTAGTAATAATAATACACATGATCAAAATAATAAGGACTTCATTCCGTTCCGCACCTTTATACTCGCATAATGCGGTATACATCACATATATGCATATGTACATCTATATACATGTGTATATACGTGTATATAACCTGTCATATAACTATAGCCATAACTGCCGTCCCCTCCTTTTGCATGATAACACTGGTTAGGAGTAATGTGGCCGACCGCTATGGAGGACAGGCGGTGCGTAAATCACGTGGTTACTTTTCAGTAGCAGCAGCTGGTGCGCGCGCACATCGCGCCGGTGAAATATGACGCCTTCAATATATCCCCGCCAGGCGCCGCATCGGCACCAGCCCATAAAACACCGCGTTCCATATAAAATACATGGAACCAGTGACAGCGCCGAGTGGGTGGCATTAGAAAGACCCCGCGTCCAAATGGGGTTGGGTGGAGAAATGCAGCACCATCCGCGTCAGGTTTGACTACGGAATGTCGCCATTAAAGTTCACCAAGAACACTTTTTTGTTAAAGAGCATGTTATTTAGTGGACACGGGTGAGTTTGAAAGACTCGGCTTAGATAGAATGCGCCCAGCGACTGTATTTGGTTTGTCAGAGTTTTGGTGTGCTTCCCAAAATTAAGTTGGCATGTTTGCACTTCAAATTTCTCAAAACTTAGCCATTTCAAATAAGTTACTATAAGCCAAAGTAAGGTAGATTATAACGATCAACGTAACATATTAATCTTAGAAAATGACAAAGCAAGCTAAAAACTGTCGTACTCTGCAACTTTAATATATAATAGTGAGCTGAAGTCTGATTGAGGCAGTTGGTCCCAGTATGTGAATATCTGCGACTACGCATGCGCATGCGCGTGCAGTTGCGCGTCTGTGAGCGCGGACGTGCGTGCGCTTCAGGATCCAGGAGAGTGCACATGCACGTGTGTGTGCGTGTCTAAATTCGTTATTGATTCCAGCATGCTTCCACTTTGTGAGCGGGTGTTAAATGCCTATTGGCTGATGATGGGTTCGTGTTATGAGTTCGCCTGCTCAGACAGCAGTACTTAAGTGACATTAAGCTCAGCTCACTGTGATGATTCATAGTGGTACATCTTCGTGCACTCACAGTCAGATTACCACCTGCATTAAGTATCCCCCAAGATGGGATGGAGCTTGCATCAATGAACCAGCCACAACCAATATAAAGCCTCAACCTGCATGTCTCTAAAGCCCCAGTCAGACCTCACCGGATTGAGGAACCGGACAGGAACCGGACAGAAACCGGACACTGGCCCGTGAAATACGGCAATGTACGGTTTATATACGGTACCCATCCGGCTTGTCCATTCTATCTCCGGTGGTGTCCTGCGGTGTCCGGTACAAGTTTTGAATATGCACAACACTTGTACTGACGTGTATGGTTGATGTCCGGTTTAAGTCTGTTTTGTCCGGTTTGTCCCTCTCATGTCTGGTACCCATCCGTTACGTCTCCAGTTTGCTTCCTGCAGTGTCTGTTGATGGTGCTGCAGGAATTTGGTCTGTCAGTGTTTGGCGCATCCATGATCAGTCTGGTAGGTGTCCGGTTGTTGTCCAGTTGGTGTCCGGTGAGTCCATTAGACATTCAGGTGTTGTCCGGTTATCAATCGGTTATCGTCCGGTGGCTATTCGTTAATGTACATTCCGTGTCCGTTTAGCATTTGTTTCGTCCAGTACATTTTGGTACATTTCAGTACATTTTGACACCGGACACCAACGGACTAGACAATTTGTTGTCGGGTGGTGTCCGGTATTTACTCCGGTAAGATCTGACTGGGCCTTAACATGAGTAACAAGTGGTTGTGAGATTCTTTTCGTTTGTATTGCTATTAAAGTGGCATACTCCGATGGTTTTGAGTTTCTGCTATTTTTCTTGAGATTAATTTGAGACTATTAATTTGGTCAGTATATTCTACTTTAGTTTAATTTGAAATAACTTTTAGTATAAATCGATAACTTATGAGATATTTTAAATGCAACCATGTAAAATTAGTTTTGGCAAGCATGCCATAATTCTGACAGAATAGGCTTCTGCAGTAATAGATTCAATTCAATTGACTTAGTGTTCTTTCCTATCTGGCAACGGATGAGTGATAACTGCAGAGGTATCTAAGTTAACCATATATAATTAAATGTAGATCATTGCTTTGGTTTTGAAATATGTATGCTTTTTGGACTATTCAGCTTTAAGTGCAAAACATAATTTAAATTTGCATACTCCGATGGAAATTAGTTTCTGCTACTTTCTGAGATAGATATGTTAGTTTCATCGTTAAAAGTTACCTTTTAAGTAACTGCTTTAAAATCGCTAACATAGGAAGTAGTTGAAGTTTAAACATGATAAATCAATGTTGGCATGCTTGTCACAACTATTGTATTGTATTGGGGAGTTTTAAGTCACATTAGTGCGCTGAAGGCTGCACATCTGCAGCACTGAATGGGGACCGCTGAAAGCAGTCCCCTGTGGTCGGGAGTTGGCTTCCGATGGGTAGTGATCAGAGGAATTGAAGGGGAGGGGGGAGAGGGGAGAGGAAGGAAGGAAAAAGGAGGCCTAAGAGCCCAACCACAGTCCTCTGAGAGGGCCGGGGGAGGCTGGGTGGTTGGTGTAGTTTTACGCCCAAGTAAGACCCTAGGCCATAATAGGACATGCACCGACTTGTGACAGCGCGCACTCATGGCAACTTTATAGTGCTGCCCCACTGGGAAATCAGACCGCCAGCACCATGACCTGATGTCCCACACAGTCACATTATCCTGGCACTCTGTGCCCAGTCCCTGTCCTGATCTCGCAACGCCAATCACCAAGCAGCAACAGGTACCTATTTTATAAGTCATTGGTTTGACTCGACCAGGATCCAAACTTCAGTCCCTCCAGATTCACAGGTATGCACAGTAAGTCCGGCCAAGGTCACAACTATGAGCCCAGAAGTTTCAGCAGAATTTTCTTGTATTCCATTGACTTAGTGTGCCCTACTATATACCAATTAATCCTTAACAATTACACCATTTTTCATGTTGGATATGTAGGATGAAATCTACGTCAATATTTCGCTTTTGAAACTTTGATGCTTTCAACGGACATTGCAACTTTAAGAGATTTGCCAGGGCATCCCGCAATGATACCGGCTATTAAGCACATGCATTATTAATGCGTCGGTAATTATAGGAAGCCATGAAACCAATCTCAGTTACTATAATATGACGCACACTAGAAGCCGTGGGTAGGAGGAGGTGGTGGGGGAAAATAAGTTCTGATAATTGATAGATCGGGAGCATGATAGATGTCGCCCTAGATCCGTTATATCCGGCATATATATGGTTACCCAGCACCTAAGTAGGGGAATATATACATATATATATATATGTATATATATACATGTATATATATATGATGTACAACGTATTATGCGAGTATAAATATACATAAGAGAATATTACTCATTATTATTAGTATGCTCTGTAAGATGCAACATTAAGTGGCGCCATCTCGGCCTACCTCACCTGCCACTGATGTTGACCGGTGTCAGTCGCACTGGAGGATTATATATATAGCCATGAGTTCAATCAATGGGCGACTGCGATTTCTGATTTACAAATTGCTTATGGCCCTGTCACATTATGACGCATCATGGAAGTGCTTGGCCAACAGCTAAAATGACTTTTAAATGTCGAAATGCATCAACCCTTTCAGTGTGGGGGGGGGGGGGGCAAAGTTGGACATATATATACCGCATACACAATGTAGTAGAGCATATTGCCAATGTATGGCTAATGTGGCTCCCAGCAAGAATTGCTTGCAATATGCTCATGGTATGCTCGCAGAACACCGCTGAATGTTATATATGTAATTTGATCACCAGAAGTATTCCTTATACATTACATACATCAAGACATGGCGGAGAAATGCAAAATGTATGTTAGATGTACATTAGATGTATGTTTCCATACATTGTCAAATAGTTGTCAATACATGGACTGTATGTTTCCACTGGCCCTCCAACTGACTGACGTAGTTCAACATAGTGCTACATAGTGAACAACATTTGTCTAACATACAACAACTGTACATCTATGTATGTCTAACGTATACATAATGGACACCCGACATAAAGCCACACGTTGTCGAACGTTTATAGTTGTGTGCATGCACAAAACCTTTGCTGCCCCTTAACGAGTGAGGCCATATAACAATGGATATAATGGTACAGCAACATATCCCAACGTATGCAAAACGAACGTGTAACATTTGAGTAACGCATATCGACGTACACCAACGTATTGTTGCAGAATCGCCTACATCGGCGCACGCTTGCGCGATGCGACGTTGAGTAACTACGGTACCTGCTGGTGCTGGTCAGTCCTTAAAGAATCATATCAACTACAGTATCCGCTGGAGCTGGTCAGTCCTTATACAACCATACCAACATGATGTATGCTTGTGCTGTTCAGTCTTTAAAGAGCCATGTCAAGTACAGTGTCCGCTGGTGCTGGTCAGTACTTAACGAACCATATCAACAATGGTATATGCTTTGACTGATTAGTCCTAAAAGAACCATATCAACAGTGACATAAGTTTCTGCTGGTCAGTCCTTAAAGAGCCACACTAACTACAGTATCCGCTAGTGCTGGTCAATCCATACAACACCATATCAATTATGACATAAGCCTGTGCTAGTCATTCCTGACAAATCCAAATAAACTGCCATATCCAAAGAGGGTAATCAGTCAGTCCTTAAAGAACCACATTAACAATGGCATATTCTTGCACTGGCCAGTCCTTAGAGTGTCATATTAACTACCATATCCGCTTGTGACGGTCTCTCTTTAAAGAGCCATCCCAGGAGGCAGCCAGTTCTTAGACGGCTACATTCGTTGGCGCTCAAAGGATATTATGTCCACTTGATCATTGCGCTGGCATCCATATCGGAACGTAGGCGCCTTTCGGTGAGTCAACATTGTGGGATTGGGGGCTGGGGTGGGGTGGGGGGGGGGGGGGGGGGGGGGGTGGGGGTGAGTGGGCGGGGCGGGGCGGAGTGGAGGCTGGTAAGGCGCTTGGGGAAGAGGGCGGCGGCAGGCTGCTCTATACATGTCGTGGTTGATAGTTAGTTACGATCGTGCATTAAATGTCCCGTGTACCGAATGCTCTTAATGGACCAACTATACAGATACATATAAGTAATAATATGACTGAGTAGGATATCGGGTCATAGTGCCGGCAGCCTCATTTCCCAGTGGGGCAGCACTAAAAATTCACCATGAGTGCCTACTGTCACACGTCGTGAAATGACCTAATGAACAGCAAGTGACAACCCTGCAACTACCCAAGCAAGCATTCTCCCTATGTCTGGGGAATAGGTAAGCTTGAGAGAGAAAAAAACGAAGAGGGTAGTATATAGGAAAGGGAAGTGAGAAGAGTTGCGTCAAAGAATCGTGACTCCTAAAGGCCCGGTTACATACACGTTAGTGGGCGTAGTTGAAAGTAGTGGAGCTTAACGTAGTTGAACATACCAGCATCCGTACTTCTCCATCATGCTAACTTGGTAATAATGTGGGTGGGCCATGAGATCTGATTTAATCTATGGACATGTTGAAAAGAGCGCTACGGTAGAGGTCAACATACTGTAGCAAACTCTCCATACTCTTAATGTACTCTAGCATACTCTAGCTACTCTATCATACTTTAGCATACTTGAACATAATTGAACATAATTGACCATAGTGGAGGCTAACATATGTTGAACATAGTCGAACGTAGTTGACCATAGTTGAATGTAGTTGAACTAGTTGAACGTAGTTGACGATATTCAAACTTAGTTGAACATAGCTGAACATAGTTGAACATAATTGAACCTACCGACAACCATGCCATAACGTATTTAGCCATACCAAAACCTGCTGTACCTTAACGTTTTTCAGCATAGTTTAACATACTTACACCACGTTTGATCCACGTTAATCTATCCTATGCTCAACTACGTTCAACTACGTTCACAAACGTGTATGTGACCAGGGCTTTACTCTGTGGTGACAAGTCGGCGAGTAGGAGTCACAAACATAATGTAGGTTAGAAGGTGCAGAGCCAACCGGGCCTCGACCTGCAGTTATTTCTGAGATCAAACGAGGAGGAGGCCGGCCGCTTGAGTGGATAAAGAAGAGAGGGGATGAAGTGGGGTCTGAACAGCAAGTGACTACAGTGCAGGTAAATAGAGCATCGCAACATATAAGTACACACGCATCCCTATGGGAGGATATTCAGAATTTATCACCTAAGACATCTGAAGTCAGCGCCATGAAATCGGAGTATTTCCACCACGGTTTTTTGACCGGGCGCGGTCGCCGAATCGGTAGAGCACAGGCCTCGCGTGTGGAAGATCGGGAGTTTGCGAGGTCGATTCCCAGTCGAGTCAAACCAATGACTTAAAAATTGATACTTGTTGATTCCTAGCCTGGTGCTCGGCATTATTAGGATAGTGCAAGGACTGGTTAGCTCGGTTTCAGGATAATGTGAATGAGTGGGATATCGGGTCATGGGGCCCGGCGGCCTGATTTCCCAATGGGGCAGCACTATAAAATCGCCAAGGGTGCTTTCTATCACAAGTCGGTACCCGTCCTGACATGCCCGTAGATGGTGCTAGGACGTAAAACAACAAACACACAAAAACAGTTTTTTGTTTTACCCAGTAGCGATTCTCAGTCGCTCATTGCTGCTACCTCAATGAGGATGCATTGTGTATGAAATAGATAATAGCACTAACACCGCCGCCGCCAGGGGAAATGATAATAAAAGTCGGTAGGTGTCTGCCGTGCTTGCTGTGAGGGGAAAGGGCAGCATGGTGATAGTGGTGGACTGCAATCTACTGGTATCCGAGAGTCGGGATAGGGCATAAAAACAGCACTACTGCGCAATATCCATGAGCAGTTACGGCCCGCTATATAAACACTACAGGGGCGTGCCTGCGCATGCGTCCGGTGTCACCTGTACGCCCACCAAGACGGGGCGGGCCATTGGGCTGGCACTGGCCACGCAGCCCCGTTTAACTAACAACACACTCACCAATGGCATTATGGAATTGTTTTGTTATGTATGTCTGTTTGGGTTTTGCGTGCTAGCAACATCAACTTTCATATCAGGACGAGCACCGAGTTGTGACAGTGCTCACTCATGGCAACTTTATATAGTGCTGACCCACTTGAGACCAGAGGCCACAGGCACCGTGCCCCGATTACCCACTCAGTCACATAATCATGGTGCTGTTGGCCTGATTTCCAGTGGGGCAGCACTGTAAGGTTGCCATGACTGCGCACTGTCACAAGTCGGTACCCATCCTGATATGACCTTACAATTTACATGTTGCTCTGAGGTAAAACTCCAACAGCCACCCAACTTATCTTAGTTAAGCCCCAGTCACAGCTACCTGGACGAGCCCCAGATTTTGAGCTGGACCAGTCGCCCGGACCACCCCGTCCCCCCCCCCCTCCTGAACGCCCTAGACCGAACATAGCTGAACATAGTTGAACATAACATAGTTGAACATCGCTGTTTTCGTCGTTTTTTGCCTCGCAGTCAGACCTTCCCAGACTAGCCCCCAGAGCAGAGTCCGGATCGCCCCGGACCAGAGTCCGGATCGCCCCGGACCACTCCGGTCCACCCCCGGACTCCCCAGTGTAGCCACGGACTAGTCCCGGACGAGTGATCCGGGGTAAACCAGGCAGTCCGGGGCGATCCGTGGCTGATCCGTGGTGATCCGGGATGATCCGGGGCGTCCGGGTCTTATCCGGGCAGTCCATGAGTGGTCCTTAGCTATGCCGGGGGTAGTCCTGGAAAGTCCGGGAGTGGTCCGGGTTAAACAGTGGCTGAAATGTGGCTCATCCAGGGCGAAACAGCCCCGGACCACCCACGGACCACCCGGAACGGCCCCGGTTCACCCCCGGTCCACCCCGGGACTACCCGGACCATCCCTGGACATGCCGGATTGAGCCTGGATCGCAAAATGCCCCGGACCGCCCCGGATGTTTTTAACATTTTAAAACATCCGGGGCGGACCCTGGACCAGCGCCGGACCACACCGGACCATGCCATACCACCACGGATGAGCCACGGATCACCCCGGATCGCCACGGACCACCCCAGATGACGGTCCAGGGCTCGTCGCGCCTCTGATCCGGGTAGGTGTGACTGGGACTTTAGGACCCTTTGCGATAGCCTCAATTATCAAGTAGTATATAAAGAGGATCCGAAATTGTACAAAGGACTAGCTATTTTTAGGTCATTGGAATGATGGCTTTGTTTGATGCCACACTGTTGTAGTTTTAGCAGCCGCATCATGTAGCTCCTAAAGCCTTTCCTATTGAACAACTCATATATTTATGTTAAAGAAATTTGGTCCTTCCATAAATGTATCAGATTATTTTAATCTGAGTGGATTGCTTCATTCGATTTATATTTGTATTGCTCTTAGCATCCAGGATATTTGCATATTGACGCATAATCTCGGGAATGTGGATGATCTGAGGTGGGTGGCCAGGTATCCGCCACGACCCAAGCGGGCATGTCAAACATCACTGACCCCAGACCTCCCCCGCATATAATGAATGACATTCGGCCTTGCTCCACCGGTAAAACCAGAACCCAGAAAATTAAAAAAACAAAACGACACCTGACTCCACCCATGGCACCCATGACAGACTCACAGCTAAAAAACATAACCATGTTAAAAAGCAGGATGCAGCAGACACGACGAACATCACGACCTGTAGGTAGCCCTGCGAAACGAGCAGTTAGGAGGTCTCCCCTGGCCAAGGAGCAGCTCGCAGATGCTTGTCTCCAAGATGGCGGCAACACCATGTCCCCCGCCGGTGCGGTGCACCAGCAGGCCATGGCTGAACCTCCCTGGAGGCAGCCGCCCCAGGAAAGCAAAACTTACCTCGGACATGGCAAAAAACAAGCGGAATTAATGCAGGACATGCAAGACATGATGGACGAGATGGCGAAGTGCGGGCAGTGCATGGAGGATCATGTATCCACCCTAACCGTCGCAATGGCAGGCGAGGAAGTATGTCGAGTTCATGCTCTACTGGGACGTCGACCACCTGAAGCCGTCCCCCTATGACTCGCGCAGTTCATTGGGCACCTCCACCGGCTACTCCTCTCGCCCTCCTCGGTGGCCAATGCACTATTGGGCGCCAGGTCCTGGGTCCGTGAGGTGGGAGGCGACCACGCCGCCTTTGAGGCGCCATTCACGGTATGTTTCGTTTTCTCTCCTCCTCTCCCAGCCATGTAGCCTGGAGAGCAGCCATGCTCTGTAGCTTCAGGGCCCTTCTCAGGAAGTGTCAGGTGACAGCCTCTGACTCCGCCCTCCTCCGGGGAGATTTGCCCTTCTTCCCCTGGGGGATGATCCTATCCATAAGGTCCTATAAGACTATTCAATTCAAGGAGAGGGTTGTGTGAGTCCAGTGGCACGCTGCCCTAACGAGCAGATATGTGCATAAATATATATCTCTTCCTCCAAGACCATCAGGTCACCATCTCAGGCAATCAACCTGTTTGTCCCAGCACTGCCTGTGCCTGGTGCGGACCTGAGGTTGGGCCATCCAGCAGGTCCCCACCCCCTTGGACGCCCTGGCCTTCATCTGCCACACCGGGGCCCCCTTGATGCCCCAAACGCTCACCCTAATGCTGACGGAGGCGCTCGCTGAGGCGGGGGTACCAGAGGCGCAGCCAGGGGGGGGGGGGGGGGGGGAGATGGCGCAGGTCTCCCCAGCACGCGGCATCGACGTCACCACAATAATGGTGAAGGGCACTGGGGAATCCACCACGGTCTTCAGCTACGTCCCCCGGCTTGGCCAAATCTGAGGCACCCCGAGCCCGAGCCTTGTGCCTTGGGTCAGCTCCGCTAGCCTTAGAGGTTCCAACGATCGAGGAAGCTCCCCTCGACATCGACACCATCGACTAGGTCCCCCCATTGTATCTCCTCCCCTCTATGTAATAAAATACGGCTTCCCTCATTTCGATCAACTCCAAGGCTCATAATCTTGTATTCCATATTGTTTGTTTTAAAAGTGCCAGTGGGAAGACACCTATTAATGACTAAACTGTTCCTACAATTTCTATTCTGAACAGCTTAGTTTATGTTTGTAGAATACTTATGGGAATTGTGAATTCAAAACGTATAATGGCTAATCCAGATCTATTGACAATGAAAGAAACACCATTTTATATCAAGTAAATGTCTTATTAAATATAGATATACATAAATATGTATATATATAGATATATGAATATACATACAAACATATATAAAATATATATAAATGTGTTATAAAATATATACATATAACTAGACATGTATACATATGTATACCCCAATAGTTACAATGCATAGTTATATATTCCTAGATTTCAATCACCGATGGGAATTGAATCAGAACAAACAACGCATTACTATCTCTCTCCCCACCCGCTACCCCCACCCCCATCCCCCATCTGGGTGTGGAACGACATGTCTATGTGATCTGCAGGTCCCGTCCACCATAACTTTGCGCCACGTCGTCGGTGGCGAGGTAGTACAGCGGCGCGCGTGTACATGCACGCCTCGGTTCGATGCCAGTTTCCACTAAGCCTGTTAATGTTGGCACTTGCTGCGCAGATCGCGTCGGACCACCATTACTGACACCGCCACGGGACCGTCTTCGCAGCAATTCGCCGATCATTTGACCGAATATAGAAACATCACCGGAATACTACTCCGTTCTTATTATGGGACATGTAAACTGGGCAGGATTGATTTGGAGAGTTTGGGGATTGGCTTTTAATCGATGAGGCCGGTGTTGGAATGAGAGTGAGTTTTACATGAGGAATGTTGCAGCTATTGTTTGTGGAATTATTTGCCGAACTGCGCGTGCTAATCAGTATGCTAGGCAGGCATTAGTCTGGCCTTGTGCGTGGGGGAGGGGCGTGGTTAGGGGGGAGGGAGGGTGTAGGAAGCC
The DNA here is from genome assembly GCA_030323885.1 of Branchipolynoe longqiensis. Lineage (NCBI taxonomy): Eukaryota > Metazoa > Annelida > Polychaeta > Phyllodocida > Polynoidae > Branchipolynoe > Branchipolynoe longqiensis. The sequence continues at coordinate 81,008,213 of CM059191.1, forward strand.
CTGGGACCGAACTGCTCAGGGTGCGAAGTGAACTGCTCCGAGCTGCTCATTGCCATCATTGTCCGCCGTCCGTTAGGACTGTGTTAACAACGGGAGGACCGGCCGCCTGCCCGGCTGGTGGGTGCCGGGGTGATGGTGGGGTGGGGCCGGGGTGATGAGTGCCACGGTAGTAGCGGGGTGGTTGGGGGTGGTGGCCGGTAGGTGGCGGGGTGGTTGCTGAGTGGTGTGTGCCGGGGTGCTGAGTGCCCGGGTGGTGGTAGGATGGTGCACGGGTGGCGGTGTTAGTCATGCCGGGTTGGTGTAGGGGTGGTGTAGGGGTGGTGGCGAGTGGTGCCGGGGTGATGTGTGTCGGTGTCGTGCTTGGTTTGTGGGTGGCGGGGTGGTGGCGAGGTGGTGGTGGGGGGTTGTGTGTGCCGGGGTGGGGTTTGGACGGTGGGTATCTGCGTTGGGCGGAAATGATGTCGGTCGGGGTTCTACTTGGCTGATGGGCGGTGGGGGTGGGGGTGGGGGTGGGGATGAGGTGGTGAGGGTGGAGGGGGGACTGTGCTAATGTGGGGTGAGGGGTAGGCTGAAATGCGATACGATGATATCATGTTGGGGTGATGTGGTGGGGTGATGTGAGGGGAGATGTAGCCGCGTAGTGCATCTGCGGTGGGTGTTTGTGTAGCATTGAGATTATCGGTGGCCGAGAGGTGGCGCCACAGTGGACGGGTACTGTGGCCGGGGTAGTGGTGGGTGCATGTGAGGTGTCATATTGTGGCTCAATACTGGTGCGAGGGGGAGCGGTGTAGTATGGTGGTGTGGGGGTTTTATTGGGGGGGGGGGCTATCCGATAGGGTTGTAACTAACGGTGTTGCAACAGTGTTAGCGTAAGCTGGGAGGAACTGGAGTGTGATGATGTGGCTTAGCGGTGATGGATGTGATGTGTATGGTGTGGTAGGGATGCAGTTAGCCGTGGTCTGAGGATGTAGGAGTGGAGCGGATCTCGGGGTCAGGGGTCAGGTTGTGTGTGATGCAATGATGCAGTGCCGCTGGAGTTGTGTCTAGAGCTCCCTGGTGAGTTTGGAGTGGCTAGGTGGTGACGGCGTGGTATTTGGGAGGTCGAGGCTTGAGGTCGGGGCGGCGGGGGCGGCGGGAGACGGTCAGCGGTAGTGTGATTGATGTGCATTGGGGTTAGTGGTGGGTGCTGAGATTGGTAGGTGGTGAGGCATTATGTTGTGATGGTTGGTGCGATGGAAGGGTTTTAACATGGAGACGGGATGATTTGGGGATGTGTGTTGAGCTCCTGGGTAGTTGTGGGTGTTGGTGGGTGTTGGCAGCTTTTGCTGCGTGGTGCGGGCTGTTCCTTTCTTTTGTCGACTGGTGTTGATGTCTGATTGTACCTTTTGCTGTTTGTGGCTGTCTATTTCTGTATGTTGCTGCCTGTTACTGACAGTTGCTGACAATTGTGGCCTGGTGATGGATGTTGATGGTTTGTTTGTTTGTTGTTGTTTTGCGTCCTAACAACAGGACAGGTACCGACTTGTGACCGTGTGCAATCATGGCGATGTTATAGTGCTTCCCTACTGGGAGACCAAGCCGCCAGCACCATGAGCTGATATCCCACTCAGTCACAATATCCTGACATTGAGCCTGATGTTGCAGGATGCTACTGGCTGGCGCTGGCTGGTGTTAGCTATTGCTGCTTGTTGATGTTTGTTTTTGGCCGTTGTTGCCTGTTTCTGCCTGTTACTTGTTATTGTTTGTTGCTGAAATGTTGCTCGATGTTGCTACCTATTGCGGGTGGTATGTGCATGTGTTTGCCTGTTGCTGTTCGTTGCTGACTGTTTTTTCATGATGCTCCCTGTTGCTCGCTGATACTGTATGTTACTGAATGTTGCTGTTAATGTGTGTTATTTACTAAATGCTGAATGTTACTGTATGTTACTAACTATTTGTTTTACTTGTTGCTGAATATTTATTGCTGCTTGTTGATGGCCGTTGGTGGTTGTTGCTCGCTACTTTTCATGGTGCTGACTGTTGCTAACTTTTACCATTAGTTGCCATCTGTTGCTGCTTGTTTGTTTGCTGCAGCCCTATGTTGGCTGTTGCTGGGTGATGAGACACGGTGATGTCCGTGGTGCTGTTAGAGCGCGTTTTCTCGCGCGGTGTTCCCAATGAGTAGGTTTGGTGTGTGTGAGGAGCTGGTGGGTGGCGACGCCTGGTGGTGTGTGTGAGAAAGTGGTTGGTGTGGAGCTGGTGGGTGGCGGCGCCTAGCGGTGCCTGTTTGTGGGTGCAGAGTTATTGCGTGGCGACGCCTGGTGGTGCCTGTTTGCTGCTGAGCAGCTGGTGGGTGGCGACCCCTGGTGGCTGGCGTCGGCTAGCGGTGCTGGTTGTGGATGCGGAGTCGGTGGGGACAATGTCTGGCGGTGCCTGTCTGTGGGTGCTGAGCTGATGGGTGGCGGCGCCTGGTGGGTGGTGACGCCTGGCGCTAACTGTCTGTGGGTGCAGATTCGGTGGGTGGCGATGCTTGGTGGTGTGTGTGAGGAACTGGTGGGTGGCGACGCCTAGCGTTGCCTGTCTGTGGTTGCGGAGTCGGTCCGTCGTGGCCGTGATCATTTGGTGCTTAGTCATCAACACCACGGTCACTGCTGACGGAGTTATGACGGCGTTGTGGTTGGCGCCATCTAGAGGGCAAACACAGAGTCAGTACTTGGAGGAAATGTCACCGTCCTTTCTGACGGACTTATGACGCTGTTATGTGTCATGTGGACTGGGGGAGTCCAGAGAGAGCATTTCTGGATCTTAATTCTGGGTGGATGGATGTCATTTACCTCCAGCTGATTCTTTCAGGGATATATTGTGTCGTTTGAGTGAGTGGTTTGAGTGAGTGAGTGGTTTTTGTGTTGATGGGTTGATTGTTGGTGATGGGATCCATGTTAGGGATGGCATCGTGTATAATTTAATGATTCGCTGGTGTGGCCATCGATTCGTGGTGCTCATAGTGGCTTGTCCACGGACATGCTTTGAGCAGCCGGTTGATAATGAGAGTCGATAGAGATGAGGGTTGTGATAGGGTTCATGGTTGATGATGTCGAAAGGGGTGCCTGATTGTGTACTATCACGATATATTATATACATGTATATATGTCCATATATAATTACCTGGGATGTTGCTAGGACGCAACACCCTAACCAACAACAACTGCAATAATACTTGCGAGTGAGTGATGTGTCAGGCGCGAGCAGCGACGGGTATAGAGGGGTGCATGCTGGTACCCCCCCCCCCCACCCCCGACTACACGGGCAGCAGGAGAAAACAGAGTTCATGACATGCGATAAGGGGTTTATCACTATCCATGTGTGTGTTCGCGACTGTACTTCAGATTTGACACTCCGGCTGGCATGGACAAGTTGGAGTGGGGGTGGGGGGGGGATACTAGCGTTGCTGGTGGCGATAATGTTTGGGTTTCCGCGTGTGATTGCGGTGTGGGTGATGATAAGGTTTCGGCTTCTGAGGCGAATGATTATGGGTTGTAAGGCGATTGGGCTGAGGCATCGTGTGAAAGATGGCTATGCATTGGTCGGCTGGAAATTTCCATTGTTCAGATCACTACTGTTGGAGTCATGAGTGAGGTACTAATATGACCCTGGATACAGTGGATGACAAAAATATAAATGATCATGTGGGCATAAGATACTAAGCGTAGATAATTATATGTGATATATGGCTTTAGATAAACGGCTGATATCTGGGGTAATATCTAAGTACTAGTACATTTATTACCCGGGTCCATTGCTGATTGTGAGCTTTCTTAACGTGTTCAATGGAACTGGGCTAATATAGTGAAGCACTTCCATGTGCAGATTTGGATCTGAATTGATGATCTTTGGGTATGACAAGCAGATGGGGTGGCCAAATGAGTTGAGTGTCCATCCCTTGTTTTGGGAGATCGAGGGCTCCGAACCCATGAGATGGTCGGTTTGAACCCTGGTCGAGTCAAACCGATGACTTACAAATTGATACTTGTCGCTTCCTAGCCTGGAACTCGGCATTACTAGGATAGGGCAAGGACTGGTTTGTTCAGGGTCAGGATAATGTGACTGAGTGGGATATCAGGGCATGGTGCTGGCGGCCTGATTTCCCATTGGGGCAGTCCTGCCATGACCTTCGATGTTGCTAGGACGCAAAACAACAACAAACAAACAAACATACTGGGTATCACACTGTCCATCAGGTCAATTCAGTGCCTGACCTCGTTACCTCATTAGTAAAGTTCACAGTTTCTTTGCAAATGCCATACGTGCACACCAGCAACCCTACCCATAAGCTGGAAGCCCTTAAGGTGCCAGCAGTGGCATTACCTCCAGCCCCCTCCCTTCCTCCCCTCTCTTCACTTCCTCTTTTTCCCTTCCCCATCGCCCATATAGTCGATGATTGGAGTATCGGCCCTCTGGAGGCCGTAAAGCCGCACTATTTTCTCCAAACCTGATTCATGTGCTAAAGATTTATGTGCTGGAAGGACAACTCATAAACGCCAATACGTCAATCATGAGAGAGGCCGAAGGCAGCGGGAGGTAGCTCAGGCAGTAGCATCTCCACGTATGAAGCAGTCGGTCATCTGATCGGTCTGTGTCAGTGGACCCACTTGCACTTAGGGCTATTTTCCATTCCAACCAGTGCTCCACAACGGGATGTGGTATGTGCTGTCCTGTCTGTAGGAAAGGGCAAATAAAAGACTCCTTGCTGCTTATTTGAGAAAGTGTGGTGGCAGGGAGTTTCCTCCAAAGAAATATGCCACAATGACCATATGTTTGATGCTATGAAAAATCAATGTGTTCTAGAGGCGTCGTTAAATAAAATAAGCTTTACTACAGCGGCTATCAGTGGCATGTTGGGATGCCTGTGATAGTCACGTCAGGGAGTGGTGGCGACGATATAGGCGTGTGGTGGCGAGTCTGGGCAGGCTGTGATACTTTATGTGTCTGTGAGACGGTGACATTACGCAGTCGGCAGCGGTATGGGTAGACGAGGGCCTTGGGAGCTTAAGGCCGCCGGTTGTGGAAGGGGAGCCGGGGAGGAGGTGGGCGGGGGTGGGGAGGTGGGCTGGGGACCACGGATATAGAGCACTGCCGACGGAGAGAAGAGCTGGGATTGGGGACGGAAGGCGGACTGGGTGTTGGGTGGGGGGACATAGGGACCCGTGGGCCGGGGGAGGGAAACTGACACTGACATGGATACGAGGAGCCCGACAAGAGACATGCAGCGGCCGGCAAATTTAGGACACTGACGGGTGGTGGGTGGGGGGATAGGTATGGGAGGTGGGAGTGTTTTGGAGAATGTGGGAACCCTGTAGGGAACGGGATAAAGGACATGTGTTTGGGGGGTGGGGGTGGGGGCCGTACAATGAGCGCTCATGGATAGGGGTATTTGGAAATTGGGGCAACGGGTAGAAACAGGATATGGGCATTGGGATGACGCGAGAAGGGCGGGAACAACTGGCAGCTATGGGCGATATAGAAGCTAAGTGAAAACAATGCAGACTCAGGAAGGGAGTATGGGTTGCCGGTCGGTGATGAGAATGCCGATGTAGGTGGGAAGTGTGAGGGTTGTAGAGTAGGGCTTTGTAGGGGGTGGCGTGGGTATGTGAAGGAATGAAGGTATTGCAAAGAATGGGCTGGGAGATGGCAAGGCATGGGGAGGGTAGGGGAGGGAAGTGAGATGGTGGGGAGGAGAAAGGGTTTGGGAATGAGAGGATATGGGGATAGCGACAGGGACTGGAGAGGAGCAGGGACAGGCGAGGGGGTTGGAGGCCCGGGGATGCGGGTTGGGCTTGGGGCTAGGCGTGAGTTGGGGCGGGGCTGCTGAGGATGGTTGGAGGGGCCGGGGGCGGGGCCGGGGGCCGAAGCATGGACCGTGACTCGGGGCCTGAAGGGCAGGGACCGGAGACCGGGGACTGGAGGCCAAAGGCCGTGAGCCAGGGGCCGAGGGTCGGGGGCCGGAGATTTGGAGCAGGGGTTGGGGCTGGGGCTCGGGAGCGGGAATGAGTCTAGGGATAGGGGAAGGGGGAGTGGCTGAAGGAGGGGATGGGAGGCAGGACTGAGATAGAGAGAGGAGCCTTAATGGGGACAGCCCTGAGGTGGATCTCGTTTGGCGTGGTCTGGTAGTGGGAGCGCGAGTTTGAATACTTTCCATAGCCTTATATTGTAGGTTTTATGTCAGGGTAGAGCGGTAAGGGGGCGTACGTATGGGCGGTGGGGATAGAGAGGTAGGACTGCACGCGAGCCACCCCAGGGGTGCGTGCAGCTCACCACTGGTTGGTATGGTAACCACTAGCCGGCCCCCGGCCCTCGGCCCTCTGCCCCCCGGCCCCCGGCCCCCGGCCCCCTGCACCCGGTCCCCGTTCTCGAGACCCCGGTCCCCGGCTCCGGCTTCCGGTGCCCGCCAACCGGTAACCGATACCCAGCACCCATCCCCCGGTCCCCGACCCTCGGGTTCTGGTCTCCGGCCCTCGGCCCTCGGCCCTCGGCCCCGGCCCTCGGCCCCCAGCCCCCAGCACCCGGCCTTCGGCCCCCGGCCCTCAACCCCGGCCGCCACCTCCCGACCGCCGGCACCCGACACCCGGCACCCGGCCGTCGGAATGCCGGTGGGTGCCGGTGGGTGTGGGGGCGCTAGTGTCGGGCGTCCTAACCCGGCGAACAGCGCCCTCTAACCGCAGCACGCCGTGTCCAGACAGGCATACATATTCAGCACGGCAATCTGTTGTATTTGATCAATCAGGCCTGTCATACGCTCGCCCAGACTCGTACACGCAATCAATTTGCGCCGATATGAAGCTCATTTTCGGACCGTAGAGGAAGTTGTAGGTCGCGGACGGTTCTCAATCAGACGTAGAAACTGCCCGGAGAGTGCATTCCTCCCGTACCCGAACCACCGCCCCCCCCCCTCATCCCAAATGCCCACCCCTTACCCGACTCCGAGCTGCCTAAGTTAGTCTAACCCCCTGAAGATTCACCATCCCATTCACCGACTACATCAACCAATGTCAATAACATCCTTCACCCTGACGCTAACATTTCAAATTCCGCGCTTCTTTCAACTCAGCCTCTAAGCCTAATTCCTTCTTTTCTTTGTTTCGCAACAATCCCCGACTATTAGTTGGCATTAAATATGCAATTTAGTGTTTTCAGTTGCAGGCAATCCCCCTTGGAGCTTTGCCGGGGTGTAGTGATGCCAAATGGAGTTTGGCTAGAATGTGTGTGTATGTGTCTGTGTGTGAAGGGGGGGGGGGGTTATGTTGAAAACAAGCCACAGCAATCCGCACCCCACCATGTTGGTACTCCAGGCACGGAGAACCAATCAATCGTTATCTTTACTAAAGATCCACGACACGTTTAGGCGTAGCTCATTCACGTGGCCTGGTTAGGATAGCCAATCAGGAGACAGTATCCACCCACGTGTGTCCTCATTGGTCCTTGAAATTAAGGCAAGCGTAGCGACATCCTGATAACTGCGCGGGGTTTGTTTCCAAAGAGATATTGATTGGAAAGTACTGATGAATAGTTAGTGCACTGGGCTCGCTCAACATAACAGTGATTCATGTGTGCACCACTAGTATATTAACAAAGCGGAATTACCAAATCCTACACCAGCAAAATCCAACATTCATTTAGTGATTCAATTGGCCACCCATTCTGGAATTTATTTATATATATATGTATGTATATATAGATATATTAAGAGGTCCGGCGTAAATCGCCGTAAACACCAATCCAAAAGATGTAGTTTACATAAAAGATGTTGACCTAAAAATAATGTTATTTCTCACTAATTCCACTTTTCTTATGATCAAAAAAGTAGTTGAACAAAAAAGTAGGAATTAAAAAAAGATAAAATCTTTGAAGGTGTGATTCCAATGTTTAGCTAAATATTATGATTGGCATTTACGGGGTTTTGCACCTGAACTCCTCACATGTATATATGGATGCATATGTATACACACAAATATATATATATATATACATATGTATATATATATATATGTATTCACCATATAAATTGCGTTAAAGAACACATGCACAGTATTAAATACGAGTTTGAATTCCAAACATCGTGCTTAGTTTAGTCACTTCGGGGGAAAACCATCGGGGAATGCCTGCAGAACCTACTCCATCCACTCACCGACTACGCACCCCCCCCCCCCTCCCGCCATCCCCGAGCACCACGCCGCTTCCCCGAATACACCCCCACCCCATCCTCCCACCCCCACCCCCAGCCCGTTTGCCTCCGCCGCCGGTGCTAGCGTTCCTACTCACCGTCAATTCCAATCAATCACTTATAGATCAATAGAATCGTGACCAATGATCGTATGATGCATGAACGCTGACTGTGGCCCGACACAGAGACAAACTCCTCATAACGTGCTGCACTGCATTAGGGCTGGGCTCAGGCGGCCCCCTGCACCTCACTGCAGGCCACTCCAGCCAAATGGATTCTACATTAGCATATGTGTGTTAGGGGACTGACAAAAAAATGTATGGCACAGCTATTGAAATCACATCAGAAAAAAAGTGATGCATAACTGAAGAGTTCAGGTAAACACCAATCTAAAAGTGGAGATAAACATTGGATTCAAAACATCAAAAAGTTACTTTTGTTATATTCATATTTTTGTGTTCATTGATCCATACACATGTGATCAATGAAAAGTGGAATTAGTGAGACTAATTCTTATTTTCATGGAAAGATCTGTTATTTCAACCAGATTATTTGATTGGCTTTTACATGGTTTTGTGCCTGACCTCTTCATATGTATGTTGCATGTAACTATGAGTCTAGGATGCATGGTGCTTGATTAGTTGTTGGAATTTTACACCCTGGCAACATCTCAGGTCATTTTTAGGATGGGGACCAACTTGATGCCCGTGCACAGTCATGGCAACTTGTTAGTGCTGCCACATTGGGAAATCAGGCCGCCAGGACCAGGACCTGATATCCCACTCAGTTGCTTCAACACAACCTGACGCTCTCCTTTGAATGGCAGGAAGGCGAGTTCGAATCCCGCTCAAATTAATAGTGCTAATTATTTATGTGCGTCCACCCCGACGAAATCGGAATCCTGCAAATCATACTGTAGGCTTTATATTAAATCTTGCCTCATTGACCAATCAACCATGTGTACTAATGTCACCTGTGTAACATATGAATATGAGTGTAGCGAGCTGTTTTCATTTTCCGAGGTGATATCTGACGTAGGCCTGGAAGTTAATGCGACTAGAGAATCCATGGGGAGGACCCACGCCTTGAACTGGTAGATATCCGGTTCAAAGGCATTCTATTAAAGTTGCCTGGTCCGATTACGTTCGAATTTTTGGATAATTTTTTAGATAAATGTATTAAGTTGACTATTATAACCTACTATTCAGTATTCCGGAGTCATTTGGATGACATATGGCTAGTTTTGGAGTACTCTGAGCTGAAAGAACCGAAAATCATTTCGGAAAGCTTGTCAAAAGTCTTGTTGATGTGGCGCACATTCACATCTCGCAATGGTCATGCGATGACGTCCCTTAATGTGTAGGTAGACTGCAACATGACTAATCCCATGTATGGTACTGGGAATGGGGGCAAGACTAATGAGGTCACAATATTGACCTAATTGGTGAGTGGCTGACAGGCCTGATGGCTATCTCAAAGTAGGTGCCCAAATGGATAGGGTCATAATTTGACTGATTATTCTGCATATGCTTCCCCACAGCCTTAGGTAATTCACTTATATAAAATCAAATGTAGGTAAGTGTTTTGGCTCTGAAAAAAATATCTTTCATCGGACCATGCAACTTTAAGGCAGGTTCGCCCCATATGTTGGTGAGATCCCATGGTATAGTATATAGTACATATCGATGGCAACATGGTAAGTAGTAATACATCAACTCGCCTCCAGACTGTCGAGTCAGATCCACGAAGTAAGGTCTGAGTCATGTTAAAGAGGTCTGGGTGTTGGCCCATAGCTAATCACTCAAGTGTATGTGAATCAGACAATCAATTGTTTCTGACTCTATTCTGTGCTGTATAAGCTCCTCATGCCATCACATCCCCCAAACACTTCCATCCCCAACGGACATCCCTACATCCAGAGCAATGTTGTACCAACAGCGCAGCTGTCATGTCATCATACACTCAGACAATGTGAGCAGGCGAGAAGGACGAATCGGCAGAGTGCATATCTCGCGTGCGGGTGATTTGGAGTTTGGTTCCCGGTAGAGTCAAACCAATGACTTACAAAAGTTATACTTGTTGTTTCCTAGCCTGGCACTCAGCATTAATAGGATAGTGCAAGGACTGGTTAGTTCAGTGTCAGGGTAATGTGACTGAGGGGGATATCATATCATGGTGCTGGTGGCCTCATTTACCAATAGGGCAGAACTATAAAGTCACCATAAGTGTACACTGTCACAAGTCCCCATCTCGGCTATGGGAACTTGTGACCCGAGATGATGCAAGGACATACAACTACAACAACCCAAAGCCAAATGGAACTAACGTAGAATCTATATTGAAGAGATGCCCATATAAGGGAGGGGTTTGCGGAACTCGCTGTCAACTGGTATTACTGGGAAGTGTTTTTGGATTGAGTGGGCGGTGTGTGTGATGGTGTGTGTGTGTTGGTGTGTTCGTGTGTGTTGCTGGGCCTTCGGGGAGGGCTATCATTTTGAAGTCAACTGCATGTAAGTAGTGCCTGAGAGCAGCAGTGACGGATGCCCGGCATCAAGTGTGCGTGTAGGGGTGGGGGTGGGGGGAGGCACCGTGCTGACATGATAGATTATAGTAAGAAGTGCATCGTCGAACAGTAAGTGACCCACAATATCAACATGCAATCGCTGCAATCGGCGAAAGAAGAGAATCACTCTTCCACTATTGAAACAAAAAGGTTCAGACACAACATGCACTATGTATTATATATATAATATTATTGTACCGTTGCTTCTATGTCCACTTTCCTGTACCTCCCCCATGCGACCCGAGGGGCCACTGCCGGTTGTTTCTGAACCTAATATGCGTGGGAACCTCCCTCATATATGTGTATACAACTATAAATACAAGGGTAACATGTACATCCTATATTTCCTCTTGCGCATTGGTGGAGTGCCCCCCTCCCCCCTCCTAGCTGTCGGGTAAATTGTCTATGGTCTTTTGTGTACCGACAAATTTATATAAATATATATATGATCATGTACATACGTAGCCTAAAATGATTAGCGTGCATCCTTTTGGTATTAAGCCAATACAACTAACTCCCTTGCTGTAAAGGTCCTCATCATCCCACAAACCACCACGATGCTCTCATATACATACCATTTCAACTTGTATTCTTGGAAGCAATTGTCCGGCGAATTCATACTAAACCAGTCAATAAGAGAAAGCGCTGGCTGGCATAATTTACAGCAGCGAATGGGGGGGGGGGGCGTACTGGGAGGAGGAGGAGGAGGAGGGAGCGGACTGGTTGGGTGGGTGGGTTTTTTGTTGCTGCTGTTGTCTCCGGGAATTGCAACACTTTGTGACGCAATGATGCGTGAAGGCTTTAACGCGTGCGGGCAGAGATGGTGCGTTCTGTTAGCGGGCCGACGACCATTCGCTCCTGCGTCGGACGCGGTGGCCGAATCGGCAGAGCGCAGGCCTCGCGTGCGGAAGGTCGGGAGTTCAATTCCCGGTCGCGTCAAACCAATGACTTACAGCATTGATACTTGTCGCTTCATAGCTGGGCGTTCGGCATTATTAAGATAGGGCAAGGACTGTTAGGCCCGCTTGCCGCATAATGTGCCTGAGTGGGATATTTGGTCATGTTGACAGTGGTATGTTCTGGATACTTTACACTGCCATGAGTCTGCACTGTCACAATTCAGTACCCATTCATGATATGATCTTAAATCTTGCCAGGACGTAAAACTCCAACAACCAACCAATCAACCATTCGCTCCTACTGGCACATGTCTGTGCAAAGTCTAACGGTGAAACTACTTAATCCGATGATGAAAGCATCACATTTTCCAAAGCAAATCATGGTCCCAGATTGTATCATACATAACCAAAGTAGAATCTGGGGCATCTATTAAAAACATTGCCCAATAGCCGAGGTTTACTTTTTGAGCTGAGGGTGTGGGGAAGTGGGTGTGGGGGGGGGGGGGGGGAGGCTCGTTAAACAAGCACATAATCAGCGGTTAGCTATTATATTCGCCGTGGTTGTTAGTTAGTTGTTGGCATTTTACGTCCTGGCAACATTTAAGGTCATATAAGGATGGTTTTCGCCGTGCCGTGCTCCTAAAGTAGGTTGCTGTCTGGAAAATATGGCAAGGAAAGTATAGGTCCGCTATCTTTCTTGTGCCCAACAAAATTCATGTAGCAGGTTTTCACTTCAAATAATTCCAGATTATTATAGTAGATTATAATGATTGGTGTAATATATCCGGTTAAACAAATTTATTCCAGAAACTCAAAACCATGGGGACAACGCAACTTTCACGCTGGGAGGCGTAACTTGGAGATTCATGCAGTGATAGAACCATGTGGCGATCTATGTGAATTCCATTTTTTTATTCTGTGCAATATCATGATTTCTTCCTAAGAACAAATTTGGAGCGGATGACGGGGAATTGATTCTTCTTTGGCACGAGCGCTGCAGACTGTGATTTTCTACGGCACCGCGCCCCGTCTCCCCGTTGCCGGGAACAATGCGAACAATGGCTGCTCCGCTGCGCGACACGCTCATTATGCACGCCTCCTGGAACCGGCGCTAATTTATTACCGCCCGACTAACAAAGACGCAGTCGGCGCACGGCAACCGGCAATCGGCGACCGGCAACCATTGACTCGGCGGGCGCCCCTTGCAAGACAAGAAAACCCCCGCGACTAATTAAACAGCGCGCCCGGCCCCAACCCCGTCTGCCGCGGCCAGCCTGGGCTTGGGCTTAGCGGGCTGTCACCGACACCTGACCGATATGTTCCTAATGGTTTCTGGAGGAGGCGATTCATCACCAGTTCGGTGATGACAGCCAGCTGAAGGGAGCCACCCTGAGGGTGAGGCTCTATGTCACCACCACTGTCAACGGGTCCTTGATTCGCCGGGCTGATAGGGTCGTGGCCCCCTCCGGGCCGCCCGCGGTCAGGACGGGCACGGTCGGCCGGGCGGGACCCGACGCGGCCTGACGCGTAGCGTCGTGGCTGAGAACCCCCTCCCCACGTCCACCCACACTGCTTAGACCTCCTCCCTCCCTCCCTGCTCCTCCCTCCGACCGCCTAACCCTCTCCGCCCTCGGTCTCTGTTCCACCCACCCCGCCTAGCCCTGCCCATCCCTCCCTGCTCCAACCACACCGCTTAGCTCTCCCCCCCCCCCTCCTCCTCCCTCCCTGCTCCACCCACACCACCTATCCCTGCCCCTCCTTCATCCCTGCTCCACACACACATCACCTAGCTACCCCCTCTCTCCCTTCCCCCTCCCATCCTGCTCCTCTCAATATGCACACACCCTCCAGGGCCCACCGGGAGGTGCGCGTGGCCTCGACTCAGTCACAGAACGCCTCAGTGACTGTGTATAGTCCCTAAGACAAAGCGCCCCTTGTGTGCGGCGTACTGTGACAGGCAGGTAAAACAGACTACACACCGGTCACACTCCGCCAACATTTCACTCAGCAGTACTTCTATCCACCCCCCGCCGCCCCTCATCCACTTCTCCGACCACAACACCGATCTACCAGATTCTGAAACTAAGTAGGGCCACCCAATACATTGACGTTTTGGTACAATCCTCTCTTTCCATCTCCCAGCAGATGCGGTGGTCAAATCGGTAGAACCCAGGCTTCCCATGCGAGTTCTGTTCCCAATCGAGTCAAATTGATGACTTAAAAAAGTGGTACTTTACGCTACCTAGCCTGGTGCACAGCATTAAATTTAATGGGACAGGACAAGGACTGGTTAGTTCACTATCAGGATAATGTGCTGTGTGGGAAATTGGGTCAGGGTGCCGACAGCCATATTTCCGAGTGGAGCAGCATTATAAATTTGCCATGAATGTGCACTGTCAATGTCAGTATCCATCCTTATATGACCTTAGATGTTGTTAGGATGTAAAACTCCAACAACCAACCCATCCTTAACCTAAGCAGGGCCAGTCAAGACATTGCGGTTCTAGTACCATGCTCTTTTTCCATCTTCTTTAATTATGTTGCAGAAGGATGAGAGTGGGGGTTCGGGGGAGTGTTGGAAATGACGGCGAACTGCTAGATGTGCGGGCCCACAGGTAGCCCGCCCACCTGGCTGCGGGCTGTGAGGTGGTGACGCAGAGAGGGCCCAGGTCACACACACCTGGGGGCCGCCTGGAGTGAAACCCCGAACACATAACTCACCGCGCTACTCAACCTTACAATGCCCTTCTGTATTTCCAAATGACTACGTCTTTGGGATCTGCCATATATATTTATGTGTATATATATATATAAATATATATATATGTATATAGATGCATTTCTGTCTCACCTTCCATAAAGTATTATGTACTATTTCACCGATTTTTAGAAGACAAATATATATATATATATATATATATATGTATTCCACTACGTTACCCTCACCATTACTACTATATATTTTGCTATATATCTAAAGATACAAACCCAAATATATACCCGAATATGTGTGATGTATATACATAATCCATTCATATATAATATACATACAACAAATCATGCAAATATAACGCCGCGGAATATTACTATTTGATTATATATATGAGGCATAATGCATTATAGTTATATGATTGATTGGTGGTTGCTTTACGCCGTAAAGCAACCAGCAATCAATCAATCATATAACTAGATAACTATATAGTTATATAAACTAGGGGAGGAACCAATTAAGTATCATTAATATTATCCTGCGTTAGTTCTATCCTCTGCTTCCTGCGCCCCCCCACCGTCACTACTGGCGCCACCAGCGGTGCTTGTCGTCCCTACTGGACGCGCCAGATCTCACTTGCGCAGGAGGGTCCAAGATACCGCCCGGCTTCTCCAGCTCTCTACGGGTTATGTTACGACGACCCTTTATCTGGGAGAGAAGAGTGATAAGCTTTGCAAGTTTCCCATCAGGAAGCCTCATTTCAAGGGCGATGGAGTCATAATTAATAACATGTCTGCACAGACTGCCTATCACAGCGACAGGGATTAGTGATGCTGAACGTCTATGGTAACGCCAGAATAGTAGATAGTGGCAATGTAGAATATGGTATACACTATGTAGGTAACATGTGTATGCAGGTATGGCAATACCTCAGGGAGTTTGACGCCCCTGCCCTGCAGAGTTGTGGTACAGGTTCTTGACAGAACCGAAGGCTAAGGGAGCAAACCCTAAACAGAAAACCATGTCACTGTGGCAGCATCAAGGGCGATTGATGTATGGAACTCCCAACATCTCCCGACCAGCCACTGCAGGGACAAATAGTGTTGCGCCTGTCTTGACATGTTCTTGCCAGTGTGAAACCTCTATTTGCTCCTTGAGAGAGTGCCGCTGGTAACTTGCAAAAGCCAGCAGCACTTTCAACACTTTTGCAGGCAGCTTTTATGAAATGTACAACCGCACAAAGGAGAGCGGCAGTCAAGTAATGAAAGCAGTCTTTGTCGCATCGCGACCGACAGCATGATGGATGATGGATGTAGGTAACAGCACATAGCAATACAACTTGATCATAGCCGGCTATTTTACTCACAGAATAAATAATATACTATATCTTGTCGTGGGGGTGATGAAAATGGGAAATATTGCACCTAGTGCGGGATTCGAACCCACATCTCTTTGCATTCCGGGCCAGTGTGCTAAGCATTACACCACCTAGGCTCCCTCATATCACCATACTGCCCACACCTACCTGTCTATGCGGCTCTTTGCCTGAGAGGTCAGTGCAGACCACTGGAATTGTAAGTCTTTTAATACTGACACTTTCATACATACAGGCAATACAACACACTTACATACACAGGGTATGATGACATACACACGGTAGGTTCAACAACCATACAGTGCGTAGCTTGTATAGGATCATGGTCACGGCAACTACTGTTGTGGGGTGATGAAAATGGGAAATATTGCGCCTAGAGCGGGACTTGAACCCACATCTCTTTGCATTCCGGGCCAGTGTACTAACCACTACACCAGCTAGGCTCCCTGATATCACCATACTACCCACGCCTACCTGCCTATGCGGCTCCTTGCCTGAGAGGTCAGTGCAGACCGCGATAATATCTACTCAGTTGTAGGTGACAGCGTTCCAATAAATGTGCACATAGTATATTATTAATCAAGTCCTTTTTGTGGCGTTCCATTCTGCATTACTATGGATTCGAATCAATGGAAACAAGTTTGTTTCCTTTAACAACGCCTCTCGAGCACATTGATATTTATCATCGGCTAATGGACATCAAGTGTATGGTCATTCTGAGATATTTCTTTGGAGGAAAGCTGCTGCCGCCACCTAGGCTAGTCTTTCTGATAAGCAGCAGGTGGTCTTTTATATGCACTTTCCCATAGACAGAACAACACATAGCACAGCCTTTGGTTAACCAGTGGTGGACCATTGGTGGGAACTGCAAATTTGTCCACTGAGCAGGATCGATCGGATGTCCCACACCTTCACAGGTAGACACTCTACCGCCTCAGTTACGTCCATCTCCTGGATCAATGGAGAACGCACAGTGCGCTGCTATATTCACTCTTTTTGAGATGACCTTAGATGTTGCTAGGACGTAAAACAACAACAAACAAACAAATCGCACATCGAGAACATGAACGACCAGCTGACGAAGCAAAGTTCCCTCTGGTAAATTCAGACACTCGTGCTAATTTCCATGCTCTGATTGATGTGAGGGGTGAATGCGTTTCCTCATGTCTCATATTGATCTCTACATCAAGGTTTGTTGGTGGGCTTCTTTTACAAAGATGGCGCATAAGGCATCCACTGTGTTTCTCCCGGCTGTTTTAGCATTTAAGAACTGGGCGCGGTGGCCGTATCGTTAGAGCGCGGGTCTCGCGTGCAGGAGTTGGGAGTTCGGTTCCCATACGAGTCAAAACAATGACTTATTTAATTCATTATTGTCGCTTCCTACCCTGGTGCTCATCATTAATAGGATAGGGCAAATACTGGTTAGTTCAGTGTGAGTATAATGAGACTGAGTGGGATAAAGGGTCGTGGTGCCAGCATCCTAATTTCCCAGTGGGGCAGAATTATAAAGTTCTCATGAGTGTGCACTGTCGGTAGCCATCCTGATATGACTGTAGATGTTGCAGGACGTAAAACTCCAACAACCAAGCAACATCTAAGAAATAACCTGACAGGACACCGCTACACATACACTTGCTTGAGGTGAGACTGGGGCATACAAACCAGTCCTTTTTTATACCACAAACACCTAGGAGGATGAGGGGAGTGATAACTCAAATATAGCATTCACATACCCTCTGTTTACTTCAATGAGTTAATACATATAGATCGATTTTCTTCATGAAGTGAGTGCAATCACTAGTGTGTTTGTTTAACACCCCCCCCCCCCCAGCACAAAAGTAGACATCGGATATCACTATTGTGTGTGCATACGCTTCATTGCTGATAATTTATTTATCGGTTTCACTCGCAAATGAGGAACTCGCCAAATGGGCGCTACAAAGATGCCAGGGGTTGATTTAATCAAACCGCAGCATACAAATATATAACTACAGTAAAACCTCTCTAAATCGACCGACCATGGGACCGTCTCCATGTGGTCCATTTAGGGAGGTGGCCGGTTTAGAGAGTTAGAATATCCTTACAATCGTATTGTTGGGACCCAAATAAAGCGATCAATATCGGGGAGTGGTGTATTTGTGGAGCGGTCGGTATATGCATGTATTTGTCTTGGGCTTCTAAATGTTTCCGACGATCTTTCTAATCTTTTCGGTACGTTGACGGTAAAAATCGATAGTTGGTGGCCTCTGGATCCCTAGTGAAACATGGCATATGTATATGCATTTGTTCTCTTCTCGCATTGGTGCTATCAATCCTAGTGCAGTACACTCCTTACTGCACTGTGCAAAAGTCGGTCAGAGAGACAGAGTACATCCGTGAGTGAGAAAGGCTTGGTATGCAAGCAGAATACCGCTAAAATAATACCTATCGCTCTCTGACCACACACACATGTATTTATAAATGTGTAGATTATATATAGAGTACAACCTCTCTAACCGACCACCTCCATAAATCGACCACTTACCTATATTGATCGCCTTATTTGGGTCCTAACAATACCATTGCAAGGATATTCTGACTCCATAAACCTACCACCTCCCTAAATGGACCACTTAAAGTCGGTCCCATGATCGGTCGATTTAGAGAGATTACACTGTGTATCTATACAAGCATATATGTGTGTGTGTGTGGATGTGTCGTTGGTTGTTGGGGTTTTCCGCCCGGGTAACATCTAAGGTCATATCAGGGCAGAAATTGTGACAATCTGGAATAATGAGGACTTTATAGTGCTGCCCCACTGGTAGACCAGACCGCCAGTACCATGACCCTGCCCACTCAGTCACATTATCCTGACACTGAGCCAAGAAGTCCTTGCTCTATCCAAATAATGCCGAGCGCCATGCTAGGAAGTGAACGTACCAACTTCATAAGTTATTGGTTTGACTCGACCGAGAATTGAACTCCCGACCGGGATGCCTACGCTCTACCGATTCTTCTACCGCGTCTGGTTGTATATATATATATATATATATATACATATATGAGTCGGCGAACCTCTCCAATGTCTGACATCTGGTTCTCACCTGTATCTGTGTCTCAGCTGACTTTTCACCTGCTCTTCCAGGACAATATTGGAATGGGTGCAGAGTTGTCAATTGGAGCTAGAAGTGTTTTGGAACGTGAGTGGATGGGGATAGAAAACAATTATATTCTCTGCGCCAGATAGACTGGGGTGATAAACAATGACCCAAAGCACCAACCAGATATTTATGTATCTATGTATAGATGTCTGTATGCATATACATATATGTGTGTGCCTGTATATATGCGCACCTTGCGCGCAATTCTGCAAATCTGGAGAATATGTATTTCGCGTCAATACATGCAAATTGTCGTTGGGTTATTGAAAAACATTTCTTGTATTGCGGACCTCAAAGATAAAGTAGTTGCTTGAGATACTCTGGGAATCACTGGTTTCTTCATTAGGGAAATTATATATTTCATCTCACAATCGGTGGAAATGAAAATCTGTAATAATATAGGCAGTTCCACCCATTATAAATATAGATAAATATATATATGTATATATATCGCAATGGTAAACATAAGCACAATTCGTCACTTGTCCACCAGACAAGTCTGATGTGATGTTCGCTTTTCCGTCTGAATATGCACTTGTCCCAGATAAATGGACATGCTTTTATTTTGAACGTTGGTATAGATAGATGCATATGGTGTATATATATATATATATATACAGTGATTGAAATAAACTAAATTGTTCACTTGAACGAAGAATTCTGGTATGATTTTTCACCTGTCTGTCTGGATTTTCACTTGTCCCGGACAAGCGGACAAGCTCTTATTTCGAACGCTGATATATATATATATATATATATATATAATATACAGGAAAACCTCTCTAAATCAACCGACCATGGGACCGACTTGAAGTGGTCGATTTAGGGAGGTGGTCGCTTTAGGGAGTTAGAATATGGTTACACTCGATATAGGGGAGTGGTCGATCTGTGAAGATGGTAGGTATAGGGAGGTTTTACTGTACATATACAGTGATAGAAATAAGCAAATATTTTCACTTGACCACCGGACAAGTTTGATGATTGAGGCTAGGTTGGGGAAAATTCAATCAAAACATTTATGTGAAGAAAGCATAAGTTTCATAAAACGGGGAGACATATATACCAATATATATATATATATATATATATATGTGTATATATGAAGACGCAATGGGAGACAAGAGAAGGCGCACGTTGGCTCACCTGGAGGGGCTGGTGGTCGCGGCAGGTGGGCGACCCTGGCCCGCACAGGTCAGGCGGCAGGGCTTCCTCACAGTCGAGGGAGTCACTGTGCGCAATGTTAAACTTAACCTCCTTGATGGGGCCGCGCTCCTCGCAGAAACTCCCGTCCGCCGACGTTCGCGTCTTCAGGCTGAGGTTGACGTCGTTCATGCCGATCGTGACGTCGGCGTCGCGCGAGTTCTGCACGATCTCAGAGAACTTGACGCTGCGGTCCTTGTGGCTGTCCTTCGGCGTGTGCTTGGAGCGACGCACGAGGATGATGGCAGTCGTGAGGATGATGACGAGGAAGAGGGTGGAGAGTGACATGGCGATGAGGATGATGTGGTGCTTGTTGAGTGAAATGCCGGCGTTGTTCGACGCCCGGCTTGGCGAGTGACCGATCGGCGAGGTGGAGGTATCAACGATGATGGAGAATTCGGACGCAGCTGTTTTCTGCGGGACTCCGTGGTCCTTGACGGTGACGATGACGTTGAACGACCACATTTCATACTTGTCCACCTTGCGTGATGTCGTCAGCACACCTGTGTTAGGATCGATGTCGAAGAGGCCCTCTTCATTGCCCTTTGCCAGGTCGAACTGCAACCTCTTGTTCTCCCCAAAGTCTGCATCTATCGCCTCAATGCGGCTAAAGGCATAGCCAACTGGGGCGAGGTGCGGCAACTTGATGGTGTTGTTAATGGGGTTCGGGTAGATGATCATGGGTGCATTGTCATTGACATCTGCCACATGGATTGACACATTGACACTTGATCGCATGTTGCTGGTGTCCGGGTTGCTCGCCACTGCGACAATGTTGTGCACTGGTGCGTACTCACGGTCCAGTATTCGCTTGATCCAGATGGCACCAGTCTTCGGGTCGATGTCAAACGTCTCAATGTCTGTACGCATTGGGTCCAGTGAATAGCGGATGCGGTTATATGGCTGACCATCCGCATCGATAGCCGTCACCGTGCCAATGACAGTCTCAACCGGCTTGTTTTCATAGGTGGCGAAATGAAACTCAGGCCGGCTGAAGATTGGCGCCTCATCATTGATGTCGATGATGTTGAGTAAGACGGTGGCTGTGGCTGAACGAGGCGGCTCCCCATGGTCAGTCGCCACTACATAGAACTGAACCTCATGCATCTTCTCATAGTCCAGTACCGAGTTGGCCATGATGAGCCCACTGGCTGGGTTGATTTGAAACAAGATGGCTGACTTACCCTCCAATGTGTACCTCACCCGTCCATTCTCTCCAATGTCCCTATCACTGGCATTAACTGCTAGCACAGGAAGTTGGTAGCTGTTATTTTCATGCAGGCTAGCCGAATACAGAGACCTGGCAAAGATTGGCCCATGGTCATTCCTATCTAGAATAGTGATATGGATGTCCTTGAAGGCGGTGAGCGGTGGCTCACCTCTGTCCTCACACCTCAGCCGCAATATATAATGTTCCTGGTACTCACGATCGAAACGCAACTTGGTCTCGATGCGGTAAGCTGCTTGATACAACTCCTTCAGCTCAAAGCGGTTATCGTTAAGCGCGCAAGTGATGTCGCCATACTTTCCACTGTCTCCATCCTCCACTGCCACGTGAGCCACAAATGCTCCAGGGTCGGCATTCTCCGGTATTTCCACGTCGCCGGTCGACGTCAACGCATTGACCTTGATCTTTGGGGCATTGTCATTGACATCCTGTACATGTACAAACACCTTTGCATGCACGTATATAGGATCGGCGCCTCTATCATGTGCACGAATCATGAGCCTGTAAGAAGTGTCCTGCTCAAAGTTGAGCGGCTTGCGCAGGTAGATGTTTCCGGTGCTGTTCGAGATGGCGAACAGATTGCCATACTTAGCCTGTGTCTCCGGTGTGAACTCGTAGACGACGACTCCATTAAGGCCCTCGTCTTGGTCGATCGCCTTCACAGTGACAACCGTCGAGTTGACGGGGAGGTTCTCACGCACGTGCACGGTGTACGACCGGTTCAGAAAGGTGGGCGTATTGTCGTTGGCGTCCAGGACAGTGACGAGGATATTGACGACCCCAGAAAGCCGGGGAAGTCCGCCGTCCTTGGCCACTACCTGCATGCGGTAACTGCGCCGATTCTCTCGGTCCAGTTGTTCCCGCAGGACCAGGTGGAGATCGAAGGACCCGTCACTGTTGTTAGACACCTGCACTTTGAAGAACTTCTCATTGCCATTTGGCAGGAACTTGTATGACTGTATACCATAGCGACCGCTGTCCGGATCAACCGCGGCCGGGATCACAAAGCTGATCCCTTGTGAAGCGGTCTCCGAAATAGCCAGCTCCAGGTTGTCATTGGGAAATTTTGGATGGTTATCATTGAGATCAAGCAAGTGGATAGACACTTTAACCAGGCCAGCGTAACCACCGCTGCCACGTACTCCAATCTCCAGCACTATAACGCAATCGAGCTTATTCTCGCAGGCGCTCAACCTGTCACGGTCAACCCTCCGGTTTGCCCGGAGGATGCCGCTCTTGCGCCCGATGCCGAAGAGCCCCTTGACGGACCTGTCAGCCGGCTCCATCAGACTGTAGGTGAGCCCGGCCGGCAGGTTGGCTGACACCGTCACATTGCCCACCATGGTGTTGCCTGGCTGCTCCTCCAGGAACTCATACACTACCTCGTTCCACGGAGACTGCGCCACCGCCGCCCCGGCGTGTAGGCAGAGCAGCAACAAAACAAGGCCCATGGAGGAGGAGGGAACACCACCACGGATACCCTTCCTCCTCCTCTTCATCCTCCTGTGGTGGGGCATCGAGCTGGGCATTGTGGGATTGCAGATTGATAACGGTAATGCTAGAACCTTGGGCGTCATCTGTCTGCCGGGTGGCGGTGTCTATGGCCTTTAGTGGTGTAGGGGAATGCGGGTGAGATGCCACTCCATGGAATGCTCATTGGGGTTTGGTGTCGGCGTGGCGCCGAGTGTGGAAGGTGGTGTGTGTGTGTGTGAGTGGGTGTCTCTGGGAGGGTGTGGTAGTATGGGTTAGGTGGCGGAGGATCTGCTTTGTTGTTGGATTACACCACAATGTTGGGAGAGCATAAAACTGTCGATGTCCATCAACTGAATCCAGACTGGGAAGCGCCCTGTGCAGTGGGTAGGGTGTGTGTGTTGGTGGTGGTGGAGGGGGTGAAGGGGGTGAAGGGTGGCTTATCAGGGTACAATGTCATAGCAGGCACAACAGCACCCATCAATCAGATCCTCTGCCAGAAAAACACGTGTTGGACGCTACTGGAGGAGCAGAGAATGGTAGGCATGGAAGGGGGGCTGGTAGGGGTGGAGGGGCGGCGCCTGCTATATTGCCTCAGCGGGCGCTCTGTTCCAAAGTAAACAAACAGCGCCTCTGGTGTCCCGGGGAGCTATCATCCACGGTCAGCGCTGAGAGGCGTCAACGGGAGCGGATGAGCACAGTGAGGAGCAGGAGTAATAGTAGTATATCCAAGGTGGAGTTTGACACAGGAGGCTCCCAGCTCCCGCGTCCCGGTCGGCCCCTCGTCCCTTCGTCCCCCGGCCCAGCTCCTCCCCGGGCGGCGCGAGTGTCTCTCTGTGTGGTGGGCGATGGGGGCCCGGCTGGTGGTGTGTGCTCCGAGCGGTAGGAGCTGCCACCACGCTGGACTAGGGAGGGTACGAGGGGGTGGGGAGGGAGATGGGAGCAGCAGCTGTAGGAGGAGGAGACGCAGCGACGTGGGGAAAGGGACTGGGGGGAGAGTTGCCAGCGACACGCGGCCGCCTGGCGTAAGGGGTGCGAACAACACCAAGAAGGAGGCAGCGGCGGCATACGGGGCCGGCTACCCGGCGTCTATAGGGCGTCCCGCAGTCGGCGGAACCTGTCAGCCCGAGCCCCGGCGGCGTGTGACGGGCAGAGTTCCGCTAGGGGATAAGCACATGTGGAGAACCAAATCACAAATACGCGCCGCGCTCCTGTCGCGGATACATCCCGGAGTGGTGTGTCCCGTGGCGGCTGGCCGTGCCTACTCCCGCCCGGCGGGTGTAGTGGGGCTCTGCACGGCCCCCCGTCGCTTAGTCCCGTTCGGGTCCGGCCGGTGAGTTACCACCAAAGAGGGCGGGTATTATCCGCGCAGGTCAGTCCCCAGTCCCTGAGACGTGAGCCAACGATGATCCACTGGCTGATCCCCCCCCCCGCCCCCCTGACGGCCAGCAACACACATGTGACAATAATCCCTTCTCCGGATCGCAGGTTTAATATGTGAGTTATATTTTATAGGGTTATTTGACTCCTTAGGTATTCCCTGAATAGTGGTGATAATAGGATACATTTGTCTCATCAACATATATATATATATATAGTACACACATATACAGAATTGTACAGTGACGACGCCTATTATTAAGATAACCTATTCCAACACCAGCACCACCAATATCCAGCACCAGCAGTATCACCAATAGGCGGAGGTAGTTGGAACTCAGCGAGTCTCCTCCTCCGATGATCTACTACTGGTAGGAACTGCAGCACACGACACGCCAATTGACACCAACAATGCTCCTCCAGCAAGTGAGCACCAGTGGAGGCAACACTGTAACAAACCACCGACGGAGGGAGGGCGGTAGTCCGCGTGCTTAAAGGCCGATCCCCGGGCCGCGCGCGCCGCCCCGCCTTCCCCGGCTTCCACCGCTCCTCACTCCCGACGACGTTCCCCGTGGCAAAGCCCGACCGCAGCTGCCACTCGCTCCCCACCGTCGCTGGCCGACCGACTGGCCGGTGGATGCCGGACGGGGTAGCCCGGGTGTCGGTCGGTGTCTCCTCGCCGCGCTCACCGCTGCTCCGCTGCGCGCAGTAGTGGCCTGCCAACGAGAAGCAACGCCACACATTTAATAACACAGTTAGACCGGGGTGCTCAGCGGCAGTGACAAGCGGCGCGACCTGCCTGCCACGTGCAGGGGAGCACGGATGGTGATTGGCTGAGCGGGAGAATGAGGGGTGGCGCCCGGGGAAGGGGTGGGAGGGGTGTGCTGCTGGGCCGGGGGAGGGGGGAGGGGGTGGGAGGGGGGGGGGGGACGGTGGCTGGGCAGGGGAGAGAGGGGGAGCGGTGTGGCGTGCCAGATGGACAACTACCTCCTCGCACCGCTACGATAAACCCGTGTTGGCATAACACCACACACCACCTACCCTGTAATGCTTAGCGTGATTTCTGTCAGTGGGAGGTCGGCGCGGGGCTGCGCAGGGGTACAGCTGCGATGCGTTATTTATATATATATGAACACGTGTGGTCAGGTAATACATTTAATTTCGGATAATCGCCGTTAAAAGTTGCCAATGTATGCAACCCCCCCCCCCTCCGCGTGGAGTCATACATATATTTTGTAATGAAATATACAAGCATATGCATATATACAGATATATAAATATATATATATATATATACATATATGTAAATACACATACATGTACCCTATATATGCATGCATTTTGTTTATATACCCAATATACATATATTATATATTATATATAGTATATATATTATTTATGGTATATATTACATTTACTATATGTATTATATGTATTAATTATATAAAATACAATACATATAGTACATATTATATATATTATAGATATTATATATATTAAATATATATTATATATATTATATAGTATATATATTATATATATTATATATATTATATATATTATATGTATTATATATAGTATATGTATTATATATATTATATATATATTATATATATTATATATATATTATATATATTATATATTACATATATTATGTATTACATAGTATACATTTAATACATATATTATATATATTAAATAGTATATATATATATATATATTTTAAATTCCACTTGTGAGTAACAGTATTTTCCGCACTGGCAGAGGTTGGGGTTGGTGACGCCACCTGACAAAACAGTGAAAATGGGTCACCCGTAAAGTATAAAGTCGTACACCACTTATGGGTGATCGATATATGGGATCTTCTTGTTCGTCCATTATACTCGTAAAATTCATACACATCACATATTATATATTAAATATATTAAATAGTATATAAATTGTGTATTATATATTGTATATTATATGTATTGCATATTATCTATATATATTATATATTATATATATTGTATATTATAATGTATATCTAGTATATATATTATTATACTTAGAAAAGGCTATATATAGCGTACAGGCATGTGTGGCATGACGACCGCAGGGGCCACAGCCTTTCAAGCCGAAAGGTGAGATTAGCTGTTAAGTGCAACAGCAAAAATTAACTGGTTGCTTAATCGATGATGCCCAACCAGCAGGAACCGTTTTACGAGTACTTAGTTGCCCCATGTTCACAACAATCAAGCAGTCGTTTCCAACATCGTCTACATAGACCCGCTAACAATAAATATAATACCGCACATTAATGTCTTATCATATGTGGTATAAATAACATATGCACATACATATATGTACACTTAATTTTATATTTAAACATTAAATAGAAAAACGATATTCAGTAGTTTAAGATATATAAATATATTATATTGATAATTGGTCGTAATGCTCGCACACATTATTGCATTTCTACTGATTCCTATGAACTTCATCCTAATTTTATTCTGCTTTCCTCATTTTATTGTCTACCTTTGTTCCTCATATTACTCCTGCATTATCCACTTTATAGACAATAAAGTTTGTATTTCCACTTCCAACCTTGTCTTCCTCCTTCGCTGCGTATCATATACATCCGTTTGTAGTTGAATATATATATATATATATATATATATATATATCTATATACATGTATATATATATACATGTATATATATATATATCAACATATTTTTGTCGCACTAACTTCAGTCAATATATGGCAGGAACATATTTGATTTTCTAAAAACATATTTAACAAAATTAAAGTAACTTGACGTAAAACATTCCCAGCTCTGTTCACACCACCTGGGGCCATATGCAGGAGTCAGTGTTAGCGGCGTTTCGTGTTAGAGCCTATTACCGTTTAGCTATCACCGATGTCGGGAAGTGTGTCAAGTCGTATGCAGGAGCGCGTAACACATACATTGTAGCAAAACGTGAATTTATTTATAGATTTGGGAAATCCCTCTGCATCTGTACCCATATTCTAGGCTTATATCTATTAAATGCTATCATATTTAACAGAATTAAATACGGAATAAGTGAAATTTGAGGAAATTAACATTAAATTCGAAGCAATATTAACGCTGCCTCCGTAACGGCGGCGATATTAATATTTTTATTTTCGAATCGACGAGCGTAAGGTAAACAAATCGCTAATACATTGCCGCCAATGCGTAGAAGTCGGCCAGTAGGGATGTCGACGTCGACGCAGTGGTCGCAACGGCGGCGATTTGTTTACTTTACCTTCGTGGATTCAAAAATATAAATATTAATATCGCCGCCGTTACGGAGGCAGCGTTAATATTGCTTCGAATTTAGGGTTAATTTGAATAAATTTCACTTATTGCGTATTTAATTCTGTTAAATATGATAGCATTTAATAGATTTGGACATAACCTTACGCTAACACCGCCTGTTAACGTCATATGAAACGGGGTTAGTGTCACGGACCTTAAACGCGCGGTGTTAGGCCTATCACTGATTCGTGCATACCGACTTTTCGGCGCTAAACCAGAAATCCCCTCTAAACACGTTTTTGCTCGCTAACACCGCTTCCTGCATATGGCCCCTGGGTTGTAGTTGTGTACATACTCAACCATGACAGTAGGGAAGACTCATTACAAATGAAAGCAGTTCGATTACTGTTGTCCTCCTTTCGAACAGCCATAATTGAAGGTGTGTCTACTGCCCGAAAAGTGACAATTGGCAGGCGCTGAAAGAAACAGGGACCAACTGGAATATATTCGATGCCTGCTGGCTGGAATGCAATTACAAGATGATGTAATGTCGTCTGCTCCCAGTAAATGTCGCCGATCCTAAGAAACTTTACACAAGCTGGAATAGTTGTCTGACATGTCGCCGGTACTAACTCACAAAGCAGTCCGTGGACACGTGGTGATTTTCGTCTGCGTCATATCCGGTAGAGCACGCGACAATGGACATCCAAATGATTGAACTTCAAGAAAATATGTGGTAAGTATTGTCCACATAATACCTCATAGCAGTGAAAGCATCCGCAAGAAAAAGAACCCTGGTGGCGGGAACATAAAACCATTTTCAGGAAAGTGCACCTTCTCGCCTGCTCTGTCAAATATGTGTCGACAGCACAGAAGTACCCCTATTTCATTTGCAGAAAAAAAACCCATAATGAAACAACAACAACCCAGGAGGATGTATATCTTGGGCTCCAATTAAAGCAAATCACATATCCCGGAAAGTAGAAGGTACCGATTAAAATGTCATCTGCATTAACAACATACGAAACTAAGAATGCAAATTAGATTGGGAGTGAAAGCTGTCGGTCTTTGAGTATTGAAGTTTTATGTCCTGGCAACATATATGGTCATATTAGAATGGGTACCGACTTTTGATAGTGCACACTCCTTGCAACATAATAAATGCTATGCACCTGGGATATTTGTTTGGTTTTGTTTGTTTGTTGTTGTTTTACATCCTAGCAACATCGAAGGTCATATCAGGACGAGTATCGACTTGTGACAGTGCCCACGCATGGCAACTTTATAGTGCTGTCCCAGTGGGAAACCAGGCCACCAGCACCATGACCTGGTATCCCACTCAGTCACATTATCCTGACACTGAGCACACCAGTCCTTGCCCTGTTCTAATAATGCCGAGCGCCTGGCTAGGAAGTGACAAGTATCAATTTTTAAGTTGTTGGTGTGACTCGACCACGGTTCGAACCCACGACCCCGGGAGACGGACGCTCTAACTCATTCGGCCATCCCGTCTGGTCCCCTGGGAGAACAGGTCGCCATCACCATGCCCGCTGCGGAATCCTATATTCAGTTGCTTAAATACCCGTAGGTTCTCCCTAGGTCGGGTTAGCAATGTTTGCTGAGCCGCGGGCTCCCTATCGGCCGCTAGGCGGCGCCTATGTCGACTGAAAGCTATTAAAGAAGTGTCACCCGCTTCGGCGGTATGCTCACCAGACCGTGACACACCGACACCGCCCAGCGTAGGGAAAGTAACTACCTGACTCATTGTGGTCTCCTGTTTAAAGGCACTGTCACACTACGACATAACGATGTCAGCATAGGGAGAACCTGAAGAACGTTGAACTTCTCGGCGTAGTATGCAAATTTGGGCACAAGTTGAACGTGGATGCAGCGTAGTTGACGAGACCATAACATCGGAAAAGCATAGTGATAACGTCATTCAACGAGAGAGGACAATGTCATTACGCTGACGGATCGTTATGAACGTTATTCCATCACCAGAACTATGTAAAATGACGTTACATATGTCATGACAAGGTGGCGAAACCTTGAACGTACGTTGAACGTATGTTCACCTGACCTTCTCCTGACCTTCTCCTGACCTTCTCCTGACATTCCCAATACGCCGTCCGGACATTTCCACCGGGTTTAATGTGGGTCAACGTAGTGGAACGTAGTTGAACATAGTGAGCAGCATTTGACTAACGTCCATTTAACATCATTGACGTTCACCAAACGTGTACAGAACATACTGCAAACGTAAACCCTTACGTTCGATTTACGTCGAAAGTTTTGAACAGGTTCAAAACTTTGACGCACGCCGACATAACACGATGTACCGTGACATAGCTCAACGTCAGTTTAATGTCATTCTGACATCATCATAACGTAACCCAACGTACGTCAACGTAATGACAAAACGTGATCACGTCAGGCTTACGTTTGCTCGCTACGTCGTAGTGTGACAGGGGTATAAGGAACAGACGGGATGGCCGAAGGAGGTGAGCGGGGGTCTCCCGTTTTGGTAGATCTTGGGGTTCGAACCCTGGTCGAGTCAAACCAATGACTTAAAAATAGATATATTGGACTTTTTAGCCAGGTGGTAGGCATCATTAGGATAGGGCAAGGACAGGTTGGATCAGTGTCAGGATACTGTGACTGAGTGGGATATGAGGTCATGGTGTTTCTGGTCTGGTCGCATAGTGGGGCAGCACTATTCAGTTGGCATGAGTGTGCATTGTCACGAGTTGGTACCCGTCCTGATATGATCTTAGATGTTGCATGGGCGTAACACTCCAACAACCAAACAACCTGTCAGTGAGGGTTTTAATTTAAATAATCTGATGGTTTGAATGTTCTGTAATTAAAAAATAAATTCTTCGATAAATATAGTAGGTTAGTGGTTATAACATAAACTATTCTATCTCAGGGTGTAGGGAATTATATTTTAATGGGTTAAATTAGGAGTGATTGGAAGCGAAAAGATGTCAAATTAATTTTGGCGCGCACCCTGAAATGCTGAACATGAGCTTTGTTTTTCCAGTTAGGATGATAGCAGTGTTAAGAGAGAGAGACGACGGAAACTACAAGAACTGCTAAAATAGTGCAGTAATATGCAAGGTGGATAAGTCGAAGACAAATGTACCTAGGGGTCCTGGCTTTGAAAATGTGATGCTTTCATCAGATAATGTACCCTTAAGCCATATCCGCCCAAAACTCATGTGTACACATCAACGGTGTAAATAGCCCCCCCCCCCCTATGTTTGCATATCCTGATGAAGATAGTGCATCCTACGACTCACCGACATAGAACCTGATGACATGAATAGCGTGGAGAATCGGGAAGCGCCACCTATAGAGTATGCCTTGTTGTTATTGTGGTTGGAGTGCTAAGCACCCAAAAGCACCCGGGTCAGGGTGATCCTGGATGTATTCTGGGAGGAAAATACCACAGCAGTAGCTTGAAAGGCCGCACAGGTGAACTTTACACAATCAGGCACGTAGAGACGGTTGGAGATATACTGCCACACACAATGGAGCCGATGAATGCAGTGGAGACTTGTACTTAGATTAGAAGGGAATACACTAACCAACATCGATGACTGGATCAATTCTCAGAATACAGACTTCCACAAATGCACTGGTTGTACCTTCAGACATGAATCATGTATTCGGTCAATGATACATTAAAGGGCGCATTCCATATACGCGTAATGCGTAATGCGAATGCGAATGCGAATGCGACAAAAAATCGAAACGCCTTGAAAGCTATGAGGTACATTCCATACACGCGTCGAACGATGCGGAATGCGAAGCGTCAGAAATTCATTATCCCGATCGGTCCATGTAGCGATCGGTGCGTAATGCGTAATGCGTAATGGTGGTGCGAATAGAAAAGCATCAGTCGCATTTGTCCCATTGATATAAGGCTGGAGGAGGCGACTGATAATTACGGACAGCCGGGACAAGGTGGTGCGACCCTACATGTTTGCACCGTCCCATTCTTCATATGTCTCATGAAGACTGCTTCTAACATGGTCCGCCTCATAAACCTACATGTTTGCACCGTCCCATTGCTTCATATTTCTCATGAAGACTGCTTCCTCACAGGTCCGCCGCATAAACCTACATGTTTGCCTGTTTCATCTATGGCCATCCGATTCTTCTTTTTCTATATCTGTGTCTCTGTGTGTGTGTCTCTGTGTGTGTGTGTCCTCCTGTGTTGTGGTCTGTGTGTGTCTCTGTGTGTGTCTCTGTTGTGTGTCTGTGTGTGGGTCTGTGTGTGTGTGTCCGTGTTGTTGGTGTGTCTGTGTGTGGTGTCTCTGGTGTGTAAACATGTAGGTTTATGCGGCGGACCTGTTAGGAAGCAGTCTCCAAGGATGGTGCGAATAGAAAATCACCAGGTCGCATTTGGTCCATTGATATAAGGCCTGGAGGAGGCGACTGACTAATTAACAGACAGCCGGGACAGAGGTGGTGCGAACAGACAAAGCATCAGTTGCATTTGTCCATTGATATAAGGGCTGGAGGAGGCAGACTGATAATTACGGTCTTCATGAGAAATATGAAAAATGGGGACGGTGCAAACATGGTGAGGTTTATGCAGCGACCTGTTAGGAAGCAGTCTTCAAGGTGGTGCGAATAGAAATCATCCAGTCGCATTTGTCCATTGATATAAGGGTGGAGGAGGCGACTGATAATTAACAGAGGACAGTGTCGCGGGACGGTGAGATGGAGTGCGAGACAGAAAAGGATCATTCATTGACCATCTGATATAAGGTGGAGGAGGCGACTGATAATTCGGTCTCATGAGAAATGAAAACTGGGACGGTGCAAACAGTAGTTTATGCGGCGGACCTGTTAGGGAAGCAGTCTTCAAGGTGGTGCGAATAGAAAATCATCAGTCGCATTTGTCCATTGATATAAGGCTGGAGGAGGCTACTGATAATTACAGACAGCCGGGACGAGGTGGGTGCGAACAGAAAAGGCATCAGTGTGCATTTGTCCAATTGATATAAGGCTGGAGGAGGCGACTGATAATTACGGTCTTCATGAGAAATATAAGAAACATGGGACGGTGCAAACATATAGTTTATGACGTGCGGAGGACACTGTTAGGAAGTCAGTCTATCAGCTATTTGCTAACGTGCCTTAATCATTACCCTCCCATGCAAGCTAAACTGAGGCAGGTTGTTGGTCCGTCCCATACTGTCGTGTCATGTGTCTGTGTGTGTGTGTGTCTGTGTGGAGTGTGTCTCTGTGTTGGGTCTCTGGGCATCTATGTGTGTGTACCTGTGTGTGTCTGTGTGCTGTATACGTGATCTGTGTGTGTCTCTTTGCCTCAGACACAGCAGACTCAGACCACACATCGAGGACACACACAGAGACACAGAGTCACACACACACAGACACGACACAGAGGACACACACGGACGATCGAGCAGGACAGCACACATAGAGACAGCGCCACAGAGTCACACGCTCACTTTTTCATCTTACTTTTATACAACTTCTCTGCATAACGCATAACGCATAATGCAATACGCATTACGCGTATATGGAATGCTGGCATTCGCATAACGCATAACGCGTAACGCATAACGCATAACGCATTACGCATTACGCGTATATGGAATGCGCCCTTAAGGGAATATGGATAAGGTCACCATCTAGATCATGCCCCACGGTCGTTGAGAAAGCCATCTGTTATCCTCCGAGTCACGGAACTGAGGAAGTCTGGGACACATCCACTCGACTACCAAGGACTGTATGCAGAGATTCAAGGCCAGTTTGCAGACCACCTCTCCATATACACTGATGGTTCGAAAGACCAAAGCTGGGTAGCTGCTGCAGCAGTCTGCCAACGGGGAAAATATGGTGTATGTTTGCCCAATCAGAGCTCAATTTTAACTGCAGAAGCCTGAGCACTCCTTCTCGCATTGGAGTGTATCGAGGTATCCAACCACACTAACCATGTTATATACAGTGATTCGTTCTCTTGCCTCCTGGCTGTTGCTGGACTGAAAACGAATCCCCCTATTCTAGCAGAGGTCATTTATAAAATGAACCAACTGACAACGGATGGGTATGACATCAACCTGTGCTGGGTGCCTGGCCATGCCGGCATACAAGGAAACGAACGAGATGATCGGGCTGCGAAGAAGGCCCTGAACTGTGATCTTGAACTGTGTCTGATCCCTCAGTGTGATCTGAAACCACTAATAGCCACCCACATAAAATCCAAATGGCAACATGAGTGGGGTGAAAACATTAATAAACTTAAAGAAATTGAACCATCTGTGGGAAAGCCACCACAGACTCATGCGGGAGGTCGGCGTGACCAACTGGTCCTTAGCCACTGCCGTATTGGCCACTCGTGGCTTACACATGCTTTTCTGCTCAAGGGGGAACCTCCCCCTGAATGTATTGGGTGTCAGTCCCCACTGCCACTCAAACACATTTTACTAAGTTGCATTGATGTTTTGGCCCTGCGCCAACAGTTCTACACTGCATGCAATATGCATGACCTTTTTATTAAGATAAAACAGGAAAACATTTTAGCCTTTTTGAGGGCAGCTGGACTGTACCCCCTCATATAGTTTATTAATATATTCTATCAATTATAAATAAAACTTTTCTTTTGCTATGGGAATTTGTTTCCTTTGCCCACAAATATATGATTGCGAGCTTTCTAAGTTAATGAGTGTCTATTGGCACATAATTGATTGTCTGCCTTTACATGTAAAAGCGATAGTTTGAACAAAAAACAAACATTTCTCACCGTGAATATGGCCTATGCTGCTGACATGGCATAAAGCAACCACCAATCAATCAATCAATCAATCAAATCAGATCAGTTCCTCGTTTCTATATACAACCGGCTAGTAAGATACCTAGTAAATAGTATGTACTGCACCATGCATTAGTTCGCCTTTCAACCACTTCGGCGCCACCCGGGAGGCGTCAATATCACTTCCAGACCGGCATATATTGGTTGGTTGGTTCTTTGAGTTCTAAGTCCTAGCAACATATGAGGTCATATCGGGGGGGGTACCGACTTGTGACAGTGCGCACTTATGGAGACTTTATAGTGCGGCCCCACTGGGTAATCAGGCCACCGGAACCATGACCAGATATCACACTCACTCACATTATGCTGACACTGAGCTAACCAGTGATGGGCAGACCTGACAAGATATATATATATATATATATATATATATATAAGATTGCATAGATTCAACGGGGATAGTGTGCCTGTGGTTGTGTTGTGGCTTGCACTGACAGCTTAATCATTGTTCTACAATTCGACTGGTGTAGTGTGACAAACAGCCCTGGGGACCGTATGCAATTGACAGTGGCAGTTGAAAGTTGCATTTGACCATGTGCTTGACAGTTACACCGGTATTGAAATATGAGCTTAAGGTTGTGGAGGCGGACGAATAACTGAGTTGGGTTACCAGTTGTCTTATCGCAACAGTAACAAGAAAGAGCGCGCATACTTTCTCTGAAGGATGACCGAACCCTTTTGCGGTCCATGTGGTCGGAATCATAAGGCACCCACTAATAGCAGGTGCCCTATCCAGGCGGCTGGTCGGGCAACGCGTAGCAAAACAGCAATGGCGGATAAAGGAAAATCGATTAAAGGTGAGCGGCTGTCATTAGAGGTGCCAACTACTTCAATGGCGGATCCTAGTCGGGGGGAGGAGACGGATTTGAGTGATGAGGAGCGGATACTGGAAGAGAAGCGTCAAACACTGGAGAAGCGGAGGAAGGTGGCCGCCATGGCGGTCGAAAACAAGTCTATCGAGGATGAGCTGGCGACATTGTCATTGGAGGGGAAAACTCCGTGAGGCAGGAGTCATTCGTGTGACACGCGAAGGCGGCATCGACGACGCACCCCGTCAACAAGTTCGGAGGAGCGCACGCCGAGCCACGAACGGCGGTTGCGTAGTAAGTGGTCGATTAGGAAGTTCACTGAAAACCGTAAGAGTGTTAAGAAACTGAACCCGGGTGAGCTGATCGAAGCGTCTTGTGATTGGATTTTGGACTGTCCAAATGTCGGTCAAGAAGACTATCGTCGGTTTATCCAGCACATTTCATATATTGCCGGGAAGTTCAAGTTTGATAAATTTTATTACTCGGCACACACATCTTATGACGAGGCGGTTCGTAAGCTCGCAGTCAAACAGGGATTCAATGCCTTTTCGGCCGGGAACCCGGAATTGGCTCTGCGACACTACGCATTCGAGCAAATGAAACCTCGTAAACCTGCTTCCAGCAGTACGGATACTAGTGTGTTTGTTAGGGATGGCAAACGCCCGTGTTTTTCATTCAATAAAGAAACAGGATGCTCGACAACGGACGGCAGTTGTCTATATGGCCATTGGTGCTCAAAATGTGGGAACGCATCACATAAGGGATATCAGTGCAAAAAAAATTAGATTCGAATGAATGCCGGGCTCGTGGTACAGTTGAGTCATTAGGGGGTCAATCGTATTATTCGGCCGCCCAACCAGTGTTAGTTGCCGCAGGGCAAACGGCGGTTAAAATCTTAGTTGAGTCGGACAATGCGGAACAATTACCGGAGACAATAAAGTATGACCGAATACCGACTATAGCCAATTGGCGACCTCTGGACTCCGACTGGTTGTCGGTCCGCGCTGGGCCCGAACTGTTATTTGTTACTGCAGTCGATTATACCAATGACTGTCTTACAGTTTGTTTCACTGTGTCTAATCAATGTTTACTCAGTTCTTGTACTTGTCAACATTACATTGCTGACTGCCTAACACAGTTGAAATGTTGTCGCTTGTTCTCGGAACTATTTTTATTGGGCGAAGTTGACCAAAATTGGGAATTTTTGTTACACGGTTTCATTTTTGGTTTTCAAATAATTAACCGCAATTGCAGCACACATTATTCGGCCCGTAATAACTTTAAAATGAACGAGAAGGAGCACAACTTTATTACTAATAAGTTAAGAATTGAGGTTTCTGCAGGGTTTTTGAGACCGGTAGCTGAACCGCCAACATGTACTCATAATGTTTTTTGTGTTGAAAAATCGTCTACTGACGACTACAGAGTGGTGGTCGATTGTTCCAAGCCACTAACGGAATGTGTCAATAATTATGTTTCTGACGTGTTGTAGAACATTTTCATATACGGGGATAGATGCGTTAATTGCTAAAATGTCAGTATCGGACTATATCGGAGTAACGGACATCAGTAACGCTTATCGCTCTGTTTCAATACATCCCAGCTGTCGTCAGTTTCAGGGTATATTATGGGATTTTGGTAGTGGACCCGAATATTTTGTTGACACCCGCATGTCCATGGGACTTTCGTCAAGTCCATATATCTTTACACAAATAGGGGACTTTGTTAGTCGGGCGGCTACCAGATGCGGTGTTTATTGTACTATTAATTATCTTGATGACTTTGCCTTTTTAGGCCACTCTAGACTAGTTTGTTCTAATAATTTATTAATTGTTAACAGAATATTGAGACATTTAGGTTTCTTTATTAGTTATTCGAAAATAAGATCGCCATCGCAATGCACAGTATTCTTAGGGATAGAGATTGACACGATTAACCTTCAATTACGATTGCCTAAGAAAAAGTTACTCAAATTAATTACTACCTTAAAACCATTCCTAAAGATGCATAAGGCCACTAGACGAGAGCTGGAGTGCCTAGCCGGGCGATTGTTCCATTGTGCTTCCGTTGTACGTGGTGGTCGTTCATTCTCTTCTAGAATTTACGACGCGATAAGGACCTTGAAACTCCCGTATTATAAATTTTGTATTAATGCCTTGTTTAGAGAGGACATTTCCTGGTGGATAACTTTTGCTGCAAGCTTTAATGGTTATGCCCG
Source organism: Branchipolynoe longqiensis (assembly GCA_030323885.1). Taxonomy (NCBI): domain Eukaryota; kingdom Metazoa; phylum Annelida; class Polychaeta; order Phyllodocida; family Polynoidae; genus Branchipolynoe; species Branchipolynoe longqiensis. The sequence goes on from CM059191.1 coordinate 81,045,521, forward strand.
AATTTTGGGCAAATTTGCACCATTGATTTCCGTCTATTCCGACGCTTCTAGTGTAGGTTTTGGTGCGATACATAATAATGACTGGGTTCTAGGCATTTTCGCTCCCGACGCTTCGGACGTCCGGGATGAAGTCGGCCACCACTATACTGTTCCCGAAGCTCAGAGTACAACAGCTCACATTAACATAAAGAAGATGAGTGCGGTAATGGCGGCAACTAAACGTTGGTGCTCCAGCTGGCACAATAAATCAATAATTTTTATTACGGACAGTAGTACAGTTCGAACAGCTCTCAACTCGGGTAAATCAAAAAACCCAGTTATTATGAGTTGGATAAAGGAGCTGTTCTGGTGCTCGTGTTATTATAATTTTCAAATAAGTTCGGCTCAGATAAGTACAAACGTAAATAACATTGCAGACGCCTTGAGTAGGTGGTCTAACTCGGCCAAACGAACCATACTGGCCGCTGATGAGTCAAAATCTTTTTGTTGTAACCACCTATTCGAGACCTAACTCATCGACGTTTTGTTTACGCTTCAGGTCTACATCAGGAAATGAATGACTTGCGTTCACAATACTACTCTCCCAATTCGCGCTTAACGCGCTCTATGCAAATTAGGACGTACATGCGTTTCATCGACGACTTCGCTGGGCTTCTGACGCCAACCCCGTGTCCGCCACTTCAAGTGGCGCTATATATTACTTGGTTAACCAAATTTCTAAAATATAACTCTATAACAAATTATTTAAGTGGATTGAATTTTTTTCTCAAGGGGGAGGGTACCTCCCCTATTGATTATAGCTCTCATTATGTTAAAACGGTTCTTGGTGGCGCGAAACGTAAACTCGGTTGCTATGTTCGCCGCGCGGCGCCATTACTTCCTAAACAGTTGATTACTATGTTTTCCTTTCTAACCGATTCAATTGGCCACAAGGCCATAAGAGCCGCCTTACTAACGGGCTTTCGCGGGTTGCTCCGCAAATGCCAGCTTACTAATTCGGACTCAGTCTTGTTACGAAAAGACTTTAAGTTTTACCCTTGGGGTATGATTATCGCAATCAGAAGGTCTAAGACGATACAGTTTAAACACAAGGAATTATTAATTCCGATCGCTTATGTTCCTAACTATCAGTTATGCGCTGTTTTTTGGGTTAGAAAACACTTCGCTGAGGCCCAAGCGTTGGAATGACGCTCCGGCCTTCCAAGTTCCGGATGGCAACTCCGGTTTTTCTCCCTTGGATTATCCTTCGCTCCAAGCAACAATTAAATACTTGGCCGATCGTTCTGACCTTAACCCGGATGATTATTCATCCCATTCTCTCCGTAGAGGGGGGTGCACCTTTCTAGCCATGCAGGGTGCACCCCTGGAGGAGATTAAGACAAGGGGGGATTGGTCGTCCGACACCGTATTTGCTTATATATGTTCTCCTCTATCAGAGCGTATCCTAGCTGATATGCGTGTCGCGACGGCCCTCGCTGACACTTGAGGGTTTGGCTGGGGGGACACGTGCGTCCATGGCGTTTAGTCCCAGCCAGATACGGTTCAATTGTTGGGATGTCATTATCCGATTGTTGTTGTTTGAATAAATCCGTGTCAGCCATTATCATTACTGTCTTCCTTGTCTGCGCAGAACTACAGCTGGGATATATCCTATATCCTGGTGTAGGGACGGCGTGGACTCCCCTCCCCCCCTTCTCACTCCTCCCCCTCCCCTGACTTATGGTCTGGGAGCTTGAGAACTGGTCTGATGACGGCACAGTCTCCCTCTGTTGTCTAGTTGATACAACTATATATATGGTTCTGATTATTTCCACCTGGACTCGCCAGATGGCGCTGCGGCACCAGGCAAGGGGTGGGCGTGACGGTCGATACGGCCATTACCGTTCCGACACAGACGAAAGCACACATGCTTTTTTTTTTTTTTGTACTAGAAGGAATATTGCTATTTTTACTCGGTAGGGCGTTTAGTCCCAGCCAGATACGGTTCAATTGTTGGGATGTCATTATCCGATTGTTGTTGTTTGAATAAATCCGTGTCAGCCATTATCATTACTGTCTTCCTTGTCTGCGCGCAGAACTACATATATATAAGATTGCATAGATTCAACGGGGATATTGGCATAATCACAACAGTTAATCCATTGCATGTAGTAACATGACTAACACAACATTATTTAATCTGCATTATTATGATCAAATATGATTATTCCTGGGTGGAATATGCTAATACACAATATATTCGTTGTGAATTAATTAGGGCCTGATTCGAATGAGGGAAGCCGTGTGGGTTGGAAGGGTAGGGTTTATTACAAAAGACATTAGGAAAGTACACCGGGGGAACTAGTCGATGGCATTGATGTCAAGGGAAGCTTGAACCTCTGAGGCCGCCGGAGGAAATTGTTCTGGTTTAACGATGAAGCAATGCCAAATGGCATTGTAGGCGGGGGGAACTTTGGGGGTCAGTGATGTTCGATTCACCTACTAGTGACCTCGTGGGTACCCGGCTCCCCCCCGCCCCCCATCGAATCAACCACAATTCGGAAATTATGTGCCAATCCTGGCTACGTACAAACAGAGTCAAGATCTGGTTATCATTGATATTCATCTCGAATGACTCTGGTTAGCTGTTAGAGTTATTCGTCAAAGTTCCCAGTGCAATTCCTCAGTTAATCATTATATAAGTTTAATATGTTGTTATAATATAGCGAATATTCATCTGCAACAATGCATGTTAAATTTAGATCCCCAAATCTTTACATCCTGGCAGTAAGACTGGAAAGTATGTAAGTGTAAGCATATACCGCTGTTTACTCCCAACGTCGTTATAGATGTCAATTGTAATGCTGGCATGCAGCACTTATCATGTTATGATTAATGTGTTCCGATCCAACATCACTGCTCGTTCTAGAGCAGAATAAATGTGAGATTAAGTGCCCTTTTCCCCTGAAGTACTTTGTCTTGGCAAACAACCGTCAGACTTATTTATTCTAGCTCTATCGCCAAAAAAAAAGAAAACAAGTTGTTGCTATACTTTCTGAATAGAGTCGCGCAAGTCCTCCCTCGGTAACTGACGGTGATTAATTACAGAATCTACCTGCTGTCCACATATCAACAGTTTTTTTGTTTACACTGTATACATGATCAGTTTGAGCCAGCTAGAACCCCGGGGCCAAATGTATGAACCACTTTTTATCGGCTCCGGTATTAAGGGCGGCCACCGGGTTAGCTAACGCCGGTGTTGGAATATGTATCACAGGAAATGTATGTGGCCAAAGCGCGGCTTCGTTAGCAAACCGATGCGGTATTTATAGATTTGGGAAATCCCTGTGAGCCTGTTCCTGGCGAGCATTGCTATTTGACAATCTGGCCCCCGATTCAGCGGCGGCCGAGGGGTTAATATCGGTTCGATTATTGGTTTCATTTGACCAAAATTTGGCGGCAGCATTAATATCGCTTCGATTTTATGGTTAATTTGATGAAATTTCACTTATTGCGATACGGCGGCTTCGGCGACAATTTGTTTTGTTTAGATTTGACAGTATGAATATCGCCGCCAATGTAGCAGCTGCGTTAATATCGGTTTGATTTTAGGGTTAATTTAATGAAATTTCACATTTTGAGTATGTAACTCTGTTAAACATGATAGCATTAAATAGATTTGGCCCTAGTCGGTCCCTAACACCGACGGTAAACTTGATATGGCTTGGGGTTAGCATAGCCGACCATAAGCTTTCGGTGTTTCCGTAACACTGCTCCATACATAGCAACTTTTCGCCACTAAAGCGGAGATCGCCGCTAACCACGGGTTTGAAGCGCTAACACTGCTTCATACATTTGGCCCCCAAACTCCTTGAGGCGGGCGAGGTGGCTGAATCTCTAGAGCGCAGGCATCCTGTGTGGGAGATCAGGAGTTTGATTTCCGGTTGAGTCAAACCAATGACTTACAAAATTGATACTTGTCACTTCCTAACTTGGTGCTAGGAATTATTAGGATAGGGCAATGACTGGCTAGCTCAGTGGCGGGATAATGCAACTGACTGAGATATGCGATCATGGTGCTGGCTGTCTGATTTCCCAGTGGGGCAGCACTATAACAATACAATAAGTGCGCACTGTCACAAGTCAATACCCATTCTGATATGACCTTAGATGATACCAGGACGTAAAACTCCAACAAACAACAAGCAGCCAGATCTCCTGGTTGTTCAGCTCTCTGCACTACTCGCGTGGCAACATGATGTCATGACCACGTATCATGGTGCCAGTGAATACCGACAAACCTATAGTCACGTGTATTGGGGTGCACCCCTCCCCCCCGCTTCGATGCCCTGACGGAATATTAAAAATACACTACTGAGTCTCACATCGCATCAGCTCATGACACTGGGGGAACGGCATTCCAATGGAGTAGCAATATAAAATCGATAAGGTGGCGCAGTCTCACAAATTGCTTTCCCTCCTGATTTGGATGCAGATGATGTTAGGGCGCACAACCCCAACTATTCACCCATCCCTACGCATCCACTACTTTCTGTTGCCACACTTCTTGTACACTCCATGAACTTAGCATTTGGCTTGCCCCACTTTCCCAGTTGCCCACCTGCTCACCTTCTCACCTGCCCACTTCCCAACATGCCCAACTATCCACCTCCTCACCTGCACACCTCCCCACATTCCCACCTGCCCACTTCCCAACATCCCCACCTATCCACCTCCTCACCTGCACACCTCCACACATTCCCACCTTCCCACTTCCCAACACCCCACCTCCCCATCTCCTCCCGTCCCCACCTCCCCATCTCCTCCCCTCCCCACCTCCTCACCTCCCCACCTCCCAACGCGTACCCGATGTACCACGGTCACCCCTCAGAGAACACTACCAGGGGGTTCCTGCTAGTCTAATACTATTGACAAGTCTCCGGTTTTCTTCCCGATTCAACATGCCGTGTAAACACACCACTCACTATGGAGAACATCAGGCGAATGTGCACACCCCGCGGTCACTCCATCTCCGCCCGTCGCCCTCTGCATCCCTGCCCGCCCCTGCCAATCTCCCCCCCCCCCCCCCCCACACACTACCCAGCGCCCATCCCTCATCCCCACCGCTGCCAATCCCTCCCCGACCCTCCCCATCCCTCCTCACCCCTGCGCATATCTCCCAGGGCCCTGGTATTCTCTCCCCATCCCTTCCAATCCCTCCCCGCCCCTGCCAATCCTCCCTCACCCTGGTGCACAATCCCTTCATGTACACCCACTTCCATCTCCACCTATCCCTCCCCTCACCTGCCCATCCCTCCCCGTCCCACACCTTCCCATTCCTCATCATCCTTTCCTATCCCAGTCCTTCCTAGATAAAGGATTCACCCTGTACTCGCAGTACGTACACGGGTGAATAACAGCCCTATATAAAAACGGTCGAAAAAGCGGGTTAATGAAATGAGAGCCTAATTTCACAATCTAAGAAGCAACATTTATTCTTTGTAGATGTCTTCATATTTACCCACTACCTTTGCGTTGGAAAATATAATAACATATCTAGTTTAATAAGATTTTAAAGTGAAATCGACGGTGTTCTAGTGCCGCCATCTTGTCTTTTTGCATTCTCGCCCATTTCACCAACTCTGTGCCTATATGGGTAGCCATTTGATACTGGAGGCACAGTTTCTAGTTACTGTTCCATACTAAAGCTATTTTCGCCCATCTTTACACTACGTTGTCCTTCACCCGTGTACTACAAGTACCGGGTGAATCTTTCATCTAAGTCCTTCCCTGTCAACAATCCCTCCCCGCACCTTTCCACTCCTCCTCGCCCCTGCCCGTCCCAGCCTTACCACTCCCAGCCCATATGGACGAGGTCGCGCCAACAATGTCAACTTCTAAAGGTTCATTTCGCACATTCTTGCTGCGACACAAACTGCTATGGAAATAAAAATAGTTTTAAAAAAAGACCGGATGTATGTTATTTTCTCTGGACTTAATTAGACACAATGATCCATACTTGAAGTTAACCACATATAGAAAGTGCACAAGAGTAAACATTAAGACGGCATAGTAGCCCATGTATAAAAGCTCTGCCCAATATACTTCTCGATGGGAGATGGAAACCCTACCTCATGGACAGTGAGAAGGCGAGCTTGAACAATGTATAAATGGAAGCCTGCATGATAGCCATCACGAATCTACTTACAAAGTGGCAGATTAAAATACAGAAACCTTCAAAGCCTTCGATGTAACATTATTGCTTGACCGGCTGGAAGATCAACCCTTTTGGGAATACATACAGTTCGTTACCGTACTAGATGTATCTGGTTAAATAAACTCAAAATTAAATAAAATCAAGTATTTCCCTGCCACACCAAAATAGAAAATGTCCAATTCAGTTCAAAACTAAATCATCGAACCAATGAATTATTGGAGTCATTTAAAACAAAATTGCAGATCATTAAATCAAGAAAGACATGAAGACCACTGCAGTATTAAATCACTGAATCAGTAAATCAGGACATCATTAGACCAGACCAGACCTCAGCTCCAAACAGCTGCCCACCCAGCGACCACACCCCGTGTTTGATTGCACCGGTAACTAAGCCGAGAGGCTGCCAGATTAAACACAGATGATAGAAGTGCATCGGTGCCTAAGCACACAAACCCAAGTGCAGCTTTACTAACGGCTCGCCGTCTTTTTTTAAATCTTTTTTGTTTAAGGCTGTATTTATACTGTCCATAGGATATAAGCTCGGGTATTCAGGTTTGTTTTCAATGCTGGCCAGTGGTAGTGTTGGTGTTATCTTATCAGACAGTAGCTGCTGATAAGCTACTTGATTGGCTGCATTTCAGTAGCAGATAGATAGTTGGTTGGTACGGTTAGTAGCCTATGTTAGTTTTTTTGGATTTTCTTGACATATAAGTATTTAATTTTTTTCTACTCTCACTACTAGACTAGCCTACTCTTTCTCAAACCCACATAATACTTTAGCAAGGGTTCGCCGTCCGTTTCTACTAGAACAAATAAGGACCATTTCACGCAAACGGGATGGCCGAATACGTTGAGCTTCCGTCTCCCGATGGGGCTAGGATAATCTGACTGAGTGGGATATCAGGTCATGGTGCTGGCGGTCTGGTCTCACAGTGGGGCAGCACTACAAAGTTGTCATGAGTGTGCACTATCACAAATCGGTAGCCGTCCTGATATGACCTTGGATGTTGCCATTGAAAAGCGTTCAGTAATTTCCTGCCACTATCTGCTGGTAGTGGGGTCTGGTGGGTGTGTTGGCTATCAGTGGTATTACAACTGGTAGATGAAAGGCTGATGTGGATGATGACTGCATACACTGATAAAGCCAGATAGATGTCATGGACCTGTACTAAAACTCTATGTTTGTCTATATGCATGTAGGCTCAACCTTATGACAACCGATTATTGACGGTCATAGGCATATTCCCTCTATGGAAGATCTTCTGATCAAAAAGAATCTCCGGTGGAATGGAACCCTCCTGAGGATGTCATCAGACAGGCTACCAAAGCAGATCCTCTACTCTCAACTGTCTTCTGTTTACAGAATGAGAGGGCGCCCTCATCTCCGGTTCAAGGATACCATCAAGAGAAACCTATAGCTGAGAGACATTAAGACCGACTCATGGACATCACTCTCACAGCAGAGAGCTAAATGGAGAGCGACAGTCAAGTAATGAAAGCAGTATTTATTGCATCACGACCGACAGCATGATGATGATGCATATGTATAAAACTACACTAACAGCAACCAATATACCAGAAGGACAGGTAGTTTTGTGTTGATTAGTTCCTTCATAGCAGCCAATGTATTCAAATAGAGCAGAACCCCAACCCCTAACCCCCAATCAAAACACACAAACACTCGTTCCCACCAGAGGAACCGCAGAAATGTGGGTTCGAGTCCAAGTCTAGGTCTGAGGTTGTGAATCTGTGCAACCCCAATGCATTATTATGAAGTCGGTCCGCACAGTACCTGGGAATGTTGTGCCCTTTTAAGAAGTTTAATTTGTGTAGCTATGTGTAAGTAATATTGGACTTGTACTCATATTCGTATATGAGACTATCTGAAGAGGTGCTAAGCAATATGGGACAAACCTTTGTTCATTGTAACTATCAACATACTATATGCTTATGCATTTGCTCAGGATAAACTGATTTGTTTTTTACATGGTGTTTCATAATCCCAATAGAATACATATTGATTTGAAGCAAATGTCCTTGTGTTTCCAGTGTAACCATTTCTGTGCTGTTTTGTGTCAATCGTTACAATGGACACCAACAAAAAGAGTTATCACCTTTTGAGACAGGCTCATATCCCATGTGTATACTCTTTCCGTCATGTGTCTCTTCCCCTCCCCACCACTATTCCTTCTCTTCCCGTATTCCTCTTCTCTCCCCCATATCCTCCCCTTCACACTTCCCTCTCGTCCTCTCCTCCCTTCATATTCCCGTTCCCTCTTCTCGTCTATTCCTTCGCTTCCTGCATTCCTCGTCCCCTCCGCTCTCCTTCTCCCTTCATAAGTCCCTTCCCCTCTCCTCCATAATTCCCTCCCTTCTCGGAGTCCTCCTTCCGTTCCACCCTCTCTTCGGAATGTCCTTACCTTCCCATAGTCCCTCGCCGTGAATATGGCCTATGCTGTCGACACGGCGTGAAACAACCACCAATCAATCAATCCCATATCCTCCCTAACCCCCATACCCCTCCATTCCCTTCATCCTTCCCTGGCTAATAACCTCCCTTCCCACTCGTCTTCCTATCCGTCTCCTTCCTTCATACTCGCCCTATCATTTCACCCTCCCTTCCTTCCCTTTCCTACTCCACTTTCTCCTCATCCCTTCACACTTCTCTTCCCCTTACGATCACATATCCTTCAATTCCCAGAGACCCGCCCACACACACACTCTTCCCTCCTCCCTTCTCTCCCTTCCCATATTCTTCCTGGCCATCGCCTCTCATCAGCCGTTCATATCCCCATTCTCCTGGCGATCTCAATTCCTTCCATTCCCATAATTCCCTTCGACCTCCCCCCACCCCCACTCATACATCTGCTTCCTTCCTACCACCATCCACTACCAACATACCTCATACTTCTCCTCTCCTCATTACCTCTAGGCCCTGCCCTTGTGCAAGTTCCCATAATCCCCCTCCTCACTCCCACCTCCCCCCCCCGCGTTACGTAATCCAGCCTCTGCCTTCACAGTCCTCACACCGGTATTAACCTGTCACAATACCGGACATCAAAGTGACGCCGTTGCTCTTAGGCAATCAAATAACAACAATGCCCGTCTCATTTGTATGATTGCACTGCGGGCTCTTACTGTTCACCCGCAATTGTCCGACCAAAACCACAGAGAGCTCACTCAGGTCTAAACATACAAATTGTACGACAGCCCCACACCCACACATAAACCCGATGAAGATGTTGCTACAGAAGTAACCCATCATCATCATCATCATGCTGTCAGTCGCGATGCGACAAAGACTGCTTTCATTACTTGACTGCCCCTCTCCATTTAGCTCTCTGCAGTGAGAGTGATGTCCATGACTCGGTCCTAAGTCAGAAGTAACCCAAGGTACACATAAGATCAAAGTAGATATCACAGTAGGCTAGATTATATTAAGTGATATCGCCCTGCTATAGGTGCTAGAAGTTATGTTTGTAGGACTACTGTTTAGTTTACATAGGCAAGCATGCCATCAACCTTCTATGTCTAATCAGCGTGGCTAAGCTGTCAACGCATTAGTACCAATGAATTGGTCGGCGACGTCATTGGCTGCCCTCTTGGGGCTTGTGTTTACCGCCCATTGTCCTGTAATGTAAGCTGCGGAAGGGGTACGTTAGGAAGAAGTGCGAGCCATAAATAGTATTCCGGGGTACAGCTGCATGTATGAGGGTGCGGGACGTAGGTCAGGTAGTAGACTGTCCACCTGTGAAGGTGTGGGTCATCCGATCGATCCTGCTCAGAGGAACCCATTAGCAGTTTTGGCTATTTTCCGTTCCAACCGTTGGTCCACAACCATTTCATCAACAGTACTGTCTGTGGGAAAGGGCATATAAAAGACCCCTTACTGCTTATCGGAAAGAGTAGTATATATGTGGTGGCAGCAGGTTTCCTCCAAAGAAATATGTCAGAATGAATGTATGTTTGACATCCACTAGCCGATGATATGAACATCAGTGGCTCTAGCGGCATCGTTAAATAAAACAAAAACAAAAAACTAAAATAGCTGTATATATATATACATATACATATATATATCAATGGAAAAATACATAGCTAGATACACACATACACATATGTAAAAATACACATATACATATTTATAGTATGTACACATACACAAATAGGCACATACATACATGGGTTATTTCATGCATACTCACATATACACATACCCACTCATACAAATAAACACAAATAGACAGACATGCATATACGCATATACACATATACGCATATATATATGCACATATATACGCACTATACGCACTGTACACCAGCCCCACATACATATATGTGCATATGTGCCCATGCACACATGCACACATACACATCATATATGCATATATGCATGTATGCCTATACATATATACACATATATACATACACATATGCATATATGCATGCATACATGCATACACACATACATACATGCATATGGACACATACACCAGACGGGGTAGCCGAATGAGTAGATCGTATGTCTCCTGTTTTGGGAGATCGGGAGATCCTGGAGATCCGAACCCTTGAGTTCATGGCTTCGAATCCTGGTTGAGTCAAACCGATGACTTAAACTTTGATACTTGTCACTTCCTAGCTTGGTGCTCAACATTATTAGGATAGGGCAAGGACTGCTTGGCTCAGTGTCAGGATAATGTGACTCAGTGGGATATCACATTATCAGGTCATGGTGCTGGTGGCCTGGTTTCCCAGTGGGAAAGCATTATAAAGTCGCCATGCATGTGCACTGTCACAAGTCAGTACCCGTCCTGATATGACCTTAGTTGTTGCTAGG